>CM052313.1:7998029-8344130 GCA_028455605.1 Lasioglossum malachurum | reverse complement strand
TTTTTAGAAATTGTGACATGCAGCGTTTTTCCTGACAACCACAGATACTTCGATATTATTACACAATACGAGGACTTTCGTTTTACCTCATTGTTAATGTCAAAGACACCTTCTTGGATTTTTTCATAAATAACTTTTGCTGTATTGATAAATGCTTCTTCTACATTAGCAGCCGTCTTTGCACTGGTTTCCATAAAAACAAGTCCATGTTCCCTTGCGAATGCTTCGCCTTCTTCTCTCCTGACTTCTCGCTTATTTTCCAGATCACTTTTATTACCGATTAACATGATCACCATATTAGAATTCGAATGTTGACGCGCATCTTCTAACCAGGTTGTCAGGTGGTTAAATGTTTCCCTTCGTGTAATATCATATACTAATAAAGCTCCTGCCGCTCCACGGTAGTACGACCGTGTAATAGAACGAAATGCTTCTTGACCTGCCTGTAAGTTAAATAATCTTATTAGTTTATTTAATTCTTATTAATGATTACTTCCTTTCGCGAGATTACTACGATCTTTACCTCAAGCAGTTGAATCAAAAGAAAGAAAGCATTGAAATTTTGTTTAGGACTATGTAAATAGTTACTTTCTACGATTAACATTAACATTAATATATTCGGTACTGCATTGAATCGATGATTTTAATATTTTCTTAAGAACACTATTATCTCGTAAGTTGTCTAGTCGTATTGTATGATGAATTAATAATTACAGTATCCCAAATTTGGAGCTTGATCTGCTTTCCATCAATCATTATCATTCGAGCACCAAACTCAACGCCTATTGTTAAGTCGTGTACTGGCTGAAATCTCTTGTCCGTAAATTGAAGGAGAAGACATGACTTGCCAACCCCTAATTAAGAAATTAGGTAATGTTTTTATGATATTATTCAATCATAAGTAAAATTAATATTACGGAGTAACTATTAATTACGTTAACAATATATTTTTCATAATATTAAACATATATATATATTTCGAAAACAAATACCTAATAATATAAAGTTTGACATTGAAAGACATTAAATGTCTGCTTACGCTAGTCTGGTCAAACAATACTTGAAGTTAAGAAAAAGTTCAAGGATGAACAGCATTGATGTTCTGAATAATGATGGTAAACAACATAATAATAATGTCTCGTTACTAATATTTACAAAATGTTTCTCATTAGTATTTTGAATTATTCATATTTTTAATAATGTAATATTCATTCTATAATGAGATCTCCTGGGAGAAATCTGTTGTTAACATAAATAAAACCAACACAAAAATTTGTTCTAATTGCCAGAGTTGTAAAAATGAGATCGTATATGATGGAACAATTCGTCGAAAGATACATGATTTTTATTGGTAAACGTCGTCGTAACGTTTGCAGATTGAAAGAGTAATAATTATTTTATAATCTGCTGACGAATAGCATTATCATGAAGAGAAACGAAAACAATGGGTCCTGTCACGGTCGACGTAGTAGAGAACGTACATTGGCACCACTTTCACAACGTTTACTTCGAAATCGAATATCACGCATTTACCTGTATCTCCAATGATGATGTATTTAAAAAGATACGCGTACGACATTTTGAAAAATCACGCAGCTATCAAAGATATTTATACGAACTGCAATTATATTAGAAAACAGAACTGCACTTTTTTGACTGTCTTATCTCTTCTGCTTCAGCATGACGTCACTAAATCTCTTCGGCAATCCTCGGAACTCGGGATATTTCGTGTTATTCCTGATCAGTCCAGGTTTCCGATATCGCGCTGCTGTCGCTTCAGTCATTGATATGTTTCACGAAGATTGGCTACGTTCCAAATTCATGACATTTTTAGTTTCAAAAAAATATGTATACATCAGTGAAAAAGATGTAACTGGATGTAACAGTTTTTTGTAAACATTTTTTATTCAATCAACAGCACGTTTATGTCTCAACCATGCAATATGTCAGAGGCGAAACGAATCTCTCTAATCTTTGATGTTCGTGCCTCTAAATTGGACGACCTCGACAGCCTACGTACAGACAGCATTGCCACTTTTCTGATACGATTATATAGATAAAAGAAGGAGAATTTTATTCTTAGAATTCTAATTTTGTTTCTTTCTGTTATATGTCATTGTATTATCTTGTTTCTTTGTTTCATTCCACGCTATCTTGTTATTTTACATCTCGAGCCCTGAAAAGTAATCATGAAAACTACACAAAGCCGCGGTGAACATTTTTGCAAAGGAAAAATTATTTCAAATGATCTCAATACAACATTTCTGGGACACTTTGTATAATAAAATATATGGATGAATTAATTTTCCTCTGTTTCTGAAATTTACCAAGTTTCCGGCTTATCGCAATTTTTGTTGATTTTGAATCGAAAGCGCACTTTCGCCGTCCACGGTGCACGTTATAACAAAGAACTTCCTTGTAAGTGTACCGTGATCGATGTTCAGAATACTAATATAATGTAATTCCTCAGAGAGGATACTCTCTGTAAGCAAATATTAATAATGTTTCATTCATTATCCCGAAAGTAATAGACCGCGGGGGTGAATCAAAAAAATATCTGACGAATCATTTATACATTAATAAACCAAAAAAATACAATTACTCACACAATATATTGACTTTTCATAAAACTTTACATAAATTGAATTTTAATACTATTCATATTTATTTAAAAAACCATGAAAATCATGGCTATTGCAAGGAAATAAAACGCAATGAAGAAAAATGTTCTTCGAGATGATATGATGCGGTAAAGAATATTGTTGACCAATGAAATCTTTTTCCAACGAATTGACTGTCCAATGAGCATGTAGAAATGAGCTCTGGTGGTAAGTAAAAGTAGTAAACAAGTGTATGGTGCGAATCGAGCTATCGTCGACGTCGAAGCTGTCAAACATGGCGAGAATGTCGATCTCGAGTTCTGGTCAAAAATGTGAATAGAGGTGTCGGGTTGTGGTGAGATTCGTGAATCTCGGGTGTTCTCGTCGTCGGCAGAGGCCGGCGAGAGATGCGATCGAGAGTTAGACTGTCAGGCCGAAAGTGAATGTGCCGTGTGAACGGCCCGGCAGTTTTGCGGCCGGGATTAATGTAAGGGCATGCCAATTCGGGAACTATGGGTGCTCAACAGACTAAGGAGAGAATCGTTCCTACCGGCTCTACTGCGCGACAGATGCGCAAACAGCCGCGAAACCTTAAGGAATCGCGGCTAGTTGGCTCCAATATATTTACCGAGCACAGCGGTAACTTCCTTTCCTTATTTCTCGTCCTACTCTTTCGCTTTTTATCTTCTGTTTCTTTCTTGCTTCCGCCCATTTTTCTCTTCTCTTTCTCTCGTATGTACTTTCTTTCTTTCTCGCTCTGTTTCTTGCATAGTCTCGTTCTCTATCTTTCTCACTCTTTCTCTCTCTTATTCACTCGTATATATTGCTTATTTTAAAACAGATATGTGGAATATAAAAAATTATCAATTATTTAAAGGTCATGGTAAATCGAAAAAAATTGCCCAGCCAAAAATAATCGCTTGGTTATGTAATTAATTTACACATACGCCTACGTGTGTATGTATATGATATCCTTATTAAATTAATGATCGGTTGTTAACGTTTAATTGTGTCAGGAAAGAATACCAATTTAATTGAAAACTAGTTTCTCACTCTTGTAGTTCGTTCACTTCTTATACTAATTTATTTTTTCCTCTTAGTTGTTACTGCTATTTTAAATAAAGTATTCTTTCCTAATTAGTAGACTATGGATCTTTATGCAAAATAAAAATGTTCAACAGCGATTGTGGGAAGCAGGAGTTAAATACAAATTCATTTCATCCCCTAATAGTTTCTTACATTTTTTCATGTACATGATATCCTTATCAAATTAATGATTGATTGTTAACATTTAATTGTTGCAGGAAAGAATACCAATTTCATTTGAAATTAGTTTCTTATTTTTGTAGTCCTCATTCACTTCTTATACTAATTTATTTTTTTCCTCTTAGTTGTTACTGCTATTTTAAATGAAGTATTCTTTCCTTATTAGTAGACTGCGGATCTTTATGCAAAATAAAAATGTTCAGCAGTATGTTCATCCTCTAATAGTTTTTTACATCGGGAAACAACATAACACTATTTTTAGATTTTTCTAATTTTTCACTGTTTTATATTTCACCTAGCCAATTTGTTTCATAAATGCATAAAAATCCACAGTCTAGTTATTAGTTTTTTAATGAAGAATGAATCATTTTATATGTTAAGATATATGAACAATGAATAGAATAATAAAAAAACATTACATTTGTTTAAATAATTTGTATGTAATGTTACGCAGAAGCTCTTTTGCAAAGCAGACCGCTACCTCACATTCCGGCATTACCAGATGGTGATCCTCCAAGTGGTTCCGGCATTCAGCCAATCTCACAGCAAGTAAATATTCAACAACACACTGGTGTTCCTTCGACAGGGCTTTTGGAAGCAGCGAACAGGTCAATTCTTTATCATTATTATTGTTTCTATATCTGATTTTATTACTGTTTCCTAGTATTTCATAAATATATCGAGTACATTGTATATCATTGCTTGCAATTCATATTCATGTATTATCGAATATTTTCTTCAATGGTACAAATGCGAGAACACTGCATTAAATATATTTTGAAATATATATATGTGTATAATTGTAATTATATGATCAACAAATAAAACATAATTCCATATGTGTAGGAAATAAGTTTTAAAATGTTCGATTTGTAGATGGACTAGCAAGGAAAATCTATTAGCTCAAGAGGAGGATGATCCGCAGTTGTTTGTTGCTCTCTATGATTTTCAAGCAGGTGGAGAAAACCAACTTAGTCTTAAGAAAGGTAATTGCTTGTGATAAAATCATGTGTAAATGATAAAATAACAGATCCTTATTTATTTAAGTTTTTTTACAATATGTTTTTTTGGTGTAAAAGAACACATTTTCATATTAAAAAATGTTCAACCATACATATCTGAATGTAGGAGAACAAGTTCGTATTCTGAGTTACAATAAGAGTGGCGAATGGTGCGAAGCTCATTCAAGTACTGGTCAAGTAGGTTGGGTTCCTTCAAACTATGTCACTCCAGTAAATTCTCTGGAAAAGCATTCTTGGTATCATGGAAGAATATCCAGGAATGCTGCAGAGTATTTGTTAAGTTCTGGAATAAATGGAAGCTTTTTGGTTCGTGAATCGGAAAGTAGTCCAGGTCAGCGTAGTATTTCGCTGCGATATGAGGGTAGAGTTTATCATTATAGGATTAACGAAGACAGTGAAGGAAAGGTATAGTATTTTCCACTACATGAATATATCTGAATTACATGTAAACATGATGTGAAGAGGTATAATTGTTTTTAGATGTTTGTCACTACTGAAAGCAAATTTAATACTCTAGCAGAACTTGTACATCATCATTCGATGCTCGCTGATGGTTTAATCACACAATTACTTTATCCTGCACCAAAGCACAATAAACCCACTGTTTTCCCACTTAGTCCGGGTACGTTGAAAATTATAAAACATTTATCAATCTTATACAATAGAAATATTTATTAATGTTATGTTACATTACAGAACCAGATGAATGGGAAATCAATAGAACAGATATAGTCATGAGACATAAATTAGGAGGGGGACAATATGGGGATGTCTATGAAGCAGTGTGGAAGAGGTACAACATGACTGTTGCAGTAAAGACTTTAAAGGTCAGGTTCGCTTATTCTTATTATTTTATATAAAGTTTACTATCTTTCAGTTCTGGCAAAATTTCTATGTACATTGTAGGAGGATACAATGGCTTTAAAAGATTTCTTAGAGGAGGCTGCGATCATGAAGGAGATGAAGCACAGAAATTTAGTTCAGTTAATAGGTGTATGTACTCGAGAGCCGCCTTTTTACATCATTACTGAATTTATGAGTAAGGGGAACCTGTTGGACTATTTACGGAACGAGAGCAAGCATCAAATCAACGCAGTAGTTCTGATGCACATGGCAACACAAATCGCCAGCGGAATGAGTTACTTAGAAAGCAGAAATTTCATTCACAGGTACAATTTTTGAAATTCTCACACAGCACGAAGTAAAAATCTCTGATTTACTGTCAATTAATATATCCATGTGTTCAGTAAAATATTAAAGAAAAAATTGTTATGTTTGAAAGTAACTTTTGGCTTGGCATTAATACAAACTTTGTTAAACAAAAATACATTTGGTTAATTAGAAGAGATATTTGAAAAATCGTATTGTTCTCTTGTAACTTCGCAACTTCCAAAACAGGGATCTAGCTGCTCGAAACTGCTTAGTGGGTGAGAATCATCTAGTGAAGGTCGCTGACTTTGGTTTGGCTCGGTTGATGAGAGACGATACCTACACTGCTCATGCTGGGGCAAAATTCCCTATAAAGTGGACTGCTCCGGAAGGATTAGCATATAATAAATTCTCCACAAAGGTGATGTAATATTTTTGTCATTTTCAATAGATCTGTACTTTACTGTGATTAAAATAATTTTAACAGTCGACAATCATATTATTACAGTCTGATGTATGGGCTTTTGGAATCTTGTTATGGGAAATAGCAACATATGGTATGTCTCCGTATCCTGGTGTTGATTTAACGGATGTATATCATATGTTGGAGAAAGGATACAGAATGGAATGTCCTCCCGGATGTCCACCAAAAGTTTATGAACTAATGCGTCAATGCTGGCAGTGGGCAGCTGCTGACCGGCCAACTTTTAAAGAAATTCATCACTCTCTGGAAAACATGTTCCAAGAATCTAGTATTACCGAAGGTAAAATAACTGTACTATATGATAATATACAGAGTAAAGGAACAACATCTTTCTAATGTTTTGTGAAATTATATTATTACAGAAGTTGAAAAGCAGCTTCAAGGTGGAGGAGAAATACCCTTATTATCGTGGGAAATTGGTAGAATATTATTATTTTATAATTAGACTGCGGATCTCTTTATGCATTTATGGCTTATGAAAATTTTAAAAAGGCTGTTCCCATTAAATATAGGATTTTATTTCATGTCACTCTTTCTTAAAATTTGTCTATAAAAAAATTAAAAATTGCATAAACATTCGTAGTCTATTTATAATTATAGTTTACGGTATTTTCTATTTTGAACAACTAATTCTTCGAATCTTTAATCCAATAATAATCCATTTAATAATTTGTTACAGAAACTACTAGTTCTGTAACGAAACTGAGCACATTCACAGGTGGACTGACGAGTAAGAACAACAGCGGCATGGTTCAGATGAGGCGTTCCACGAATAAAAAGGGAAAGCAAGCTCCAGCTCCGCCTAAAAGAACCAGGTACACTATTTTTCTTTTCACGGTGCAACAAATGTAATCTAAAGACTGCGGATCTTTATGCAAAATAAAAATTGTTTGCGTCGATTGCAAGAAGTAGAGACCAAATTGAATGTTATTTCTTCCCGTAATGATTTTAATAGAGGAGAAATATTATATCATGTATTGACATCTGCAATTTTTAAAATTTTCCCACAATTTAAAATTTCATCTACTCAATTTTGCTATAAATGTATAAAGATCCGCAGTCTAGTAATCGAGATTTCACACATTGATACAACATACTTGGGTAACAGCTTGCTGTCGTCGTGCAGTTCGTTCCGCGATTCTGCGTATCAGGAGCAAGATATTCAAAATACTGAGTCGAACACCATGATACTTGACGACGCCACGGATCTAAATGGTATTGATAAGATACTCGAAGGTATTTTCATTCTACTTTAATCGAGCGTACTGATACGTGCACGTACTGCTTCAGTTTCCTACCGTAAGCTCTGAACCCAGCTTGATGCTCGATTTCTTCCGCATCTACATATATCTTTCTCTCTATACTGACACGTATTGGATTCAAATCGGACAGCGAATTAGAAAAATCATAAGACTAAATTTATTTAGGTACTCTTTCGTTATTTATTCTCTTACTAATTTACTTTAATAAACCGATAAACATTTCCACGAAGATTACTAAAGCACTAATATAGAAAACAAAGACTTGTTTTTAGTTGTCATGAGACACATTACTTACATTTCATTATTCGAGCTTACGGAGCATGTTCGCTCTCAGCGAAAGGACTCTAAGCAGAAAGAGAATATGTACCGGTACGGTTTGTTGTTAAATGGGAACTCAGGTATTGCGAGAGATCTCGCTACAATGGCTCAAGGAACGATTGCTGCAGGAGGCTGCGAAATCGAGGAGGATGGAGAGGGTTCTCAGGGCACGGCAGAACCGAACTTCATGTCTCAACCTTCGACGTCTCCGGAACCTATACCTGGACTGGCTTGTTCTCAAAAACAGATCAAATCGAGACCTTATTCATCAAAGGAACCGTTACCACCGAAAGTATGTTTTTAAACGCAATCTTTACAGTGGCGCTTTATTAAAATAATATATAAATATTATCTCATAGGTGGTACAAGTAGGAGCTTTAGAAGTTCAGAACGTAAAACGAGCCATTAATCGTTACGGTACATTACCGAAGGGTGCTAGAATTGGCGCATTCCTTGAGTCGATTCGTCAAAGCAGCATGCCGTCGAATCAAGAATCTACTTCGATAACTTCAACGATGACACCTAGTTCGGTGGAGCAACACGATGCTTCTATCGACAGCTCGCAGCACAGATCGCTGTCACCTCGTCAAAGTAATCTAAGAAGTCAGCCTCAAATGACTCGCAGCAATTCTTCAAGCGGTGTTGTCAATACTTACCAGCCTCCGAATTCTCCACGCGGTCGAGTTGTTGCCGTGAGAAAAAACAACCAGTCGGACGGTGTTGGTCTAAGAACTTTTCGGGTCTCGGGTAACTCCAACTTCCGTACTGCAAGTCCGTCGAGGTCTGTTCAACCGTCGTTAGCCGATTTAGAATTTCCACCTCCACCAGCCGATCTGCCACCTCCTCCGGACGAAGCTTTTTCCACTCAGGAACAGGTGGATCTTCCACCGCCAATTTCTTGCACAGAGATTTCTCAAGTGAGAAGTTCCCCTCTCTCTATACGAAAGGCAAAGAGTACGGACTGGCGAACGAAGGAGGAAGACAACGAACAACAAGAAGATAGAAACGATGTTAGCAACGCAGAGCCATCTGTTAAAGAAGCCAGTTCGAGATTCGGAGTTAATCTGAGACGCAGAGAAACTCAGGACAACGCACCTAGAACATCTGATAATAAAAGGACGGGATTTAAATCTAGAATAGAAACGACCGAACCAGCTGCACCACCGGAAGAAGCACCGCCTCCACCACCACCACCGCCACCACCGATTGCTATAAATACACCCTCTGATAGTTTTGAACGTAAACCTGGCATGAAAGAGATGCTAGAACTGAAATTGATTAACGAAATTAAACAGAGTGCAGAGACGAAGCATGGAACTACTGCAAAGAAACCTGGTATCACTAGCAGTACTCCGTCTGCACCCTTGGATCCAGCGTCGCAGTTACTTTCGGAACTCTGTGCTAGTTTTAATATGGATTCTGGTCAGAGGTAGTTAAAGTTAAAAGGTTTTGTTTTATAGTACATTTAATTACAGAGGATTATTACTTTAAGCTTTTTCATTAATTAGGTATTATACACTTAAGTATTTATTTGTAGTAATGATTGTGTTCAAATTTGTGGATTTAATATTACTTTATTTTTCATTATCACGCTAGACACGCCCAAAATGAATATGCTGTGTCAACTTTAAAAACCAACGAGGCGACACAAGATCAACAACAACAACAAACACACAATATTTACAAGGATTCGTCAGTGTCGTCTCCTGTCACTGAGTCTATACTGTCCAGTGGAAACGTTGGATTTAAATTGAAAAGGGTGGACAAGCGGAACAATCCACAAAAGGAAGAGACTCTCGATGGACAAATAATTGATTTCAAGGCTAGACTGCGAAAAGTCGAAAACACTGAGAAAGAGAAATCTGCAGAGGACAGAAGTAACCTTACCGAGCAGTCTTCAGAATCGGAAGAGCAACAAGATGACAAGCGTAGAAGTACTGGCAGTATTAGTAGTTTGAAAAAGCTTTGGGAAAACAAGGAATCCTGTGATAGCCAGCCTCACAGTCCGAAGCTTAGTGTCCGAGGAGGCAGTAGTAAATCGGAGATGCTTGACCAGACCGAAGACTCACCGGAAGATCACAGCGGAGCTTCGACTCGTAGTCAGAGGTACAAACTTTCCTTTATTTTCGCATTATATATTACTACGGTAATAAATACGTGCGGTAAATGGTATGTTAAATTGATATTCGTTTATAGTTCTGGTAGCAAAAGCGATACTAGATTATGGCCACCACCTGAACCAGAGAAACCAGTGGTGCCAGCGAAACCGCTAAAACCTCTCTGCTCTTCGGCGAAGCATTTTTCTTCGATATACGCAACACCGAATTGTGCAAAGCCTCAGCACACGGAAGACGATTTAAGCAAGCAGAACACAGATTCAAGAACTGCGAAACAAGCTGTATTGGAGCTTTCGACATTGATCGAAAGCAGCGTACTAAATTTGAAAAGCAATTCGACCATAGTAATGACCAGCTGGCTTCAACTGTCTGATAAGGTAGGGCTGTTGCACGGTATGTGCACAAACCTTGCCGACAGTGGCATTGCACCACATGCCCGGTTTCAATTCCGCGAGCTTCTAGCTAGGTTAGAACTTCAGGCACGGCAGCTTCGCGCTGCAGGTACACGAAATGTCGCAGAGAATACGAGACTCCTCACCGACTTGCAAAACACGATAAAAGATGTAGTGAACGCCGTGCAAAGATAAACCAGGGAGATTGACAGCCGTTTTTCTTCATCTATCTCCACCGTTATTCTCGTCCTAATTTTTTTCACTTAGTACAGTTTTGGAATGTTCACGTGCCCTAGATTTCAATCGGACATGTTTTACAGATTTCTTTGAAAAGAATCGTTTACTTTGTATTTTTCCTTCTCGTGCTGAGTATTATTATACTTCCTTGAAGTTTGTTATCCCATTTTGTTTGGGATTCTATATTAGCATGTTTCCGATTGTGTCGAACTGTGTTTGTTCGTTTGCAATATTTTTCCCTGGAGATGACTCGATCGAAGTCTGAATTATGATTACGGAGAGCACACAGAAACCCAGAGGATGCTTGAATGCAAGGCCTCTAGCCGAAACACGGCCTCAGTTAAGATATCGGTTTGATGGAAAAGTAATAAAAGAAGAAAAGAGAGTCTGACGAATACAATATTAAATTATCGAAGAAAAATATATATTCGAATTTTCCATCGATACAATTTCTTATTATAGACTGCGATTAGTCATTTTCGTTCGAGTTTAGAGATATTGTTAGTATTCGGTTGATATCAATGAAAGAGAGGACCGTATAGCGCGCAAAATGTAATTCACACTGATATTTTCTATGATTAAGTTTCGTGATGAACAAAACGAGTTGCTTACTGAAAAGTAACACGAGAGCGTTGACGTACGATAGAATAAAAAGGATCAAACGTACTGGTTCCTTAAATTCTTTTAACAATAGTTTTAAACTTGTAGTAAAAGGACGAGCAATCGCAGTTCATAAAAAAAAGAATAGATAATACATATATGTAGTATGGATAAATAGCAAGATATACTTTTTGTATACTGAAACACATTGATTTCTTTCGGAATTCACGTTATTACTTTTACGTCGATCCAATATTTAGTCTGCATAAATGAAAAAAGTTGTACGTGAATTATACACTCGTCCGCTATACGATAAATGTGGTGATTTATATAGTTGTCGAGTAAAAAAACGTCTCGGTGTTCTTTCATCGAACTTTCTTGCGCCGTGCTTCGTAATATCGTACGCAAAAGTCTTAGGCTAGATTATAAATGATAAGTGCGAAACTTTTAAGCGAGTAAACCATTTTAATGCGTGAGAGGATGTAACAATTTTTGTATTTGTATAGAAATAAGTCGAATAACAGGTATGCTTAAACAGTACAGTAAAACCTCGATCGTGCAAACTAATCAGAAGAATATCGTCAAGTTGACGAACTTCTCGATTAATCAAACGCAACCATTCAATTTCATTCATAATTCATATTTTATTCGCAAATCGATCTTCATGCTGTATTATAAAAAAGTAGGTTATTTCATTACTCACAATCGAGAGTTATTAATTTTACTATTTTGACGCAGTAACTGTACTGAGCACGCATCACCTTCGAATCTTCTTGAATTGTATTAGAACATATTGAAGTAAAATATTTAATACTCGTCAACGTTAATGCAATCGTCGTAATACGATCCAACTCGTATTTGAGTAATCGAAAGTTCGATCAAACATTTGAATAATCAAAAAAATGAATTAATTATACGGTCGAATAAAGTCGAAGTTCTACTGTACATTCACACATATAAATCAGCGGGTGTAATTAATCAAGTTCTCAAACATTTTAATTTTGTCTACGACATCGTGTAGACATTCTTCCACAAAACGCTGATGGAAAACATGACTCCGGATACTTCTTGAAGAATCTTGAAAAAATGATTTTATTATTTATATTCTTGTCGTTCTCACTTTCAGTGCATTTATTAATTTTTAAAAAACGAACAATTTGAATTTCTTGCATGATCTGGGTTAAGTATCGACCAATGAAAATCAATGGATCTAATTGTATTATTAGTAGAATTTATGTATAATATCTAGCATTTCCAGCCATTAGCATAAGAAGTATAGGTTTTTAAACTTTGTTATTTA
This sequence comes from Lasioglossum malachurum, assembly GCA_028455605.1. Classification (NCBI taxonomy): domain Eukaryota; kingdom Metazoa; phylum Arthropoda; class Insecta; order Hymenoptera; family Halictidae; genus Lasioglossum; species Lasioglossum malachurum. Next base: position 8,331,383 of record CM052313.1, on the reverse strand, counting down.
TAGTCTTCCATAGATAGATTCCGGAGTCTGAATTTGTTTTATTCCACCACGTAAAAGTAAGGAATACGCAACGATAATGAAATGTCACTTTATTCGCAAGTCAAGCTGTTTTTCCTTATACATACCACTGCCTACGTTATGGCTACTAGAATACATCGATCGACAACGTTAATTATGCGAACCGGACATTTTCCTCTTTTTGGTCCGATTACTCAATTTCTGTTGCATCGTTTGTACCTGTGATACACCGATCGACTTATCTGTTATCTTCAAAGAAAAAGAGAGAGAAAGAGAGGGAGAGAGAGAGGATGGAAAGAAAAGAAAAAATCTGAGCGATCGTATGAACGAATCTTTGTGAGATGAGAATTCTTAGGTGTATAGATTTTTAAGTGGGATTTTAATCAATTTCTAGTTAGCCCCGAGTATAGTACTAGATTGAATATTACCAGTAAATACGTAATCATTTTTTAAGAAATCACACATAAATTTCCTATAATTTAATATTATTTTTTTAAAACTATTCCTGATTCTTATCGAATAAATAGAATCGTGTATTGCAAAGACTGTTTTATCTGTTATAGGCAGACAACTAACTGTAAATCTTTTAATCTATAAAGTGTATGTTGTATGTAACTTTAAAATTTTTGTTCAATTATTTTAGTCGTTAGAATACTTACAAGTATAAATTTTAATGGTATTAATATGGATAAAAATATACAGTGTGTGATTTCTTAAGAATTTAAGTAATTACGGGCAATATTTATAAAAATTTTATTAAGAAATAATTGTGAACTATAAATTGATAGATGTTTCATTGAAAACGCTTTATACCTAGAATTTCTCGGAATTTGATTTATCAGTGGATGTTTAAGTTGATGAGCCATCAAAGGATATGAAATCGATGTTTTATACAATATGTATCATAGTAACACATTTATGTCTTAAGTATTTATATCTATATTTATTTTTAGTTCTTTCTCGTGTAAAGTTATTCCTAAATGATCGACCAACGTACTGATTCACTAATACGAAAATTTTAATATCGCTTTATACATTGATATAAGATCGACGATAGAAATAAAAAGGAATATTGAATCAAATAGTTCTTTTTGAAAAAATTCAATATATATATTCTTATTATTTAATATTTCTCTCTAATTCACAATATCTGGTACTTCTTGAGATCGAAAGCAATCGCTTACAATTTTCCATTTATCTCCCATCGCTGTAATAAGGAAGCTTTGATTGAACGGTTTTGATATTTTATCATCGTATTTTACGTGTCCACCAACTTTTACGAGGAACGTCAGCTGACTTGCCACTTCAGGACCTGTACATGTACACATCGATATACGTTATATCATTCGTTCGTCTAATAGAGCATTGTTCTGTGCGAATATCAAAACTTACCTGTTATCGGTTGAGCATCTAAAGTAAATACGTTATGATCGGAAGGTGGCAAATCTGTCCAAAATTTTTGTATGTTGTCTTTGCCATCGATACCATTTCCATTCCAAATTAAAGTTGCAGTATCCAGATATAACCTTGATATCAGCTAAAACCATACGCAACATATTTATTCCAAGGATATTTCAGTTACTTCATTTATGATAAATTACTCGGACTTTTTCTTATAATTCACTGACTTTTTAACCCTTTGCACTCGGAGCTATTTTAAATGGAAAATTAAACATTTCTTCTCATCTAGAATATTTCCATTGCCTATGATTTTTGAAATTTTATGGATATGAAATTGGTATAATACCTCGTACAATATCTAAATGTTTAATTACCGATATATAATACCGATATATTTGATAATATAAACAATATTTTGAATAATGGTACAACAATTTTTAGTGATGCCTCAGAGAGGACAACCGAGTGCAAACGGTTAATTAATACACCCTATGCATACAACTATAAATTCACTAATTTAGAATAATAAATTCAAACATTATTTAACATTAAGCACTTACATATCTACGTTTGTCTAAACTTTCATAATAAAGCTTTGTAAATTCTTCAGCTGTTCGACAGGCTTGGTCAATCTTACTCTTCAAATCCTACAACAGATATGATTAATTCTGGATAATAATCATTTGGCAAAATATTCGATCTTTCACGTACTTGTTCCATTTTTCATAACTATCGATTATGTCAGTTTTCTGGAAACTCGATATTTTCTTCGCTGTACAGTCACAAGAATGCAAGACATAACCCCTGAAAAGTGAAGAAATTTGTGGTAACGAAAATACAAAAATAAACGATTATTGTGACTGATTGTCTTTAGTTCAAATACAAATTATTTTTTTAATACAATTCAAGTTCATTGCATTTTGTAATTGAGAGGATACATTGTTGCGACTGCAATGGACTGCAATATGTATTCTTATTCTGAAATACATATCGAATTCGAAATTTTATCAATATTTTTCAAAGTTTAAAATATTAACACATGTTAAATAAAATAATGTTGGTTTTGTTTTTCACACACATTGCGTAATAGAATAAAAAAAGTAATGAAATATTTATTACTTTGAGATTGAATTTTACATAGAACAATTACAGAGAGAAATTGCATTCAAAATATAATTATATATATGTTTACTATATTTTCAAATCACATGCATCGACATCGACTCTGAAAGTTTTCTATATAAATCATTGATTAGAGAGCTTGTATATAGACAATGCGTCAATGCTTTTTTAAAAACCAAATTCTATTGTACAATGTTATGCAATTTTTGAACCTAATAGGAGATATATTTGATAAAAATATTTACATAATTTCTTACATAAACATTGATATTTTATTGTTTTTTGTACGTGTTTATTGGTGTTTATATTTAATTAGTACAGATTCTCACAAGAGGGCGAGGATTATCCATGAAAATCAAAGTCGAATGTGTTTGATGCTCTCAGTTACTTCGTGGTTCGTTGAATGTTGAAAATTGCCAAAATTGGTTGAAAACCATTGAGAACTGCCTTACGAAAGACCTAGATAGTACTCTAGTTATTTATCGTGCAGATCTCCCAAGATCTCAGCAGATTTTCGTCTAGTGATAATCGCGATTTTTCCAGTAATCTTTTCTACCTGCCTACTTTCTCCTTTCTATTTTTTATTTTTGACATAACGAGAGAAGCGGCTGTATAAAATAAATAATTCATATGATTGTTCTAATTTGATGTACTAAAAACATCCAGATATCCTGAAAATAATTACAAAATTGATTATTTCCATTATTTTACAATTGTTCTCATGAAAGTTTTACGAAATCCAGACTTATAAGAGATCGACTGAATATCGAGCCTGTATATCGTCTGCTTCGTATAAAAATTGCTAAAAAAGTAGAGATTTTTTTAAACTATATTTATTTTTAGACACTAAAATTAAAAAAAGATTACCCTCAAGAAAGTAGAAATAACCGTGCCTACCAAGGTTGAAAAGCCAATTTTCATAAAAAAATGTACTTAGGCAGTTTTCATATGAGAGCCTACGACCTACGATATAGTGAAAATAGTGAAAGATTTCGATTCTGCTCGGTTTCCAGAGCAGCTGGCGTAGTGGTTGCCGCGCGGATAAGAAGAATCGCGAGAATCTGACGGTGTTTCTCGCGGGGTCACGTGACTCCGCGCTCAGACAGTTATTTTTTTAGGCATGATGGCGCCAAACAGCAGTATCCACATTAATGTAAATATAATATCGATTCGGTGTACCGCGCGAGGAAGAAAGCCATCGGGTGTCCTAACGGAGTCTATTTGAGGGCGTCGAGCGAGCTCAACAGGAGCCCTCGGCCCACGAAGTGAGTAAAACCGGAGGTAGTCGCGGTCTGCGACTCGAATTGCTAATGAGGACATCTTGGTTAGGCTGCCGTGACAGAGGCGTACTCGGACTACTGCCATCTCGGTGTTACCGATCGAAGAATAATTCGATCGTTCACGATCAAACATACCGGCTATTATTCGTCACGTGCATCATCGCGCGCGAAATCACCATTTCCGTCGATAGATCAATAATAAGGCATTTACTGTCTTCCGACCATTTCTATCTTTTTCTCTCTCTCTTACATTCTGGTTCTCTGTTGCGCGCGCGCGTGCGTGTTCATGTTTGCGTGTGCGTGTCGAAGAACTTGTGCTCGCGTGTTCGTATCCATACCGTGCGTTTGTGTTCTATTCACGTCGCGTGTGCGTATTTACTTACACTTGTGTGCTGCATGTGCATTCGAATTCATATACGTGTGCGTACAAATGTGTATACCTGAGTGTGGAGACGAGTGTGCGTGTCGAGCCTGTCGCCATCTGTATTGTCAATGTTGTCGGCCAGCAGGAGCACCACCAGCCCAATGGACCCGTGAGCATTTTCGACTCTCCGCCCGATCTTCTTCTAAACGTTTATTCTCGACCGCGAATCTCGACTTCCACGTGTCGAGTCATCGAAAGTCTTACGGCGATCTTCCACGGTCGAGCCTCGGCGCCGCTCGAGCGTCGCCGCGGAGTAACTCCGTCGCAATGTTTACATGCCACCCGCCACGGCGACCAGTTTCACCAAGATCCTTGTGCTTTTCCAACTACTCGGGGCCTTATAACGTTACGGACAAACGATTTCGTTCAACTTATCACTCTTCCTGCTGGACTGCCCCATTTATAACCTCTCCGCGGCGGCCATCGAGGATCAACGGCCGCAGACCCCCTGCAATACAATCGGTTCATACACCATCGGCCCTTTTGTCCAATTTTTATCCTATCAAGCTACTTTTATCGTCGCTAGAAATCGTATACGATATTCTTTATTGTGTGCCAGTTTACCCATTCGTGGATCTGTGTTACTAAATATTCTATCCGTCAGAGCGGTAACTCTTCTTTCTAGATTTACTTAGCGAAGGAATGCTTTGTTTCTCACATTCCTCTTCGCTGTGATATACTAGTTTTCATATATATTTTAGATGTTTTCGCTTTAAGGTAGTAGCTCCGGTTTCATTCGAACGTCTTCTATCCAAATGGTTTTTATACAATCTGATCGAATAGATATATCTCAACTTTTTTTTTCATGCGTGTTCGATGCTATATGTTACTGTTTTGTTTACATTCGATTTTTGCTGGTTGGATTTGTGATTTTAGCTGTTTTCACTTTAAGGTAGTAGCTTCGGTTTGATTTGAACGGCTTCTGTCCAAATGGTTTTCATAAGATCTGATTCAGTAGATATATTTCAACTTTTTTTTCATGTGTTCGATGTTGTATATTACTGTTTTGTTTATGTTCGGTTTTCTGTTGCTCTTTATTCAATTCTGTACATTATTTTGTTACAACTGGAGCTTACTAATTAGTTGTAATATATATCTCAACTGTATTCAACAATTTTACAGAGATAAATTTTTCTTTTTACTTCTGTGGACAAACTCTGACTGAAATTTTGTTTATTTCGTTTTAAACGGAGCATGTGTGACAACTTTGCTTCTTCTTGTTACAGCTCCGAGAGGAATCCATTTTCTAGATAATAAATACATGGACGACTATGTAGTAAGTAATGAAATCATGGTTTTGTTTTGTTTTGTGTACTTTGTTTTGTATTTTTGATCAAAGGAAATACTAAAATCTTTTAGGGTGTGCGCGGCTCACCTGCACGTGCCACGTACCGCTAGCTCACTTGGTATAGTAGAATGGCACAGCGAGGCAAACGAATAAACAGAAACGACAATGATTTGGCGTCTTGCCCAGGCGCAATCAAAAGGCGCAAATGTAGGCTGGGTCCAGCGACGGGCTCGTCGTCGCTGGCAGCTACCATGGGGCCCTCAGAAGAGGAGGAGACGATGGCGTCGTCCAGTCAAGGAGGGGCATCCTGGACCCCCAGACCTCTTAGCGACATCAAAATCTCTAGTATATACAATCGCTCCTCTGCTGAGGCTCCAGCAGAATTATTTCGTAAGGATTTGATCAGTGCGATGAAATTACCTGACAGCGAACCGCTAAGTCCCAATGAATATTGGGTCATTACTGATCAATGGAAACAAGAATGGGAGAGAGGTGTTCAAGTACCTGTCAACCCAGATTCCCTTCCTGAACCTACAGTCACTATCACGCAGGCAGCACCTGTAAAACAGCACTCTGAATTCAAGCTGTAAGTTCTCTATACGTACAATTTATATTCTTTTTAAATATTGCTTTAAGGAAACGGAGTCGGACAGTGTAAAGTAACTACTGCAGTTTCTAGTAGCATGTATCTCGTTAGACACATCGAGCAGTATGCAATTTAGAAATTTCAGTAGTATATATGTCTGTGAACAATAGTTCGACGTTTTTTATTATAGTAAAAAATGTAGGTCAGTGATGGAATTGCAATTTATACTGTCACTGTGTATAAAAGTTTATGAAATTATCCATTGTCCGTTGAGTCAGTGTTACTACCTCATATAGAAGTGATTAAAATTACATTTTATATATGCGAAGCACATATTTAATGAAATAATTGTTCGAAGATAAATGATTTTAAATATTATTATTTCATGCTTTCTTTATAATCAACCGTTAACAGTTTTCTTTTGTAATAATGCTTTCATAGACCTAAGAAATTCGTAAGGATATCGCGCGACGATTTCTTCAACGCAGAAGATCATCATTTAAGCACAACACCAGCACGAGCTGAGAAAGCTTGTGCTTATGACCTCGATGACACTGATATTGCTTGGTTGGATGTATTAAACGGCGAACGTGCACAGGTACATTTGAACTTTAACAAATAATCTACTTATTCTAAATTTAGATTATTCAATTATTCAATGTCTTTTCTAAAATGAATCTACAATAGATGAAACTTACAAGCTACATGATCTGGTTAAAGCACTCAAAAATATAATGTAAAAAGTCACGCACCAATTCTATTAAACAATATTCTAGGCTGGGCAATTGCCAATCTCGGAGTCGCAACTGGAACGCGTGATAGAAGAGCTAGAAGTTCGTTGTTGGGAAATAATACAGACTATCGTAAAAAATGAGGAAGGTCTTGGCATTGAGTACGACGAGAACGTAATTTGTGATGTTTGCAGATCTGTGAGTAATTTTTCCAGTAACGTAATGAACTTCCATAGGAAATAGAACTGTCAAATAAAATCTGTGATTTTGTTTCCTATTAGCCTGATTCCGAAGAAGGAAACGAAATGGTATTTTGTGACTGCTGCAACATATGCGTGCATCAAGCTTGTTATGGAATTACTTCGATACCAGAGGGTTCCTGGTTATGCAGAACTTGTTCTTTAAGTCAACGACCAGATTGTGTTCTCTGTCCTAACAAAGGTGGTGCTATGAAGTGTACGCGTAGTGGCCAAAAGTGGGCACATGTCTCTTGTGCTTTATGGATCCCGGAAGTCAGCATTGGTTGTGTCGAAAGAATGGAGCCTATCACTAAAATATCCAGTATTCCGGTACATATATATTTGCACATTTGTATAGGCTTACAAGCACAGTGGTCGTTATTCAGAAATTGAAATTCGTATAATGTAATATTAATAGGAGAAATTTTTTATTGCAGCCAAGTCGGTGGGCCCTAATATGCGTGTTATGTCGAGAAAGGGTCGGTGCTTGTATCCAATGCAGCATAAAGACGTGCAAGACGGCTTATCACGTGACGTGTGCCTTCAAATACGGCTTGCAGATGAAGGCAATCATTGAAAATGAGATGGCTGATGATGGAGTAAAATTAAGGGTACTTTGATCTTACTTTCATCATAGTAGAAAACCAATGAAATACATTTTAGTAATGTAAGCATGCTTTTAAAAAGAAAAAAAGTGAGAGAACAGGAGTGGAGAACATTCATTGAATTTGTTTTAACAATAATGTTTAACAATAATGTTAAAACAAATCGAGGCACTACTAGACTGTAGACAAAGTGACTTATATAAGTTAAAGAACAAAATCTAGTAAGTTTGCAAATTTTTTAGAAAGAAAATGTAAATGTTCAATTTACAGTCCTACTGCCAAAAACATTGTAGAACGAATGCAAAAGATAAAGTTCAAGGGGCAGGAGGCAGTATAGGAAGCGGAGCGGACAAAGCAGGATCAGATTCGGAGGACGCAGAATCCAGGAGACGCAAAAGAAAAGACATGACTTCCGAGGAAAAGAATCAAGCACGTGCTGCAAAGTATGTATTACTATTACTGTATATATATATTACAGCTGCAAAGAGTTAATATTTCTAACCATTTACTAATTGTTTATTAGTAACTACGATTCTTTTCATCGTTTAAAGAATTGTTTGCTATCGAGAAATGTTTTCCATTGATAAGATATTGTACATGTGGTTTTTGTGTATTAGATTGCAAGAAATAGAAGCAGAATTTGACAAACATGTGAGCTTAAAGGACATTGTTACGCAGCAGTTAGACGTGGATTCTGAATGCATTGTCTATATTTATAATTATTGGAAACTTAAGAGAAGAGTAAGTGACGTTTAAATATATTTGATATATCGATTAGTAAAGTCAGACTTCATTATTTTATTAGTCTGTTTATCAGCAAATTTATTTTATTGCTACTGCGTGCATAAACTAGACTACGCTTTGAAAGTTTCTTTGTTATAGAAACGAAACAGTTGATCTAGTAACACTATTTTTCCCGTGTGCACTTTAATTTGAGCTTTACAACCGAAGTTTACAAGTGTTTTAATTCATTGTTGTTTTGAATCTTTAGGCTGGTCATAACAAACCCCTGTTAGCACCACGCTGTGGAGAGCTTCCTGGAAGTGGGTCTCGCAATCAAGGCCAAGCAGCAGATCTCGAGAAGATGAGGACATTCGTGCAACTACGGCAGGACCTGGAGAGAGTTCGAAATCTCTGTTACATGGTGGGCAGAAGAGAAAAACTCTGTCGGTCTTTTCTCAGATTACGAGAGCAGACTTTTCATAAGCAAGCAATGGTGATGTCTGGTCCGCCATTACCGGCAGCTGCAGCGGCTGCTGTAATGGAAGCTAATCACGGACCATCGATCTACGACCGTCTCTACTCCCACCCTGATTCCGAGGACCATACTCATGACTTCGACACGATCGTTGCCAGGATTGCTGGAATTGAATCGCCGACCAATGACGAGAAAAAGACTCAACAACAGCAACAACAACAACAACAACAATCGCAACAGCAGCAAGATTTCAATGGTGCCTCTAGTAAAAAGCTATACTTCAACGGCTCCGTCCGCAGAAAGAACCTTTACGGCAGTGATTTGTCGTCCGTAAGTAGCAGCGAAACAGATGCGACGAAAGTGAAAACGGAGAAGGAAATTCTTAAACTTGAAAGTGAATCGAGTACGGAGGACGAGACAACAGTATCAACGAAAACAAAGTTGTCGCGTAGAAAGGCGAAGAAGAGTGGTCTGCATACGGATAAGTTGCTCAAAGAGAACAGCGAGAACGAGAAGCTTGCTAATAGTAGGTCAAACACGCTACAACACATGGAGAAGGAGTTAGGTAGCGCTTCCGGCAGTGAAAGTGACGAACTGTTGCCTTTGAGCGCCGTGACGACGAAACACCTTCAGGCTTCAGCAATATATTCAGACACTGATTCAGACTCTCAGGAGCATACGTCTCATTCGTCGGCAGTTCTGATCACCAAAGCAGCGGTGAAAGAATTCTCTGCTGCGAACTTGTCGAAGAACGCGCAGAAAACCTTCAATAAAGATCCTAGACACACGGAAACAGCTTATCACAACACTGGAACAAAGAATAAAGAGAATCAAAGTAAAGTCAGTACCAAGAAGAAAGAATACATACCCTCAGCGTTAATAGTACCTCAAAGACAAGCGGCGAAGAAGGCTTCAGAAATTATGCAGCGTACACAACAGAGTAAGAAAGAAAACCCGGTGCCGGAAGTTACAACGGAACCAGTGAAATCCTCTGTAGAAGAGATACCCAAGTGTTCTACATCGTCTAAACCACAGAAAGAGAAGAGTCCGAGCAAGAAGCAAAAAGAAAGTAAACCCCCGAAGGAGGTGAAGAACAACGATGTCTACGATTTCGATAAAGAATTCGGTGATGGAACTGAAATCTTGGCGTACGTTCCGCAAAGGCAAGCTGCGAAAAAGGCAGCCGAGCACATAAAGAGTGGTTTAGGTAGCAAGCCTACGCAACAGCAGATAGAACAAGAGACACTCGACGGAAGGAAAAAGGAATCTCCGGAAAGTGGTAAACGGAAGGAGCCTAGAAAAGACGATGCTTCTTCATCGAGGAAAGAAGAGTTGTCTTCGAGAAAGGAGGAAATGTCTTCTTCGTCGTCATCCTCATCGTCTTCTTCGTCGTCTTCTTCGTCGTCTTCTTCCTCCTCCTCTTCGTCGTCTTCTTCCTCGTCCAGGAAAAAGGAAGCTTCAAGGAAAGAGGAGTTGTCCTCGAAGAAAGAAGAATCTGCTTCGAGGAAGGAAGAGGTGCTTGGCAAGGATAATCGGTCTAGAAGACCAAGAAAACCCAATGAAAGGAAGTCGGCGCTCTCGAGTAACAGCGACAGTAGCAGTAGCAGCAACAGTTGCAGTAGTTCCACAGAAAGTAGTAGTGATTCGGAGAGTCCTAGTCGTAGAAGGCTCTCGAATGAAATAAAGGACGCTTCCTCTTCCACCACTTCCTCCGAGAGCGACGCCGGGAACAGGACGAAGAATAGATTGGCAACGACTCCGAGCGCGGCGAACAAGAAACAACAATCTGTGAAAGCATCACCGGAAAGAGAAGCCGAAAGGAAACCAATCTCAGGGCGGAAACTTAAGAAGCTGCCCGAGAAGAAGCTTAAAACTTCCGACGGGCGGCGGGGACCAGAGTTTCAGCCGCCTACTGAGAGAGAGGAACCTCGTAGAACCTCTAAAGAACAACAACAAGAACCACAACCACAACAACAGGAGGCAAAGAAGCAGGAACAGAGAGACAGCAAAAAGCAGCTGCAACAACAACAACAACAACAACAACCAGCCACGGGAACGGAGGCTAATGAGGATCTGCTCGTTGGGACTGGAGATCATGATGGGGCAAGAAGTGTTTCTGGGTCCAGACCTGCCAAAAAGTCGAGTCAGGCTGCTAAACAACAGTCCCAGTCACGAAAAGAGGATATCAAGACTAAACCTGAGGGCAGGAAGCGAAAACCAATTGAACTTGCCGCGAAAGATGAAAAGAAAGAAACGGCCAAAAAACCGGAGAAACGGGTGAGTGAGAAGCAGGTCAAGGAAATTGAGAAGAAGGATGAGGAGCAGGGTAGAAAAGACGAGTCGAAGACTGTGGAGCAAGAAAAGATTAACGAGACCATCGAGAATTCCTTGAAGAACGACGACAAGAAAGCTAAGAAACTTGGAGGCAGCAAAGAGGCAGTGAATACATTGGAGGAAGAGATGAAGCAACGTAGAGCTGAAAGAGATAGTCCTAAGAAATCTCTTAGGACTGGAGGTTTGGATAAATTATTAGAGAAACGCGAGCATCTCGACAAAATATCGAAGAGTAAGAATTCGGAGGTGAAGGTGGAGAAGTTTGTTGATGAGGAAAAAGAAGAGAAAGAGATCGTAGAAGAGCCTCCGCAAATCAAAGAAACAATTAAGAACGAAGATCGTAAGAATCACATTAGCGGAAGTGAAACAATAATCGAGAAAGCGAAGCCGGAAGAGCTGCCTGAGGAAGAACCAATTAAGAAAGACATCGTAGAAGTATCGCAACCAGAGAAAACGCATTCTTCCGAGATGAAGAAATCCGAAAGGAGCACAGAGAACTTTATCGAATCATCGAATATGGAGATTGTCGTTCCTGTAGAAGAAAGTCTTCCAAAGGAGACGCCGGAAGAGGATAGCGTTAAGATTGTTTCGGAGAAAATAGAGACTATAGAAAAAGATCATCAGAAGAGACGGAAATCTGGGACTCGATCGATCTTCTCTCCGCAGCACGGCAAAGATCCGAGTGTCTCGGAATTGTTCGATTTCGATCAGGATATGCTGACCGAAGAGATGGTGAACGAGGACGGATTCGGAATATCCAGAGACCCGGAGGAACGATCGGCACCGTTGAGTTTCTCCTTCAACAACGAGCTGTGGTTCAAGGAGGACTCGAAAGAAGATAGTGCTAGGGAAACACTCCATCTCGTGGAGAAGCTACGTATGGAGCTCTCGAAGAAGTCGAATTCTAGTCAGTTTGAATTGGAGGCAGTACCTGTGGATGGTGAGATAAAGAAGGAAGAGCCATCGGTGGAGAAGTCGTTCGAACAACAACAACAGCCGTTGCAGCTACCGCAGCATCAACTGCAGCAGACGCATCTGCAGCAGCAGTTAAGTTTGCAGCCGGAGAAGGAGACGAAGATTCTTGAACCAATAGAGCCGCCGGTGTTGGATGTGAAGAATAACGTTGAAATGCCCGAGGGCGAGATAGTTGTTAACGAAGCCCGTCCCAGTAGCTGTAAAGATACGATAGACGAGAAGAGGAAAACGTGCTACTCAAGTACCAATGATAGATACACGGCCTACGAAGAGGATCGAGAAACAAATAAGGTTAGTCTGGTGGAGCGATCGAAGCTGGATCGAGCGGAGACTGACGAGAGGTGGGTTCCGCCGAGTACGAACAGCTTCGAGCCTGATGTACAACACCTGAACGCTCTCATGGAAACACAGAATCATCGATACGGCAATCACCAGTTCACCAACGAGTCTATTCAAGATAGCGAATCATTGACACGTTCACATTTGAATGCGGCTACCTTACAAGAGCAATATCTACTTCAGCAATCACACACAATACTTCATGGCCAGCGTGAGGCACACGAGAGGACAATACTAGATCAGCAAATACCTGAGGAGAACCCAATGGACATGGTGAACAGGCATCTAATAGGATTACCAGCGTCGGAAGACGATCAGGCAGCAGAGATAATGGACAGAGTGTTGGAAAAGGAAGACGATGTTGTCAGACAACAAGAATACGATCAGAATTCACCGTACAACGATGTTAACAGCCGACCAGATACTAGATGGGCAGAGAGTCAAGTACTGCCTTCTCGTAGATCCACTTCTTCATCGATCACTTCTGCCTCGTCCGCCGAGGATCATACCATTCCACCGTACAAGAATGTCCCAGGAATTCCTTTTCCACCGTGCTCCATCGAACAAACTTATTATACAGATTCGAACTATGGTACCGGTCCAGTCTCTCTATTTCCGCCTCAGTCCTGTGCCGCCCCGTTGCCATACCCATCTCCCGGGACAGCTCTCTTCCCGCCTGCATTTGGAGCCGCCTTTCCAGCGGCGCAATCTTTGCTACCGCACGTGAAGCCTCTGGAGGACTCGCTGAACCTACAAGCCTCACCCTGCACCGCAGCGTTCACGTCTTCCTCGCACAACATGGCACTCACAGCCGCGATGGTCTCGCCCACTAAAATAGCTACACCTCCACCGCCGCCTCCGCCACCACCTCCGCAAGTACTACCGCCAACGGAAACCATCGACAGGACACAACAACAAACGCAGGTCACCGAAGCGCCATCCTTGCCGCTGAACTTCTTAAACGCTATAGTACCGGAGAGTCACGTCGCCGAGCCTATCGTCGAGACTATACCCGAAGTTCTGGCCGACGCTAAGATCCAACACCCTGGGAAGAAGTCGCCCTCGAAGCCTACCAGAACCTCTGCGAGGGTCACTTCGTTACAGAGCAAATCCCCAGGGAAGTCTCCCAGGCAAGAGACTCAGAAAGGTGTCCCCGGTACCAGAGGAAGAGGCAGAGGTGCGAAAAGCTCCGCTCAACATTCTAGTTATAGGACACGCGGTCGTGGACGAGGCAGAGGTCGAGGAAGTAGAAGTCAGAACACAGGTCTCTCCTTGGTTTCTGGCGCGAACATCGGACAACACGATGATTCTATTCAGAACAAACTGGTCGGCACTGTTTACGACTTCGACTCCGACGAAGATTCCACTAGTGAGGCTAACATCGCTGATCTACGCACCATGAGGGAGAGAAAGAAGTCGACGGACGCTGCAACTGCTGGAGTTGAGAGGAGAGATTCGACCGTTGTGGTCCCTGAAAGCGTCCAGTCGAGGCTTTCTAGTCCTGGAGGCAGCAGGAAGTACCTAGAGGACAGGAGATTATCCTGTTCTCCTGGTCACGACGATTCCGGCGTCGTGGAGAACGAGTCGAACGCCGGGCAAAGCTTCGACACTGTTCTACCTTTGATCCCTGGTCCCGTCGACATGAGGACGTATAATTCTACTCTAGACGCGTCCAGTTCTTCCACGTTGCACGGGCAGAGCTACGACAACCATTTCCTCAGTACGTTCACCAGCGTCTCCACTAGCGATCCTACGCTTCCGGACATCGAGGAAGATCTGGACAAGGAGCTAAGATCAGCGTTGATCGGCAAACAGGGTCAGGAGGATTGTTCGAAGCCAAGCTTCGACGCCAACATCGATGCCTCTTCTTCCGGTTTCGCGGATGCTAATAAGGTTTCCCTGACAGACTCGCGGAACCAGTTGAAGGTGAAAATTAAAGGTCCGTTCCTCGACGCTAACTACGTTCCTGCTTCATCGGTGCCTCCGTTGGCGCAACAGGCGCCAGTAATCATCGCACCGGCTGCTACCAGTGCTTCCGTAGCTTCTGGAACGTCGAATCTCAGGCGGATGAGGAAGAAAGAGTTGCTCAGACAGTATTGTTCCCAGGATATGAACATGGACGAGCCGGGTTGCGGGAACCTGGCGACGTCCACACCGATCATCATGCCAACTATCAATCGCACAGTGATCACTATACCGAAAGCTGTCGCGTCAATGACCAGTATACCGACCAGAGAAGATTATAAAGCGGTGGTCGACGCTAATATGGAGAAGAAACGAAGAAAAGAACGACCGACCGGGTTCCTGGATACGAATGAGGAAGAAGGTAACGTGGAAAGGAGACGAGGCAGTGCTACGAACGGCGCTAGTTCTAGCGGGAACACACCGATTGTGAACGCGGATCGTCGTAGAGGAAGGCAGAGCAGCGGTGGTAGGTCAACGACAACAACTACGTCGACCACCACGACGAATAGCGGGCCGCCTAAGTTGAAGATCAAGATCGGTAATAGTATAATCGGTGGTCAAGAGACCGGTCAGGATGATAGAACCAGGATTCGACCGCCGAAGAAAAGGTTGAGTAGTATTCCTAGTAGCACGCCGAGTATAGAGGAGCTACGTAGAGAGAGTATGAAATTCAGGCGGATGATCATGGCTGGTTTTGATAACGATGAGAAACTTCGGCAGAAGAGCAAGAAGGATAAGAACGGCAAGAGAAAGAAACGTCAATCTAGTAGGAAAGAAGCTAGGGTTCGAATCCTGGAAGGCGGTGCTGCTCCGCCGAAGCTGATCATTAGGTTAGGCAAGGGCAATGATTCGCCGGATGAAATGCCGATTATGCTTACGGATGAGGAAGAAGAGGAAGAGGAGGAACGACATCCAACTGATAGTAGGGTAGGTCCTCCGCCGCCGGAACCGGCGAAGGATGAACCAGTTTATCCAACGGTGGTTGCTACCATTGAAGAGAAACAACCTACGGATCCAGATACTGGTGGAAGCGCGCCTAGGAACGTTCGTTCGGCAAAGGTTACGCCGATTAGGTTAAAATTGACACGTTGCCAGGAGGGTTATGAGCTGAAGGGCCCGTCGGTCCATGAGGAGTCCGGTTTAACGACGGCGAAGCAGAGAAGTCCTGAAGCGACGAACGAGGAGACGAGGAATCCACCGGTGAAAAATCAAGAGGAGGATTCCTCCAGGGAAGAAGAGGAAGAGGAAGAAGAGGAGAGCAATAGCAATTCCGTGCAAAGAGACTCCTCCGCGTGTCCTGCCGCGACTAGTATACCGCAAGGATGCCAAGTTAGGTGATAATTAATGATACTCGTGGAGTAATGGAGCAAGAGGACACGGTGCTCGTTTAACTTCGATTTTGTTAACGTCGAAAACAGACTCGATATGCAATTATGATTGCGGTTGCTAGCGATATGAGCGCACGCGTCGCTGTGATAAGGTGGACGAAAAAGCGTTTCACGAGGTATGGTTCTTTTTATAGAGGCAGATGAAGAATATTTTAGAATTTTTTTTAATCAAAAGGTTTTTAAAGAGAGCATTTTAGAAAGAAATTTTTTTTACGGTGTTTCAATTCACTTTTCAACAGCTTCTTTTTGGTTGTAATCGTTCTGGGAGAATCTATAGTCGATGAAGCGTGTTGTTGGTTCTGTGGGAAAACGTAGAGCGTGGTTCTTTTTGAAAGATTAAAATCGATCGACATTTAATCATTTATTATCGGCGAAGATCATTGACGATTACCATTTTATGTTTTACAGATTATCCAGTACTTGGGCAAGAAATTAGTCATATAGAAAGGTCCTAATTAGTTAGCGGTGCGCTGGTATCCGACAACTTCCGGTTTCTTGCCAATTGTGTACAGTGGTATACGAAAATAGTCGAAGGCCTCGCAGCCATCTTCTCTAATTTAATATGTAAGTTATTCGCAAATGATTTCGAAATATTACGAGTACGGTAAGATTCAACCGTCACGAAAGAGTGAAAAGCATCGGAATCGATCGTAAATAACTTTCATTCTTCTTTCTGAAACTTATCATTCAATAAAATCATTTGTAATTTATATTATATATACTTTTTTTCTTACTTTAACTACGTACACTAACTTTTTATATGCTTTCCATTAGTAAAGTACGGTTTTTTATATTTATTTGATAGTTTTACATAAGGACACACATTTTTTTCCAGGAAAGGTGCATTTTTCTTCTTTGTCACGGATGAAAGTTATGTATGATCCAACGTGGCAATTAACATAAATTATAATAATATTAGACGTTACCATTTACTGTTACATTCTATCAAAATTTTCAACTGTTAATTGTGTCGTATCGTGCTTACGATAGTATTTCGAAATTTACAGTGTAACATACATGATATCTTCGTTAAATGATCGATAAGATATGTTCGAACATTTTCGCGATCCACTGTACTTACTCGGGTGCCCGAAGCTTCAACAGAGACTTGAACAACATTTTCAAAATAAGAGATACAACTGCTTTCCAGATATTTGAATCAGAATGAAACGGTGGATACGTCGAGGAATAGAAATGTTGTCAATGCCCACTAAGCCCGCAATACTGTACCTTTTATGATTTTGTACAAGATTTTACGGAGTTTAATAAGAGAATCATTATTTATAGAACGTTGATGGTAATATTTGCAAAACCTTTTTATTCTAAATGTTTTTCTTTTTAATTTGTCTTATACGGATAAAATTGAAGTCGTTATCTATTTTCTCGGTATTACGGAATGAACGTCTTTTATACAGACTTCACCTTCTCACGGCGACCGAAAAACGTTCAGTTTGATGAGAGAGGAAACAAGGTGATAGGAACTTCTAAGATATACTCGTTTCGGACTCGCTACAAAGGACATTCTCCGACGTTATCGAAGAACCTATGCTCCTCGAGGAATCCGGTTTTATTCTTAACAATACTCGAGAGATGAAACGGGCGTGCCATTTCGCGGCGGCGACGATGACGACGAAATGTCTGTGTTTTTCCTTTTGCGAAAGAACAGACGAAGAACCGGTCGAGGCCGTTGACGAGGATCTCTCCAAAGAATCATATTCATTCATTTAGAAACACTTCTATTTAAAGTAAACAAGAAGGATAGTCGTACAGTAAGACCATAGTAATCAAACTGCTACATTTTCCATATTATTCATTTTATTCGAACATCCAGGAAGAGTGACTGTATATCAACATTTCTACTAACAGATTTACAAGAACAAACAAACGTTAATTTCACGAAAAGTGTTGATACTTACAATACCACCGTGTAGGTTTGAGTATAATTAATAATATCGAAAATAGAATGTCTTTCATTTGTGCACACGTATCGTGTGATTAATCTTGTAGCTCATTATATGGGGTAGTTGTCTAACATTAAAACTTCAAATGCTATCATCATTTTTAATCATGCTAGCAGTACATGTAGGAAGGTACTATTATTTCACATAACAAATTATGTTTGCTCAAAAATTGCATTATTTCTTCATAATTTAAATATATGCATCTGATGATAATTGCATATTTACAGCTTCAAATATTTTCTTGCATTGTCAACAGCGATGAAAGCATTTGAAAGTTCGTTATTTAGTGGCTGATCCTATGTTGATATAAAATAATTGCAAAGAGCAAGTAAGACGGTTCTAGAGAGCACTTCGTACACGGCCTTGTCAGCCCCTTCGCAGTAAGAACTAGTTAATTGTACATACTTGTAATCTACGATTGTATTTAGTTTAAGTCGATGAGACAGAGGGAAGAGAGTGATTGTGCGATCGTGTATGTGTGAAGCGTGTGAATGCGCGAGAGAGAATTTTGTAATCAGTGCGAAGCTTACGTGATGGCTGTGTTTTACCACGCGGTCCGATCTTCCAGGCAGTCCTGGGCCGTGCAGAAACGTTCGGTAACCCCCTAATTAAGGAGGTAGATTAAGTTTTTCCAGGATTGCAAGGGTACGGAATGCGCGTTCTCATTTCTCGATAATACAAAAATGAGAGTTTTCAGTAGTCAAAAACGCTAGATAAAAGATCGATCTAGCCCGCAATCACCCTTAACAGTCCTATTTTTACGTTTACGAGACGTAATTTTCATTATTTGACAGCATATAGCAGCGCATGTAGCTATTTTCACAAAGCTGCGACAACTACATGCTTCCGAATAATGCAAATTACGCCTCGTAAACGTAAAAATAGAATCTTCGAAGAGTCGAAGCTTCGGAAAAGTAACAGCCCTACTTTTGATTAATGAAAAATACCATCTTTGCATTATCGAGAAATGAGAACACGCATCCCGCACCCTTGCAATCCTGGAAACGAGTCTACCCCCTTAAACCGCTGAAATATCGCTCGAGTGAGATTCCCTTCCGTCAACGAGAACCGTTACTCTACATTTTGCGCTAGATTAAAAAAGAGGAACATAAACAAAAACACATAGTGTTATTGAAAAAGCGGTAGAACAAACGCGTGTATACTGTATATCGGGCGGAGTAATTCAAAAAATCATATGTGAGATAATTCCACAAACACTGTCGCCTCAAATGTTATTTTTTAGATTAAGAGAAATTAATAAGCGTACCTTATTTTTAATCATTGTTATATTTAACTATTTCACTCTATGGTAATTGTTCCACGTCTCGATCATTTACCGGGGATTTCTCTGTCACAATATTTACGTCACTTTGATTTATGCAAAATGACTGTTGGAACGACATTACTTGTGGAGTCATCTGGTATTTTTGGAAGTAAAAGTAAAAAAAGAAAGAAGATCCGCCACGAGGACAATGCAGAAATCAATGAATCTATATAGTCTAATCGCAATAGTCGTCCTCGATTACGCAGTTGCCCATAGAGGCATCCCATAAATATACATAAGTACGCGTAGTTTAAAACCATTGTCGATCACAAAGCAAATTCGTAAGAACCGTATAACGCACGCATTCTTCATCGTTTCTACGAGTTCATTTGATATTATATGTATACATATATATAGTGTCTTAATCGTCAGAACGTCGTTCTGGTTTTTTTTATATATACAATATATTATATATAAATATATAATATATTCAATTATATATATAAATGTATAATATATGTATATATAAAAGAAAAAGTATATTTTACACCGAGTACAATGTTAATAATTTATTCTTATTTAGTGTAAATAAGTTATATAGAGGAAGTATGTTTTTATACGATAGTATATATATACACACACATATATATATTATACATAGCATTATACATAGTTCGTTCGCTCTCCTTGTGGTTTTTACGTATTTACTTTGAGAAAGAGATTTATATATACATATATAAATAAATAAAAATATATATATATATAAATCGGTAATTTCGTATCGAATCGCATCGAAAAATACATTCGATACCCTCAGGGACGGCTGCGTAATTACGGGATCTCGTTCCCATGGACATCTCGTTATTTTAATGGACTATAAGCGGATACATTGCATCTCACTTTATTGCCCGAGATACTTTTTCCCAGGTTCGGTGTAATCTTTTTAAAAGAATTTGTACTTGCAGTCTAGTGCAATTCCTCCTCCCCGGAAGTTTCATGTAATGAGTACACAGCGGGTACAAAAAGATTTTGCAGATTTTATATGAATTGTTATACTATTAAAAACTTTTTAACTTATCGACTGCATTAAGCATCGAGGCGATACGCTCTCCGTTGTACATTTCTTTGTCTTCTTCAATGTATATATTATAAAAGAATTGAGTATGCTCACGCGTTTTGTATCCACTGCGTATTTATTTGGAAAACAGTCGTCAAGGACAATTTATGGTCACTCTGTTGTTCTTCATTGTACGAATTAACTTTTATGCGAGATGAATGTATTTTATTAGTCGGAGTATATTTGAAACTCTGTGCTCTGTTTGTTTTTTACTCAAAGCTAATGATCTTTCTTTAAAATTTTCATTCACAATCGCAAAGCTTAGTATTACAATCTGCGTTATCCGCCGCTACATGCGCAGCAATTTTATATTCACCTCTAACCAATCAAAATCTTGAATCTGGTTTTTACACGTTCTAAAACGTTTTGTACTATTTTCAGTGAACATAACAAAAACAAACGAATAGAGTGACCTATTTACATTTGCCCTCAACATTTTCGCTAAGAATCGATTATGTTTTCATCTTTCTACGATTCCAATGAAACCAATATTACAAATGATTTCTACTTGTGACTAAGGAATCAGAAAACTAAGTCAATATTGATAGACATTTCATATAATTTTAGATTGAATAAATCTCTTAACAAATTCGTAAAGTAAAGCTGTTTCCAAATATTCTTGAACTTGGGAAAATATTTCCAGCAAAAAAGTTTGGTGAGACAGTCTGTATAATTCGTGTTGCGTTCTCTTTGCAGAAAGAAATTTTGTCCTCGTTCTGGAACTCCGCCACGATGTTAACAAAGGAAGACCTCTGTCACCGGGTATTGCGTAACTTCCGCTTCCTTTTTCATTGCTAGGGCAAAGAAAAGGAAATCAATTAAACAAGAAAATCATTATAAAACGTAACTTATTCGCGGGGTACAGAATTTCTCTGCGCGGACCGGTGTACTTTCATCCCAGATCCAGTCAGCAAATCTTATTACGTCCGCTATTGCGTACTTATTCTGTTTTCCTTCTTCTGTTTTGAATCAAGACCGTCATGGGAATTTTCGTTGAAAATCAAACTTTTTAGAAGTATGTAATACGGAGATTCGTCACGATTACCGATAATTCCTTGTGTATTTATAGTTTTCTATATACGTGTGTGTTATTATGCACACGTATATGTATTCTGTACAGATTATCCGTTTAGAAATACTTTGCTGTGCTAGCCGCACGTCCAATTCTGCAAAACGTGTTCTATTCTCGTTTTTTTTTTTAATTACGTTGTTGTTTAATACATCTTTTAAGTTATTAATGAACAAGGATCGCAGATTGCAAAACTTCTACCGCGCCGCACTCACGTTGTACGAT
The DNA here is from genome assembly GCA_028455605.1 of Lasioglossum malachurum. Classification (NCBI taxonomy): domain Eukaryota; kingdom Metazoa; phylum Arthropoda; class Insecta; order Hymenoptera; family Halictidae; genus Lasioglossum; species Lasioglossum malachurum. The sequence goes on along the minus strand of CM052313.1, from coordinate 8,309,854 downwards.
AATGTTGTGCGCGTGTTCATCTAGGACGTTCAAGATTGTACTTGTTTTTATATGAATTTTGATACATCAACACCTGTGCAAGAGAACGTAACGAAAACGTTTACGAATACCTCGTAATGTGTTTTATTTTTTAAATATCTTGTTGCTCGTTGTTTATCGATTTTACGAGGGGTCTCATTTAATGAAATCCCTGAGGATGATAATGAGGGAATTTGTGGTCGATGGAAACAGTGCAAAAGAATGTTTTTCTTCTTTGTTTGTAAATCATTTTCTTTCTTGTAGTTTTGATATCGATCTCGAGTGGCGAACATGAGTTTTATTAATATAATTGAAAGATCAACATATACTGCGTATTTATGAGTTGTAATAAATTTCTGTAGAGAATAGCGGTGCAATATGCTACGAATACCTAGAATTCTCTAACTTGTCTGCGTGTTTCAGCCCTTCGAAATTTTTCCACTTGGCTCAAAGATTCCTTTATTTATAATACGTAATTTTTAAAACGTTGCGAACCGAACATTCTGTCTACTATACAGATGTACAGTTAGGAGCATAAGTGATCACGCACACTTTAAATCAAAATAACTTTTCTTTGAATGGACCAAAACGACTTCAATTTCTCTGTGAGGCTAGAAGAATTATGTTGAAAAAATGCATTTGGTCGGAACTGTGAAAAACAATAGTAAAAATTGATTTTTCAATTACGTGTTTTGTAAACTCGTATAAATTATATACATTCTGAAAATTTCATTGAAATTGTGGTTAAAATGGTAAAAATGAGAAGTGGTAAAAATTCTTCTAATTCTTCTAGCCTTACAGAGAAATTCAAGTCGTTTGATCCATTCATAAAAAAGTTATTCTGATTTAAAGCGTGTGTCAGTAGACTGCGGATTTTGCGCATTTATAACAAAAATGTCCAATTTAAAAAGTTTACAGGTGAAGAGAATTTAGAAACACCAATGTATTATTTTCAACCTACTAGAATTATTAAAGAAGGAAAGAACTTTTTCCTCGGCTCCTGCTTCTTAAAATTGGTGCAGAAAATTTTTATTTTGCATAAAGATCCGCAGTCTAGTGATCAGTTATGCTCCTATTAACTGCATGTTGTTTCGTTTTCCTTTCCTCTAAGCCCTAAGCTGTCTACGCGCCGGAAATGCATATGTACCGGAAGCGGTGTCTCGCTCAACGACAGCCAATCTTGTGGCTAGGTTCGATACGTACATTTTTGTTATTTATATCATCGATTTTATGCAAACAATTGCGTTTATACTTGAACCGGCCATGCAACGCGGACTCAGTGACGAAATAAACAAACAACAAAGAAAAGAACAATATCACATTCGTCACAGTGAATTTGTAAATAAGAAGATTAAAGATGCAAGGCTGAGAGAGATCAAACACGTGGGTTTTAATCGTTTCAATGTCGACTGGTTCTAGGATTGAAAGGAATGTTAATACAAATATATTAAAAAATAGTTAGAATCTTGAATTTTTGGAGAAGAAATAACGTTACGTGTCTTGGAAGACAGAAAGAAAGAGAATGGGAGAATGAGAGTAATAGATAGAGAATCTTGTCGACGATAAAACGGAGCCTTAGCGGAGCCTATTACGTTGTACAGAGAAAGAGAAATGAAAACATTGAAAACCGAGAGAAAGAGAGAGAGTGTATGTGTGTATGAGTGAGAGAAATCGTTTTATTTCAAATCGTTTCTTACTTAACGCTAAGCATAGGAAAAATGAATCCCGATAACGATGAATTTCTCATTAAAAAGAACCGTTGAACGCGTCCACATGTGACCACGAACGCGGACCCATACGACAAGCCGGACACATGCGCGCGAGACATATATATAAATATATAAATATATAAATAGTTTTATTATATTGCAAAGTGAAATAATACAATATTTAGCTACTGTATATAATGTAAAAGAAAAGCTGGTCTTGTAAGATACGGATTAAGGTGTTTTAATGTGCACATAGCCGCGTCATTGTCAATAATCATATTATTACGATTAATAATAATTACAGTTTTTTAAAAAAATATCAAAACCAGTGTCGAAATTCTTCAGTTATATCTTAGTAGACTATACTCATTATCCCTGTAACACACAGCACAGAATTATTGCTGAAAACAGTTTTTTTTGTTCGAATTTTTTCTAGAATGATATACATAATTCGTGTCGAACAATTTTCGAACAAATGTTGTGCATTGATTCAGTATCTTATTAATAATGTTTCTATTAAGTATTATTTTTTATTGCTAATAAACTGCAGTGCATCGATAAAATCAACTTGAAAATTAATGTTTCGAAAGAAATATTTTTAAATTTAAATGATCGTACTGCTTCGTTTATTCGACATCAGAGGTCAGTGGAAGACGGAAGATTTAAAGGAGAGGATACGCATAGAGTTCTGTCAAAACAAAGGGCTTACATCAAAAATTCATTTTCAGAGTAATTGTTCAATTCAAATTTCAGACGACATGAAGCCCACTCCAGTAGCGGATGAAATGTTCCCTGAAGGTGCAGGATCCTTCATTGAATTGGAAGAGGTAATCAAATCAATTTAAGGTTATGTCTGTTTGAAAGTAATTGCACATAAAAAAGCCTCGACAATGTTGAAATATTCGCTAATTGTATATTAATATAATTTAAAAACGTAATTTTAGTTATACATAGAAATTAATGTTAATTATTATATAGACTGTGAATTTTATGCATTTATGACAAAACTAGATACGTACAATTTAAAGCAGTGAACATATTAAAAGTATTAGTTTCAACTGTATTAATTGATTAGAAGAAAAAAAAAAGAAAAAATTGTCTTGGTGGCCCCTGTTTTTGCAATTGATGTAGAAATTTTTCATTTTTTAGTAATTCAAAACTGTTTTGTTTTAGGTTGGGGGCAGTCGTTTATTAGTCGATCTCACTGCCAGTGAAAAAGCAGTGCACGCAGACTTTTTCAATGGTAATTTTTTTCTAAAGCTAATTATTATTGAAATGTATAATAATGTTTCATTTGTTTCGCAGATTTTGATGATTTGTACGACGACGACGACCTTGAGTGAACCAGTAGTTTATTCTACCAGTACTTGTGCTAAAAATGCAGGTGATATTTATTTGCATTCGACCTTTCATATTATAAAATTGTAGTATCGATAATAGTCTTTTGCAATTTGTGATAAATAAAAACAAGTTTCATATGATATCTTGTAATGTATCCTAATAAATCTGTTTACTATACTACAATAACAATTGGATGCATTGAAACAAAATATGTAATGTATTTTGTGGTATTGGTTTTGTACGACACCCATAAAAAGATTGAAATCAACGTACGATAGTATAGTACTGCCCTCTGTAAACAAATAGCTAGGATGAATACAGGTCAGATTGGTTATTAGTAGACTGCAGATGTTTATGCAATTTTTGTAGAGGAATTTTAAGAAACTCGAAGCAAATAAAATCTCATTTTCAGTGGTAGTAGCTTTTTTAGATCTGAAATATATTAAAATCGTACTAAATTCTGTCGTATTTTATACTCTAGCATTTTTTGAAAATTTTCAGAAGCCATAATGCATAAAAATCCGCAGTCTAGTTGTTAGGTACACATAATTTTGCTGTGGTTGATCTGTTCTTATAAACATAAAATTTGAAATGAATTATAATTAGCTTGAAATAGTTGAAACCGAATATCGGAGCAACAAAACGAGTAAAGGAAGATAAATAGATGTATACAGTTGATTAACATTATTACAATTTATTATTTTTAGTTCGAAATTGAATCAGACGTGTGCCCGCATTCAGAATACCTTTTATCTCGGTACGTCAGCTCGGGCGATATTAATTATAAACGTGCCATAAGAAAATGAGTACTGGTCGTAATGTCTCGTACACATTAATATCGATATCATTGTAAAGATTATAATTTACAATACATAGATGCTAGTCATATAAACCTGTTAAGATGATGCACAATTAAAATAGCACCCCGGGTTTTTAGTCGCGCCACATAATATGGATTCCTTTGTCGTTCGACATGAATCGAGTTCTCCTTTACTTTTCAATTAAGACGCTCTAAAGTTTTCTTTCTCAGTGTTTCTCATTTCTGCGCGTTTCTGTTTGCTTGCATTTCGTTTCATTTTTCTCCTTGGCCCCAATCGACAATTAATTCACCTTTTGACCATCCTCATTTCACATTAACAGACTTATCAACGGTGGCAACGAGGTTCCATTTACAAGAGACCCTCCGATAACCGTTACTCGTGCTCATCTTGATGGCGTACGAGAATGAGAGCGATATCGATGACGACCAAATCGAATACGCTACTAACGGTGACGAGTATCCTGGAAAATAAAGATACTGTGATATTCGAACATACACAAATCACTAGACTGCGGATCTTTATGCGTTTATAGCTTCTGAAAGTATTTAAAAAAAGCGTAGATGATAAAATTCGACAGAATTTAGTAGAATTTTTATTTAATAGGCTGTCCCAAAAGTTTCTTTCGGAATGTGTTCCTTTAATGTTGCTAAATAAATACAAACAATGCGATAATCTTTATGTTAATGTTTTAGCACTTCCTAATATGAATTTGCATTATGTGTACGAATCGAAAACCAACTTTTAGGACAACCTAATATTTATTTAGCAATATTAAAGGAACACATTCCGAAAGAAATTTTTGGGACAACCTACTACTTCAGATCTGCAGCGGTTATTCTACTAAACTTCTTAAAATTCGTCTACAAAAATTGCAAATTGCATAAACATCTGCAGTCTACAAATCACCATAATACCATGAAACGACTTTATCATCATCTTGAACTTATAAATTGATACCAACCCTGAGTCCAGCCCCGAGAAAGTCGTTCGGAGTGCTAGTTAACTTCGAGATCACTATCGGCTTGGTCATCTTGATCGCTTTCCTCCTCCTCATCTTCTTCCTCGGAATAATACTGCGAGGGTGGCGACAGAACATCCTCGGAAAGTGAAGTGTGAGAAGATGAGGGAGGTCGAGAACCTTCTAATTTCGTGTCCAGGTCTTCCATAGAAGTACTTGGTCCAGGAATGGTCACTGGGATGAATTTCTCCAAATCACCGCTTGCCAGCTCTAAAGGTAAATTATGATCTTAAATAATCAACTATAACAATGAACCGAGAAGCTTTAGATTCCACATGAAACATACGCTCCACATATTTTTCAAGTGATTTCGGAACCATCAGCTTAGCCTTTCGCAAATTCTCCTCGGTACATTCTCCTTTTTCTAAACCTAAAAATAATTAGTTTCATATTAATTTCAAGTCAGTCGATCAACTGCTTAATACTAAAAATTATCTTTAAGTATTCATCTAACTTATGATAACAAAAAAATAAGTCCTTTACCAAAAGCTAAACCCATTTGTTTTAGAACCTCGATATCATCGTGAATTTCGAACTTATCGTTAAAATTGAACAGGTACTCGGTTCTGCAATACACATGATACATTACTAGAAACTTAAAAACGAGTGGGCGCTTGTAACGATAAAAATATGCTTATTCCAATGAACCGTACTTGTCATTTGAAATGCTGCAATCTATGACAGTCTTTTTGCTGGTGTTCACAATCAGGAATGGCAGCTGTATGGCAGAATTTGGTTTCGGTGGGCCACGCAGACTCTCGTTCACACGATTACGCTCCACCAAGTTCTTAAAAGAGATATGTGAGAGAATCAGTTGATGTAATTGTTGTGTTTTTGCTTTGATCCTGTCTATCTTCTTCTTTTTGTCTTTATCGAGCGCCACACATTCCTGAAGTGAATTAGTTGGCAGACCTAGCCACCTGATTTCTTTCTTCTCTTTCGAGATAATATTCATTGCCATCAAGACATTAAGAGCGTCGTAAACGCGCCTTCTAATGTTCTTCTGATCATATTGCTATAAGCAAAGAGCAATGTGTCTTATTCATTGTTTACTTAAAAGAAAAGAATAAAAGGAAAGAGTACGTGAAGACAGGTAATGTACCTGATCTGCTACGGAGTTTATGTGAGCAGGATTAGTGAACTCCCCGACGAGTTCATCGGCAACCTCGTTGTACGATGTCGTTCCTTTCTTTTTCACTTTTTCGCAGACTTTCATAGAAAAATGACGTAGCCCTTTACCTACTTTTTCTGTTTTTCTTCGCTTACTGTAAATCGAATGGAGACATTAATCATTGTGTTCAATGATGTTCAATGATGATTGTATTCATTATAGGGAATGTATCATTACTCTGGTACAAAATCGCCGCCATCAACGTCTTGTCTTTTCCTAGAACCGCTGTGGTCCAATATCGGGCTGATATATGTCTTTCCACTCGCATCTTTTACAATTTGTTGATTTCCGGATTGTTGTTGTTGCTGTTGTTGAGACACTATGGCCTGTTTTATATCACTCTGGATAAACGGAAAAAATTAATCAACACATTTATTCTTGAATCAGTTTCTCGTTAAAAAACAGCGAAAAATTGATTTAGCATTTTAATCCTTAGCACTCGAATGGTGACTCAATGTCATCTACTACAAGTTGCTGTACCATCATAATCAATTACTAAATATTTAAGTATTGTATGAGGTGTTATATCAATTTCGTATCCAACAAATTTAAAAAATCACTGAGAATGGAAATATTCTAGGTCGGAAGAAATGTTTAATTTTCGAGTGCAGAGGGTTAATATAGAAAACCCTGTACGAATGAAATTTTTAGAAAGAAAATATACCATTTGCGCAGATGTCAATTGTATAGTCTTGGTCAGTACTGGTTCACCAGCCTTGGCTGTTGCCAGTTTTGTGTTCTGCAATGGTATTGTAACCAATCCTAAAAGAAAATATCGTTGTATTATCCTTCACTGTTAAATACATTTCTTTAACACTAAACCTACCGACCATCAAAAGTGACTATTGTGTATGGTATTATAAAAATAACAAGATTAAATTTATTTATATTCTGTGCGATTTTTACTATAATATATACTGAAGTCTAAAAAATGTATCTAATCAATTTCCAATGAAAACACCTTCACAATCTCAATAATTGTCAAATAAAAAATCTAAATTGGGTCATGTGACCTCTCGTGGTAGGTTTAGTGTTAAGAAAATTGTACTTTCATACACTCCATACCATATTTTTATGATAGAAAAACTAACATTTCTTTGCAACAGTTACTTACTTTGACCAGGAGTTGAAGGGCTCTGAAGATTAAGAGTTCTAAGAACTTGTGCGTTTGATGGCAAAACCTGAATCGAAAGAATTCAAAAAATTAAATCGATCGAAATGCATTTATAGAAATTTGGAAAATGTTTTCCAAAAATGATTTGAATATTATACCTGAGATTCTTGGCTCGGAGTCTTAAAGACTTTAAGGCCACCTGCATTTGTTGTACTGACAATACCACCCAATGCTTTGTTAGCTGTGCTCTGCACTACTTTTATCACTTGTGGATGACCTACAATAGTTACAATTTTTGCTATAATTTCTTTAAACTGTAAGAAAACAAACACATCGATCATACATAACAAAAATAAACAAAGATACGTTTCATACCTTTCGGACATACAATTCATTAGAAGAAAATAATAAAATCATCATTAATTGATCAAAATCGACTGAAGTACGATACATAGAATCATTATAAAATAAAAGCTCACTAGGTTACACTATTATTGTTACCTGAAGCAACGTAACGCAACGAACAAACGTATCGATATAATACTATTGAAACAAAATATTCGATAACAGTATATTACATAAATAGACATTCTAATTTGTTGTAGCTTCTATAATTGAAATAACAGAGGCAGCTGATATCCGTGTATTTGAACGAGAGGCTTGAGAAGTAAAGGTGACCTCTTCGATTGGACAAGCAACTGGAGGTGGGTAGACAGTTTTTGGTGAGAAAACGGAGTTCATAGATTATGGAATATGGTAAATATGATTGTTTAAGAGTGAAACTGAAGTCGATGATGTACCTTATTGAATGCAGGACAGAAATAATGCGAGGCAGCGCGGCATATGACCAATACGAATATGAAGGAAGAAAAGATTCCACAGAGGTATCCGATTGACAAGAATCGTTGAGAATATAATAGAAATATGTGCACAGGTCCAGAGAGAAAGTGATAGTAAATGGAATAAGCGGTCTTAGCAGAAATGAAAGGAAATCAAGGCATTATCATCGAAGTGTGGCATGCTGATAATTGGCGCGCACTCGGCATACTCACCGTTCGCGTCATGTATGAGAAAGTTCATCGTTTTGTTTTGTTGCGTCATCCTCGAGGTTAGAATTCCGTCCCGGCGTCACCGACGATCACGACGATCGACCGAATGCCGAGTGAAAATAAAAAGATCATAGGTACACTCGCTAATCTTGGCTCGGTCTATCACCAAAATGGCGACTATGTTATAGAACCATTTGAGATCAGAATTTTCAGGATATACGGTGGAATAATGTTCTAATACACACGCGAGAGTAAAAGTCAGCCGTTTATTTATTGGACTGAATCAAGCATTTTAACAGAACGTTCGTCTGTTCGCGAAACTAACGCACGGATTTCTACCTTCCGCGTGCACAGTACGGAATAGAGACGAGCTTGGCGGCACGACAAAGTTAAACAGCTGATTGGTCACTCTCCGAGTCACGTGGCCCCTTCTGTTCCACGTTTATGGGCACTGTAATCTTTGCAAGAAAAACTTGTCTCTATATGTCTCTATATAGATATGCGAAACATGGAATACACTAGTATTTTGCAGGGGGTTTATTTCACCTGATTTCACCAGGGGCAACCAGGGGTGAGGAAACCCGAGGAAAACCCTTAGACTACGTATACTTATAGATCCGGCATAGGTATAGAATGTATGTACATAGATCTATCATGCGAAACAACGATTCAGAACAGAAATAGACTTATTTATTTATTTGTGGCACGAAGATTCTAGCATAAACTCGTCTAAATCGGGTCAAATGAAAATGGTAATGGGATTACATGCCTCCGAAAAGTGGGCCGCAAAAATACATTGAATGATAGATCTATCCTTATTCCTTATACTTAGACGGTGATAGGACGCAGTGTTCCAAGATAACGGAGTATCTGGTGCTCATAAGTCGCGTCACAAGATAATTTAAAATGATGGATAGCGATATAAAAACGAGGCTTATACAAGTATATTTGTATATTTATTTTATACAAGAAAAATGGTACAAACTTGCTGCATAAAGAATTTTAAGGGACGACAAAATACCTTTCCGCAGGTATTTTTCTTACTATTCTTTTTTTTTTGATAAAGAAAGTTGTGAGGAAATAAACACAGATTTCATATTCTCAACTCAACATCTACAGAAGGCGGCAGAACCATTTGACGTTTCGCGCTTTTATTTAATCCGCACCGCGTACATAGAAACAGCCCTAAGGATATTCTTGATGTTTTTAGGTATTCAAAATAGCAATATAGTGCAAAATAATATTAGAGAAATCTTTCTTCGGACTATCGAATCATTTCGAAAACTTCTCATTTCGAAAATATAATCTATTCCCACGTAGTAGCATATCGAATGAAATGAATAGATCTCAGGTTGTATAACGAAGCAAATTGTATCGTGATATTATTTTCAAAGCTTTCTGATTGGCCAAGAGGAAAATTTCTAGATAGTCGAAACCAATAATGTTTTTGCAGAGTCGGCGTTAGTCGTAAAAGAATTTTGATAAGAGACGTCATAGAATCGTGCAATTAGTCACAAAAAAGTTTTTAAAGATAAAAATTTATTTATTCGTGGGGTTCTTGAAAAGTATCTTTATAACATTGCGGTATTATTAGAATCCGTTGTTGACGGAGTTGTCATAATCGCATAAATTCTGCTTTTAATACGGTGTACTGAATTGAAAAGTAGTTGCCTTATATGTGCGCTTTTAAAAGAATCGCATAGGATACCTCGAACCGAGGTTGAGGGTTCGTTCAGGGTCTGACTGAATGGTAAGATTATTTTAAGGTTCGCGAGGCGATTCGAACGGACAGGTTAAAAACGTTTACTATCTTCTTCGACGAACTCGCAAGTCTAGCAAGTTGCATCTTTATCATCATCCCAGTTCATTCGAATCTATCAATCTATCATTTCTATTATTCGTCGTTCTAGTAAAACCGTGCGAATTAACTTGTTGTTTTTGCCAATTTGATTTTTCTTTCACCTGGATCTGTCTATCGTCATTGTGTCGTCCAACGACTCAATACACGACCTCCATTTTTGTTGCAACTATTTCGTTCGGTGTATTTCACGCAGTATTGCTTCTCCGTTCATCAATTTTTTACTTTTTTTTGTCGATCGTTTTGCAGTCTTGTCGGCTGCAACTTCTACGATAATTAAAAACATTTTTTAGGTTAAAAGTTATATGGAACGTTTCTCTAGACGACACAGAAACCATAAATTAATATGCAGAAAATAATGCTTCTTAATGGTAGAGTGTAGTCTGCAACGAATTTGACATTTACATGCACAGATATAACCTGAAGGGAACCTGTTTAGCATCATTCACCACACACGTTCACAGAATATAAAAATACAATATGTGTAGAGCATTTTTTCGGGAAAAATGTCATTCGCAAGAATCTATGCACATGAAATCGAGGATGTCATATTTAAGGGAATACAAGAAGTTTTCGTCGACAACAATTTTTTGCCTCTGAATTCGGAGCAGTTACAGTGATAGACTAAATCACGTAATTTCTTAATACAAGTTTTATTTTTATTACATTTTCTCACGTATTCGTGCATACTTACACCATTTAATTCATATGAATTTCGTACGACAGAAGATTAACACTGTCTAATGTAATTTGTATTTGTGTATCTAACACGTTCTTTGCTATGTTCGCATGCTTCAATAGGTCTGTACATTGTGAAAAACATGCCTCTGTTCGGAAAGTCGCAAAAGAGTCCGGCGGAGGTCGTGAAAGCTCTAAAAGAGGCGGTAAACGCATTGGAGCGCGGTGATAAGAAGGTAGAAAAGGTACGTTGTAACAATGATATCTGATTTCTATGATGCAGTATGCGAATTTTCAGGCTCAAGAGGATGTCAGTAAAAATTTGGTACACATAAAGAATATGCTTTACGGAACAGCTGAGACAGAGCCCCAGGCAGATATCGTTGTTGCTCAGTTGGCGCAAGAATTATACAATAGTAATTTGTTGCTTCTACTTGTGCAGAATCTTAGTCGTATAGATTTTGAGGTATGTCAACGCATATTCTAAATGTACTCTAATTGTGTGTACATATAAACGTATATACATAAATCATCTACAGATACTTATCGCTAGAATGCGGATTTTTATGCAAAATAAAATATTCATTTCACTACATGACAATATTCTTAGATTTTTTATATTTTTCGCTGTTTTACATTTCACCCACTTAATTTCTTCGTAAATGCATAAAAATTCGCAGTCTACTTATTACTAATAACAAAAATAAGCTATTATACAAATGCAAAAGTTTGTTTGGTTTGTATGCAATTCTACACATGCTTTCAATTCTTTTTTGTTATCGTTTCATTTCCAAATCGAATATTACAGAAGAACCAGCTGAAAAATATATTTGGAAAAGTAATTTTTCGTTTTGACAGGTTTTAAGCTTTTTAAATGACCTGAAAAATATATTAACAATATAATACAAAATGTTGAATGAAGTTAGTACTGTTTAGTAATAGGATTAAATTGACACCAGTTGATATATATCAACATATTGAGAATCTCATATGTAATGTTCTGTCTAATATTTATTTCTTTTACAACGCAATATTTAATAGGGAAAGAAAGATGTCGCGCAAGTGTTTAATAATATACTGCGGAGACAAATTGGAACCAGATCTCCAACAGTGGAATATATATGTACCAAACCAGAAATATTATTCACTCTTATGTCTGGGTAAGTGTAGAAATAAAAACAAGATCACTTTCTATTCAAATTAGATTGCTACTAACACGATCAAATAAATTCTAGGTATGAGCACCAAGATATCGCCTTAAATTGTGGCACTATGTTAAGAGAATGTGCGAGATACGAGGCTTTGGCTAAAATAATGATCTATTCGGACGACTTTTACAATTTTTTCAGATATGTTGAAGTGTCAACATTCGACATAGCTTCCGACGCATTTTCTACATTCAAAGTAAGCGATGATAAGCGCATGATATATCGTACTTAAAGTAAAGCAATACTGTTGGTGCATCCGGTACGTTGGTTTTTAGGAATTACTTACCAGGCATAAAATACTGAGCGCTGAATTTTTAGAAATAAATTACGATAAAGTTTTCTCTCATTATCAAAGGTTATTGAATTCGGAAAACTATGTAACGCGACGACAGAGTTTGAAACTACTAGGGGAACTTCTACTCGATAGACATAATTTTACCGTATGTACAATGTTAAACTAGTTCATTTAAAAACATATATTCGTAATCTATACCACTTCAAAATGCTGTTGTAATAATGTTATTTTTCAATTTCACAGGTAATGACACGATATATTTCGAATCCGGATAATCTGAAGTTAATGATGAATATGCTCAAAGAGAAATCACGTAATATACAATTTGAAGCGTTTCATGTTTTTAAGGTATATCCGAATATTTATGAAATATTCATATTTCTTAATAATTAGCTTCTTTTATAGTATCCATTCTTTTAATTCAGTGGACAATAATGTCCGGTTAAATGTCGCAGATTCGAGATTTTGTCGTGTCACTGTATTATGATACGAATCATGCCTCGACAATGTAGTCGGGTGTTAGGGTGTAGACTCGTTTCCAAGATTGTCAGAATCATTTCTCGATAATGCAAAGATGGGGTTTTTCAGTGGTCAAAAGGATCGCTGTCTATTTTTACGTTTACGAGGTGCAATTTACATTATTCGGCTGAAGGTAGCTGCTGAAGCTTTAGAAAAATTGCTACATGCTTTCGAATAATGTAAATTACGTCTCGTAAACGTAAAAATACTACTTTCGAGGACGACTGCGAGATTGATCTTTTGTCTAGGCAGTCCACAAGGCTGCATTGGTACCGAAATAATACCGAAATCGTTAAAAATACCTGTTTCGGTATAACCGATATTCTACCGAAACAATGCAAGGGGTGCCCCAAACAAAAAGGAACTGCATGCTACTTAGCCCAGAACCGTTAAGAAGCACGGTCACCTAAATTATACCTTCTAAAGTATACGCAATATAAATACGTTCCGTCGTAAAACCCTCCATGCGAAGGAATAAGCGCGAGTCCGAATTCAGGTAAACTATCCACCGATCATCTACCGTAACCGTAATAAAACATTAGACCGTCAAACGCATACCGGTTGTAAATCCTTGCTTTAGTTTCTGAATGCTCTTATACATTACATTGGAAAAACCGAAATAATTTAACCCCAGAATCATTAAGAAGCACCGTTAGTGACCTAAATACATTTCGTCGTCAAACCCTCCCTGCGAAGGAACAAACGCGAATCCGAATTCAGGTAAATTATCCACCGATGTCTACCTGTTTACCGTGACCGTCATAAAACGTTAGACCGTCAAAACCATACCGGTTGTAAATTCTTATTTTATTTTCTGAATGCTCTTATACATTATATTGGAAAAACAGAAATTGTTACCGGTAAATATATGCAAATATATCGGTATTTTCATATTTTCATAGTCTCGGTTTCTATAACAATTAGGAAGAAGTAACCGAAAAATACTAAACTTTGTATTGTCGAGAATTGAGAAGGCGCATCCCGCATCCTTGCAATCCTGGAAACGAGACTACCTTTTAAGAAGTGGTGGAGATAGAAAGTGGCATTGGCTATGGAAGAAACGCAACAATTAACCGAGCATTATTGTATTAAGTTTATCGAAACGATCTGTCAACTTCGTAATCAATAATCTTTTCTTTACTTTTTTGTTTGAAAGCATTAACTGAAAATATTTAAGAAGAGGGAAACCTGTATGATATTTGTGGTTCTGAAACAGATACAGAACTTTTTTTAATGCTTTTAATTCTCGATACTTACTTTGCAGAAGGGTACTTATTATTCTAGGATATTCCCGTTGGATTCTGCGATAATAAAAAAGAATTTCCTAAAATATGAATAATTATTCTTTCAATTTGATATTCTAATCTATACTCGTAATTACATAGGTGTTCGTGGCGAATCCAAACAAGCCAAAACCGATACTAGACATTTTACTGCGCAACCAGGAGAAGCTAATCGAATTCCTGACGCGCTTCCATACTGATCGTTCCGAGGATGAGCAATTTAACGACGAGAAGGCGTACCTAATTAAACAAATTCAAGAACTTCAGTCTGTACATGAGAATTAAGTCCTAAATACAAGTTATTGCTACAGCTACCGTTAACTACTACTATTGAAGTCTATTCAGCTGCTGTTGCCACTGTTACACCATCACAGTCACCGATGTAGCCAACTATCATTATTTTCTTCCTCTATTTCTGTCTCTCTTGCTCTCCCTTTCTTTCACTTGTTATAATTATCGTTGATCGATTCGAAACGAATCGATTATTATTATTATTAATTATTATTATTGCTATTACTTTTATTTGCGAGTAGTTCTGTAAATAAAGTTTTTCGTTTAATTGAGTACTACTGTATATTACATGAAGATGATATATTTCCACCTAAATGAAAGTAACATAAAAGAAGGTTCTTGTTCATTTCGTTTAGCGTTTGAATGCTGATTCATATTACCATAACTGTATCGTTTAACAACTAGAATTTACAAGACCATATTACAAAGTTCAGTAAATTGAATTATTCAATGATTTCAAAATATGCATTCGTCAGAAAAAGCGCTTAATTAGAATGGCAGGAGTGTCACGTGGTCTTTCTCACAGTGATCACTACATAGACTGCGGTCTTTATGCATTTATAACACAATTGAGTATATATATGTATAGCTGAAATTCAAAGTTGTTAGAAAATTTAAAAAATTGAAACCATCAATATATGATTTCTCCCGGGAAGAAATAACATTGAATTTGGTTTCTATTTCTTGTAATTGATGCAGACAACTTTTATTTTGCATAAAGATCCGCAGTCTATCAGTGATATAGTGTATAGTGTATAGCAATAGTGTGATAGCAGTGGCACACCCAGGGGGGAGCCAGGGGGCCAAGTCCCCCCCCCCCGGAAAAAATATTTAGCTTCCAAAATTAAAATCACGGAATAGCCCTGGGTACCGTTGGCAGATATTTTGGCTAAAAAAAAGGTCATCGCGCAAAACATAGGACTGGGTTCAACTTGGCCCCCCCCCCCAAGATTAAATCCTGGGCACGCCACTGCGTGTGATAGTGATCACCAATCGAATCCTCAGGTGCGTACCATAGGAGCTATTTGTGGCGCATAAGGGCACCCACAAGATAGGGTGATTATGGGTGATTAGGACAACATTCTGCGTGTTTTTTTGTTAGTGGTATCCCCTGTAGGTGTATACCACTATGTCGTACAATAATTTCGGACAATAAATATAGAAAATAAATTATGAAAATTTATTGTCCGAAATATTCAGTTCTTGCTGGTTCTTGCTAATACGTGAATTGTTGTTAACATAGAGCGCAACAGTGGAATAGTACAGAAAAGCCCATAAGATGCAATGTCTGTACTGATCTTGTTTGTGGCAAAAGGTACAGAAAGAATGTAGCAATTATATTGTATAGCCTTCATTGCTGAAATACAACATGAAAATTATTGTAAGATATCAGACAAAAAGGTTCAAGAATGAACCACGAGCGTACATTGACTTCAAATGAAATGTCTTTGTCTTCATAACAAAGACGTTGTACAACTTTAGTAAATTGAAAAAGGAGAGGTATAGTTGTATGTACTATGTTTACATATACAATGTTTATATACAGACAACGAAGCAACAGCAACAATATGTATAATCAGATAGAGACAGATAGAGATAATAAAAGCACGTAGTCACGAGCTACATACTCTTGAGAAAATTAACATCGAATTTTCTGGCGCTCTACAGTGCGTTTCGTGTAACTAGGAAAAAGCTCAACATTATTCAACTACGATACTTCGTTGCATGTTTTATTTAAGATGAAAAACTAATTCATTCATTCAAACTAATTCATCAATTAAACTAAACTAGAATTAAAGCTAGAATTAAACGTGTCTAGAAATTGATTCTAAAATGCGCAAAGCTTACAAATTTTGTTAGTTTCGTATTTCCACGCGAGGTGGCCACAGCGTCGTTCTTTGTATGCAGTTCTGCCTATGCGATATGCGATTCTGCATGCACACTGGGATATGGAGGAGCTGACCGAACCGTCAGGGAACGCCATATTTATACTGACGGTGGTGCGGTGCGGATCTACGTGTGTCCATTATTTTCAAGTAAAACCGTTTACCTATTTATTTACATGGTAGAACGCGATATGAAGTGTTTTGTGCGTGTGGTGTCGTATGATTAACGTTATGGATGATCTGTACTCGTTGGTAGTACACAAGATAATCGTATAGACGCGAACAATTTATCACTTACGAACCTTCGTTTCTTCGGAATTCTTTTGCTACCTCGTAAATTGTTTACAAGTCGTTCTCGCTGCTTTACGGCTAAACAAAGTCCTTAGAACGTGCTATTTGCGTTAGGAATACAATTTCCTTTTCAGGAATCTACCGCGACCGTCGGCTGGACGTAATGCATCTTTGTTACAACAATTTGCGTATTTTATAACCTGACAACACGTCCGAGGTTTCTCTATCTTTATCATGTCACTGCATCTTTGACAAAGTATTAAGTGGTAAGAACTCAACAACACCATGATCGCTAAGATTTTATGTACTTTTTTTACCGTTGCACATGCTGCACAAGAAAATCCCGCGTTTCAGATATTCGTAACAATGCTGCATAGTTAGTTTATAAACTATCGAGTACTATTGTGAAATTAACGTATCATTTTTATTAGCATTATCATTCTCATTTATGCGCTACTTGCTTCCTCGATATAGTGACACTCTTATACTTCAATTTTTGGAATATATATTGCAATAATATTCTTTTATTGCATTCTACTATTTTTACAGGCGTTGTTTATGTGAAACAAAGACTAAATTGTTTTTCTGTAGAGTTTTCTGTAATTCTTATATTTATTTATATTAGAGATGTTATTTATGTTAGAATCAAAGACCAAATTGTTTTTCTTTAGAGTTTTCTATAATTCTTATATTTATTTATATTAGAGATGTTATTTATATTAGAAACAGAGACTAAATTGTTTTTCTGTAGAGTTTTCTACAGTTCTTATGTTTATTTATGTTAGAAATGTTAGATTTTAGAAAAGGCTGTCCGAAGCTAGTAATTATTTTAATTAATTCGTATCGTGGAAACGTATTTTTATAAATTTGTATTGAATGTGTTATCAATTACTCGATTATACAATTTTTTTTCTTATCTGGTTGGTAGTAACGTTAAAATATAGTCTATCGTTTGCATAATCTAATAACAATAAAATCAGTTTGACATGATCACAAGTAAATGCAACAATCTCTCCTATTTCAGATCTAAAATCAAATTAATGAATTTCAAAATGTGGTCGTCACAAGGTACTAATTCGAACTCGAAGTCTTCTTCGAACGAGGGAAATCTACGCACATTGGGTATGACATCTGCTATTAGTATAGCAGAACCGAAGCCCAGTGATCTTTCTAGGACAAATGAATTGAAGGAAGCATTGAAACCTTATAATGTATTCGAATCGGAAGAAGAGTTGAATCATAGAATGGAAATTTTAAGGTGCTTTTCGTTTATAATTGTTTTATTCTAACTTGTATGTGGTAAATGTTGTTGATCAATGTTATTGATCTATGTTATTCTATATTATTCAGCAAATTAAATGCACTGGTGAAACAATGGATAAGGGACACAAGCATCGCCAGAAACATGCCATCCAATGTTGCCGAAAAAGTTGGTGGTAAAATATATACTTTTGGTTCATATAGGTTAGGGGTACATCACAAAGGTGCTGATATAGATGCGCTATGTGTTGTACCTCGTCACATCTACAGGTCGGATTATTTTTCATCCTTCTTTGAGTTACTGAAAATGCAAGAAGAAGTTACAGATTTAAGGGTATGTATTTTAACCGATCTCCTACCGTAGTCATAATTAATTGCCCATTTAATATAAACTTCTTTCCCAATTCGCATTTGCACTGTAAGTATAGCAATCTATACTTAGATTATTCATTAGTTGACATATGTAAGGTTCAATGTGAATATATCATTCACGAGTGGACTGCGGACCTTTAAGCAAAGTAAAAATTGTCTGTGTTGATCGCAAGAAATAGAAACTAATACGATTATAATAGAGGAGGATTTTGGAATTTTGCTATAAACACATAAAGATCCGCAGTTTACTCACGAGTCCAATGCGAAACACCGATTAATTTCAACGAAAGCTCGTGTAGTTAATACGTTCTATTATTTAATATATTTCAGGCAGTAGAAGAGGCGTTTGTACCAGTTATAAAAATGAACTTCGATGGTATAGAAATCGATATGTTATTTGCAAAGTTAGCAAATAAAGAAATTCCTGATTCAATGGTTAGTAATACACTTTCAGATTCATTATACGAATTTAGAATTTGCTACTTGTGAATCTAATACATTTGTTCTCGTATACAGGACCTTAGGGATGATATGCTCTTGAAAAACCTTGATCAGAAATGTGTCAGAAGTCTGAATGGTTGCAGAGTAACAGACGAAATACTGCGTTTAGTACCTAATATAGAAAATTTTAGGTTGGCACTTAGAGCTATTAAATTATGGGCAAAACGTAAGATTATATATTCATTATATTTATAGTTGAAATTATGATTTTATCTTAATTGTGATTGTAATTGTGATTGTATCTTCCCCATTCGTAGGACATGGCATATACAGTAATGTGCTGGGATACCTAGGAGGTGTATCGTGGGCAATGTTGGTTGCAAGAACATGTCAACTTTATCCCAATGCTGTCGCAGCGACACTAATAGAAAAATTTTTCCTTGTATTTTCTCAATGGAAGTGGCCACAACCAGTTCTTTTAAAACCACCAGACAATGTTAATTTGGGTTTTCCAGTTTGGGATCCAAGAGTAAGAATCTTTATTATATTCGTTAACGTCAATCATGTTACAAATATCTTACATCGAAACACTTTTTCTTGCATAGGTAAATATATCGGATAGGTATCATTTGATGCCGATCATCACACCGGCATATCCCCAACAAAATTCAACTTTCAACGTATCAGTTTCAACGAGGACTATTATGCAAGAAGCCTTCGAAACAGGATTGTCCATAACAGAAGAAATTATCATGGGAAAGGCAACGTGGGACAAGTTGTTCGAGCCTCCGAACTTCTTCGGAAAATACAAGCATTATATTGTATTGTTGGCTAGAAGTCAAACCGCAGAAGATCAACTTGAATGGTGTGGGCTTGTCGAGTCAAAAATACGGCACTTGATAGGTAAAATATTGAATATGACAATACATATTCTATCAAATTTGTTACGGTTCTATTGAATTACACGGGGAAGGAACATTGTTCTATGTTACACGCAAGATATTACTTAAAAACGTGAATCAAAGATATACGGTGGTACTGAAAGTAAACAGCGGATCTTTATGCAAAATAAAAATGTTCAGTAGCAATTGTGGGCAGCAGGAGTTGAATAAAAATTGGTCTCATTCCCTAATAGTTTTTTACACTTGAAGACAACATAACACTGTTCTTAGATTTTTCTAATTTCTCACTGTTTTATATTGCGCCTAGTCAATTTCTTCATAAATGCATAAAAATCCACAGTCTAGTTATTACAGTACGCCTTTGAATCGTATAACATTTTGCAAATTGATCAATCGTATTAAAATTTTTAGAAACTGTCGCTAACGAAGCATCACCCGGCCTTGGTATTAGCTTATCACATTATGTTCCGTTTGTTCCAGTTAAATGACGTAGATTAAAACAGGTTACCTTTTCTATTGAGATATCAGTCTAAAGAGGAATGTTATTCTCAGGTGTTCCGATAAACGTATGCATCTCTCGCAGGAGTAAGCGGCAGTTGTAGATCAGTGAATTGTACAAACTTCTGTCTTAATCTGTGTCTATTCGATTCATCAAATTTGAATTTGATATATTCATTTGTTCATACATGCAATGCTAATAATCCGCGGATGCCAAAATGGCAAAATCCTAACTCTTTAAAACAGGTACGCTGGAAAGGAATCAACACATTACATTGGCACATGTAAACCCGGAGGCTTTCCCACCATTAGAACCAGAACCGGAGGGGCACTGCTCCATGTGGTTCATCGGCTTACTGTTCGCCAAAAGCGAAAACTTAAATATTGATCTGACTTACGACATCAAATCCTTTGTCGATTCAAGTAAGAACATTTCGATATATATTTATCGCAAAGAGACAGTTTCGGAATAGATTGAATAACTGTATCTGTATATAAAATTGCAGTTCAGAGACAAGCGGAACAGTTAAAGATGTTGAAGGAAGGTATGTGGATTGAAGCGAAGCACGTGAAGAAGAAGGACCTACACAATTACGTTGCTCCTAGCTTGATCAAACGAGAAAGAAAGGTATAGGGACCGTTCAATTTCATGTTTGACAACTCGAATGATTTTCGTGTTGTGCTATATTAATTCTAATTTTCATTTGGTCAAATAGGTTTCTAGCAGTGTACATAAGAATGGTAACATTGCTGGTAATGGAAATACTGGCAGCATCTCACCACGGAACCCAGGAGACACAGCGAATAGGAAGAGATTGTCGGATTCAAACCCGGATACATGTTCCAAGAAACGGAAGGTTAACGATAACGATCAGCAAGTTACACAGGTATTGTTAACGAACATATTATTTCCTATGCACAGTTGCGGTAAACATAAATAGCTAATAAATTTAACCGATACATATTTATGTTTGTACAGGGAGAAGATGGATCGTTAGTAGTTCAATCTTGCGGAGAAGATAGCAATTCCGGATTTAGCTTGGATGAATACAAGCAAACATTGACAACTGCTAAGGATGTAAGACATTGTACATATAATGAACAATAATCAGCATAGAACACAATTAGGTAACTACATATAACAATAGAGCGTAGTAAGTGAATATAGGGCATTTTAACATAATTTGGAGTCACGAAGAGGTAAAAACCGGAGATTTCTGTAGTTTATCGAACGTGTGATCTTTTTCTTTCTCTTTGATGTGTACCTGATTGAACTCTTCTACCTGATTGAAGTTTCCCTTTGTTGTCGGGTAGTTAATACATTAATCTACATTGAGAAATGTTTGCGATGTTTCAGGATGGACCTACTGCATCCACAGTAGCGCAGGAGGGATACGTTTGCACTTGACCACTGCAGGATTACTACCTCAAGTCGATCGATAGATGCTCCACTGGGCCATCTAGACTGTAATCACATCTTACGCAACCATCCACTGCCCACTGTAAGTCCCCCGTTTCGTAAAAACAAAAGCAACGCGCGATGTGTTGGAGAGACTACCCGTTGGAATCAATCGGTGCACGGCTGTGCGACAGACGTTCTGATTTTAATACTACTGACCAACATCGACAGTCAATGGGAACAATTAATGCCACGAATTAATGGTTGTGCCAGTGTCTGTGATGTTACCTTTTCTTACGAGCCGCGCAGCCGCGATATATGGCTAATCTTAACGGAACGATTCAAAGTAACACGAAACTTACAACACATCCATCATTATCTGTAAGTTTAATAATTTTAGTTTTATATTTCATTTTGTACATATTGCTTATACGATAAGTTTTACTCACCAAGTTACGGAAAAAAGGAACGAAAAGAAATATAGTACGGGCACGGAGACGAGTCTGAGTCTTGTATTAGGATTTTCAAGTAAAAGGAACACACACAAACACACACACACAAAAAAAGGGGAGAAAAAGAAAAATGGTACGTAGGTGGAATTGTATTCTTGTATAAAAAAAAAGAAACGCATTTCTTTAATGCATAAGTAGATAAAGTATAAAAAAAACTGGGGTTAAGTATGCTAAGTTGTAAATAATTACGCACGCAACGTTTAATCGCGCGTCGGTGTAAAATACATGAGAACGGTTTGCCTTTGAGTTATTTGAGAAATTGTGTAACCGTAACATGATAGTACGTTTTACTTGCTTCAGTTGTTTAGTACGTATTTATAACATTACTTAAATATTATTTATAAACGTCTCCGCTGAACGAATTACTAGAAGATAACGTCTGTTAAGTGGAGCTCGATTCAAGATGCATATGATATTGTTATACTTAAGCTTCTTATTTTTTTTTTCTTTTTCTTTTTGTATCGTATACGCAAACCAATTAGGTAACGAATGAGAATCACCGGCACTGGCATAAGACATCCAATGTTTCATTTACAGACGAAGGAAACAAGCAGCGTCAAATAGTGTCCCCACTTTGTAAATGAAACATTTTCTGATCAGGCCATTGACTATGTTTGTTGACGATCGTATTACGTAAAATGAGTTATCGTATTGCAGTCGCTTTTTAGTTTTTATTCACAGAAAACGAACGTTATAGCTTTAACGATGCAACAAGGGACTGGCATCTGGATTATTCAAACCATCCGTTATCACCTGTTGGTGAGTGATTTCAGGTGTTCGACTGCCTTCAGCCTTCCTCCCTACACCCCCGTTATATAGTACTTCTATTCCTTCTACTCCTAATTCCAAGCTTTCTCTTTGTACCGATCCTTTTCCTCCTTTTATCGAATCACCTTTTTGTGTTAAAGGCATGTCGGTCCATCGAATGTCTCCGAGGTATTTGATGTTCACTTTTTAACACAGATATTGAAGCAAGTAGTGCACAATGTTTCGATGACTCTTTCATGGTGCGCGCGTGCTCCATACAGCCAAGAATCATTCAAACATTGTGCATCGTAACGTGAAACTTAAGTATTTGCAGGGTAGGCGCTGCGAATTCGAGTAGTGTATACGAACATGGTTTCTTTTTTTGTACATGTACAAAAGCATTGGAACTCCGTACGTAAATTGTATAGTTCTCTTTCTGTGACATGGATCCAAAAAAATGATCATTAGTTGACCCGTTGTATACTGTATACACTGCGACCACAAATGTATGCCACGAGCCTTAACATTCCGAATCGTTCAACTGTTGTGATTTGTGCTTACGGTGTTGAACTCTGATTTTGATGACTCTTCTATTGAACATGCGATCAACGACTAAAAGAAATGTTACGCAGACATAGGCTCGTAAATACTTCAGTTATAACAAAAATATGAAATAGCCAATCGATTGCACTAAGAAAACAAATTAGATTTAGCTAATCCAGGCATGTCCAATTCGTAGCTCGATCGAAGGCATTCTCAAGGAATACCCCCATTTCTTCCGAGCACCCGAAAAGTGGGGGTATTCCTTGAGAATGCCTCCGAGCGAGCTACGAATTGGACATGCCTGAGCTAATCTACTGTCTACAGTGGTTTTGTGTGCTAGACACACACGTATAGTTAGCAATGTAGCTTGTTTTAATAGCGACAAACATTAGTCATATAATTTTGCGATGCATTCGCCGGATAAACAAGAATCTGGAGCTGGAAAAAGGATGGAGAAATTGCTAATCAGTTCCCACATTGTTTCATATTTTTATTACGAGTTTACTGTAATTACGTGCCTATTTTTTTCTTCTTTTTGCTCTCAGACCAAGAACGTATTCGAAAAAATTAATCCGTTAAAGATCTGATTACAAAAAACTTATATTTTTCTCTATAATTGATATTTTCTGAGAGAAAGGATTAAATATGCTTTTCCAGCTCAATTTTGAGCACAGTTTTCACCCTAAATACGAATGATAATTAATGAAAGCGCCATTAAAATTGGAGAATCCGACTCAGGGATGCATTTCACATGTTTGAACTTTGGTACCGGAAGATTTAAGGCTCGTCACAATACTCTGCGAATACTATAGGAGCCCCTTTTCAATGGTTAGGGACCATTTCGTTGTACATAACTTGTAATCTTGGGATAGTAGTTTCTTTTGTTTCAGAGCTCGATTTGTTGATAGCGTCGGTGTAATAATTTTTACGTGGCGTTTGCAGTAATGTATACATAACACATTGTATAATCAAGAAAAGTCTGTCAGTAAACGATTCCTTCGCGTTATGGTTTACTGTGCTCTTCGTGCAACATTCTGTTATTTTTTAAGAGTATCAGCCAAACGTTGAACCTTAATCTCGCGACCGCACACATTAAGATGAATTTTTTTCGAATTAAGATGATTATTCTTGTCGTAAAAAATGGCGTTTCTTCAAGGTCCGAATAAATAAGTCTACTCTGCAACTGGAAGTCTGTGGATACAGTATGTCTCTCGAGAATATTCTCTGCACGAATCGAACTGTTTAAATTAAAATTCACTTTTCCAGATCTTAATTATAAGCATTTCCGTTATATCTGTAGAAAACCGATTACTTTAACATTTGCCTTGCGTTACAGGTCTAATTTTGAGAATTTGTATAGACGGAACAATTTGTTTGGGTAATAACGAAAAGCGATCTATTATTTGTGCAATACGCAATACTGTAGATTGTAGATTATGAAGCAACATTCAATTTGAGAAAATAAACTTTTCACGATATTTTCAGATTGAACAAAATTTGAATTTCAATGAATTTTTTTCGTAGATTCTCTTTCAATTCAATCGTTTTTCCAAATCGAAACTTTTTCCCTTCGGTGTCGGTCAAGGTGTAGACATGAGGTGAGAGATCAAGCAAACGATTTTTTATTTAATTTATCTGGTAAACAAACATGTTACTCTTCCAACGTATTGTCAATGAAAAATTCTGATCTCTTCATAACAAAAAAATTTCTTAATTTACCATACACACATACTATCTTGTAATAGTTTATATTCTTCGAAGGCTCTATAAATTATGTGTACACGAGACTTTCATATTATTAATATTGTAGTCTTTGATATTATATTCTCTTATGATTTACTTTTTATTATAATTATAATGACCACTATTATCCTTGATATCTCATTCATTATTACTATTATTTAATTTTCTACTATTGCAATAGCATGTGAAAGAGATTTAAATTCAATTAATCATCGCGATAGAGTAATCGAAAGACACGTGGTGGTTCATGCACACACACACATCCACACATACATACACGTACACGTACATATATATACGTAGTGAACTATACACACATGTACAGGAAGTACAATAAACAGTGAACATCAAGATTACCCTCGTGTATAAAATACCACGTTCTTTCATTAACTACATGAAAAATTTCCAAAAAAAGAAAAAAATTCATAAAACAGTAGGAAACGAGATCGTGCACTTGAACTTTATATATACGTTGATCACGTTAATATCTGACAGACATGTCTATAGCACATTTTTGTTTCCTCGATCCATCCTCGGGAACCTCGCACCGTTTCTGCCGTCGGTACGTGGTTCCCGAGCCGTAAAAAACAATAAATAATTAATAGGGGTGTGCGGGAACCCAGGAAGACATCGAGACGAGTCGGGTCGGGTTCTCGAAAATTCCCGAAGGTTTCGGGATTCTTGAAATTAACGGGATTTTCGAAATTATCGGGATAAAAAAAGGAAGATTCAATGAATAAATTTTACAATGTAGGTTTTCGAATACGCCTCAAATATCGGAAATTTCATATCACGATTGGTTTTAAAGCGAGTCCTATAACGGTAATAGAGTACTGAATACCCCGAAATTCTTGAGAATCCCGGAACCTTCGGGAACTCGTCTCGATCCCGAAAAATATTCTCGCCTCGACCGGACTCGTCATTTCCGGGTTCTCGCACACGTCTGCTAACTAGCAAAACGGTGAACATCGTCCGTGACATACCCTCTTGTACAATAAACCAGGCAAAATAAAAAAGAGAGAAAATAAACGAAACAGAGGCAACAACAAAGCAAGCGAATAAACATAAAGAGCTGGAAAACTCGTGTATACAACAACAAAAATGAGAAAAAACGGTGCTGAAAGCAAGTCTGATTAATAAATCTCTAGAGACGCGTGGTTTCCCCGAGAAAGTATAGAATTCCGACATTTTTCGCGTTCGGAAAGATCGATCGATCGGTGTCGATCATCCAGGATCACCCTAGTCGGACGGAGACCCACACATACACACAGAATACACACAGATGAAATCAGCCACGTAAACGTGCACACAACCACACCGCGTAATTCATGAAAGGAAGTCGGGGTACACAATTGCGAAGCACGATTTTATATTGGAAGTAAACGCGAATGCATCCGAGGTTACGTGCTAACGTGTGAACGTCAGTCATTTGTCTGAATGATAATAAAAACGCATCGAATACATTATCATGTGTTTATGTGCTTGTACAGCGTCGAGTGTCGCGATACACCGGTCTCGTGCGTGAGCTGCAATAGCATGGATTAGACTTGTAGAGGTGATTCGAAATCATTGTAATTAACGCAGATTGAAAAGACAACGCGAGATTCCTTCAGAAATAGTACGAGATCCCATTCAAAATATGCAATGAAAAATTAATAGACTGCGGATCTTTATGGCTTCGAAAAATGTTGAACAAAATGCTGGAATATAAAATTCCACAGAATTTAATATGATTTTTACTTATATTTCGGATCTCTGTAAAGGCTACTACCACTGAAAATAAGATCTTATTTGTTGCAGCTTTCTTGAAATTTTCCTGCAAAAGTTAAAAATCGCATAAACATCCGCAGTCTAGTAATGAAACAGAATAATCTGGTGTATTAACACAAAATAATCTGGTATATTAACCCTCTGACATACACGGACGTCTCGAATACATCATACTTATAACACTGTGCGCATTGTGTTAAAATATCGTGTAACAGTAATGGCAAATATTATCAGCAATATGTCTGATATCATCTCAGGAATGCATACGAAAATGCGTTAATTAATTTTAGTATTTAATAATAGTATCTTCGGTTGCATCGAGTTTCATTTAGTTTTCGTACGTCAGGTGGTTAATTAAGCAGTACTCGTGTTTATTAGTGAATGAGAAAGTTGAAGAATGACTTTTAGGAACTTACTCCATATTATTGTGCATTGGTATCTAATGTCCCGCGATAGACGTGTCTCAATGGCGTCGACATGAGTTGGTGAATCTCGCGCTGTGTTAATCAAGTTCCTGCCACCGGAAGTAAATATATTATTGTAGGCTTCCATCGGGCGCAGGATCACGTCGCGGGGGTGTATCGCGAAGTATCTGTTAAAAAGTTGAACGAGATTCGTTGGGGATCGAGGTCGTTGTAATGAGATATACATACATATAACGACGGCAGAGTCCAGCGTGCTTCGATGTTGCAATAGGGACGTTTATTTACCGGGAAGCACGAAACTCAATGCATAATTTGTATGCCCGGCAGCTGTACACTCTGTATCTTTCTTGAATAAACCGAAATAAATTCTTTTAATTCCTTCAGCCACATGCACGGTGACCGGCGACTATCCGGCAAGATGGCGCATAGTTGATTACATTATCTAAATTCTAAGCAGTTGAAATTCGTTAGGGTAAAAATATAGTGTTTGAACATTGGAATTTTCTAAGAATTCTACACTTTGATAAATATTTCGTGTGTTATAGTATATCGACAATGCGTCATTCTGCTTCACCGTCGTCGGTTTTTCTTCTTTTCTTGGTGACCCTGTCCTATTTTATATTTTATTCTATATATTAGATTATATATAGATTGTGCTATTTGTTTAAGATGAATAAACATTCTTTTTTCTCCCTCGTCGACCACTTGCTGATCGAAATCTGTACAACGTTATTTATTATCAGACACAAAAGTTATTACAGCATAGGAATAATCATCTTAGGTATATTCTAAGTCTTAAAATGGACTTACAGTAGTCACAGGTATAACTTCCGGAGTCATAACTTATACATTCATAGTGCATCCACATTTCACACATGAAATACTGCACCCACGCCTCTCCCCTTTTCTTGTCGTTGTAATTCACATTGCAGAAGGGACGCAGCAACCTTCTCAGTATTCATCTTCGGTATTCCGAATCGGCAATAAAACGTGAAATTTCATGCTACATTTTGTAACTCGAAATAATATGCAAATTAATAAACGAACGAGTAGATTAAATTATTAGAAAGTTTCTTCGACCTGAAAAGAAAAATCCTCGTGAGGTCTTGAAATTGAAGGAAGAAATCCTTCGATTTTTTGAAATGCAGGGGATTCGTTTGATTCTGCGTAGAGATCTACTGTATATTTGTTATTATTCAATATTTTACAGTCGTTCAATAAATAACAGCTGGAATTGTAACAGTTTTGCATGTATTAATTGTATTATCCGTGGATGTTTACATATTAATATTCCTCAAGACAGAAAGATACGCCATCGATGCTTTCATTATCTAAAGGAGAATATGAAATGCGTTTAAATAATTGTTTCATACGTTTAAATAATTGTCGTTCGAAAACTTACGACGCCGAACGTTTCTAATGAAAACACGTAGAATTTTCCAGCGGTCAAATGCGATGGCTTCTGGGATCTGGCAATGCAAAACATTAAAGCTTTCGCATACTCATTCGGTAGCTCATACCAATTCGTAAAGTAACAAGCGAGCTGCATATCACTGCTCTGAAAATAATATGCAATTTGAAATGATTTTTCGTAGGAAAAATATTCGATAAAATAATTGTTTCGTATAGGGAATCTTCAATTTTACAATTTTTTTTTCAATTTTAAATAAAAATTCTCTTAAAAACTGTGTTGTATCGTAATACGAGGAGGGTTAAATAAAACGATGATTCAATTTTTATAATTGTTGTGATTTTTTTACCTCTGCGATTAAACATTCCCCTAGAAAACAGTAGCAAAATGCCAGTAACACGACTGCGCACGAATAAATAATAAAATGTATCGTGTTCACATCTCCGCCAGATGATTCACTTGTCTACAAAAGATTGTCATACTTAATTTCATTAAAAGAATTTTCTGAAAAATGGAGCAATAACATCATCTGAGGAAACCAGAAATTTTTAATCTTTTTTTACATGGAAAGAATGGACAGGATATCTTAGAAATTATCTTGTGACGTGACGTGTTCTAGTTATCTTTGCTTCACTGGATTCTCGGCTTTCCTATACACATACTATACACACGATGTGTGTATGAGATTATATAGTTTAAGGTCGCAGCCACTAGGTGGCACCAGAAAGACGCGCTGATGTAGGCAAAGTAGATTCCAAAGTGTTCATCTCAAACATAGCGCCCTACATTATCGATATTATCGGCGCCCTTATTTATCAAACCCGATGAAAATCGCTGAATTTTAAACACACATAACTTTTGAATCAGTGGATTCCTAAGATCAAAGCTTGGATATTCAGTATTTTCCAGTCAGAATCTACAGTCTACAGGATTATATAACAAAAAAGTTGAAAATTTCTGGTTTCCTCAGATGAAGTGCAGAATGAAACTAATTTTATTTAATATTCTGACGGATTTGTAGAGTTACCATAAGTAATTGGTAGATTACGATGCACAACGAGAATATCAAACCTACAGTCTGCACAAACATAAGCGAACTGAATGTTTCTGCCAAGGTAGAAGCTAATCTGTAATCGAAACAACTGTATTGTGCTTAAGAAAAATTAAAGAGATAATGAAACACCTCACCTTAGTAGTTCGATGTGTCGTTCGACGAGTATTCGCATATTTGGTACGTGTTTCTGCGGATCACTATCAATGTTTCGAACGCGTTGCGACAAAATCGAGAGCTGACTACATAAGTAAAAATTCAACGTCACTAAAAGACTATCTGCTCCAGTTGCACCGATTGTCAACATCATACTGACTGGTACTAAACAGACGCAGAAGAACGCGTACGTGTACATCTCCGTTACTTCGTAGACTGGATTCACTTTCATAGGTAACTCGTAAGGAAGAGTACAATTATCGTAATCTGTAAGAGACCGGGAAAATGTAACTGTACCCATTTGATTGTACCCGATCGTACTTTATGTGTAAATATTTTATGGAAGTATGATGTGTTCTGAATACAAACAAAAATTGGTAGCCCGCAAAGCCGAATGCAACGTAAGAAAATATTGAAAAATAAAATCGATAACATTTTGTACGTATTACTGCGGACGAAAAGGAGTCATGTACCAATTACTGCGAAACACACAACGTATATCTAGGCATTAATTTAAATAAATCCTGAGTACAAGATTTATTTGAAGGACTACAATTGGTCGCCGAAGCATTTTTAATTTTCCGAATTATTTCGAGAAAAGAATTTTCCGAGACCGAGACATTGGCCTCGAAAGAAAGCCACGCTGTCGGTGGTCGTTGGAAATATTTAACAAACGGCGACAGGCCCGCAACAATTCGCATATCGCGTAGAAAGTAACTGTCGCTTGGAATACCATAAAACTGCTTGCGAGATATAACTGTACGCGCAATTATGTGAGCATCGAATATGCGTACAGGATTCGTCTGATAAAATTTCACATTAAGATCCTGATTTATCCCACCTGTGCAACCCCAACGGTCTGATAATATCGGCGAGTTCAATAAAACCGGGACTTTTACCACTTTGTTTGTCGAGGGGGTCGTCTTAAATGTCTCAACGTCATTTCGTGGTTTAATGAAACACTGCGGCGAACGTGTAAAGCTGAAAATGAAGTTCTCAATGCCCGCAGCTTCTCACGCGCGACGCGTTTTATGGGAATACATACTCCACCGCTGCTCTGACTTGGCAATTTCTCTTGTATTATGTTTTACTTTACCTGTTGGCACTTTGTTACTTTGCAACTGAACAGTTGCAGCTTTATGCGACGGTATAACACGTCACCTCGAACGTTGGATGATCGCGTGTGTAAAGTGTCGGGAGACAACTGTAGAAAGTGGGGACTGTGTAATTGGTTAATAAAACTGTTACTTTAAAATGTAACCGCTTGTGTCCCAGGAATATTTCCGGTCCTTTGAGGGGAATGTGTGCCACATTGGGGTGGCCCTTATTCACTCTTGTCAAAATTTCTTTTACGGCACCCCCACACTTGCTCCAGACAATACAAGAAAAATCTGTGCGAAGTCTGAGCTCGATCGGATAACGGAAAAACGTGCTCCAAGACGATTAAACGTTAAAATAATGAATTCAATGCTCGTCAAATCGTTTTTCTCGAATATCTTCTCAACTATCTACCGCGTCTGAACGGAGTGAGATAGGCATCGTTCAAACGGACTCACTCGATAAAAGACAGCTGACGATCGGCTTCGCGTAAAACAACGTTGGCACGAAGAACAAAGACAAGGCGGACGAGGTGGAGAACATGGTGGCGGCCACGTTGTACCACACCACCGTTCGCTGTTCCTCCTGCGACTGATACAAGCCATGCTCTACATCCCTTTTCACGACTGCCAGCAAAGGTAACACGTGATGCATGTTCAACCGAAACATCACGGTCTTCAGTACTATCAAGATAGTCGGGAACGATAGCGTAATATTTTTCAGTGTCTTCTCAAGGTCGTGAACGCTCTGCAATAGCGTCACGATCTCCAGCCAGGTGAATATCATGACATAGGTAATATAGAAGAAGAACCGAACGTCGTTCCGATTATCAGGCCACAGACCGGATAAGCTTAGGAGACGTTTGCTCCATGACAGCACGTTCTCGTCGTAGAATAACTCCATATTCAGTGATACCGGTTTCTTCAACCAGGGAAGGCTCAATGTTATAACCATCACTCGTTTATGGGAACTAAGAAATTGTCGAAATGTCCTTAAAAATAGATTACATCATTCACCGACGTTCCAATTATTTTTTGTGTTCGCCGAACGTCTCATTCTTATCTCGAACGAAAGCAAGTTAACTGTGACATATCGACGATTAGTAATTTCCAAAACGGTTTCTCACATATTAAACTGCATTGTAAACTGTGATAGTATAAAGCGGTTTTGACGGTAGCCAGGTAGACTCAAAGACTCTTAGTCGACTGAAACTCCACAGGAAAGTTCGACGAAATTTTTCCCAGCTTCTGATCGATACTAGTTTCCTATTAATGGGTAATCACACAGTCTGTCGAGAGTTTTAGCCAAGCGTTGGGAGCAGTCACGCCATCCGCACGAATTGTGATTGCTCGGAATGTCACTGCATTTTTTGAAACTGTATGCATACTGTCTGCCGGGAATAGTAGAAACGCGACGGTGCAACTTTTAGCCACAAACTGAAAGAATAAAGAACTTTTGGGAGCAATTACTGGGAACTTCCCAGTTCGGAATCGGTGACGTCAATCTTTCAGACTTGTAGTCTTCTTCTGTAGCTTCGTTTATTGGCGTTTCATTCTTTCGGCTATTTTGTCGTGAACGCAGTATCGTATTTTTCCTGTAGCGAAACAGTTTCCATTGGAAATAGCTTGCTATTCAGAAGACGCAAATGAATCGTGGCATAAACTCTACAGAAAAAATATGATACTGTGCTTCAAGTAGTTTATTATTTTTATTGTGTTCCATATATATTTTTATATCTTCAAACCAGTGGGTTAGCAAATCATTTTTCACAAAAATAGATATTTTGCAAAATCCCGAGGTGGTAGACAAATTTTGCGGCCAGATTTGAAATTTTCGTAGGAAATTCTCGTAATTGTGCAAGTTTAACTGCTTAAGTTAATAAAAACTACTTAAGTTTTAATAATCTCCCGACTTTAATATTTCGGCTTTAATTTAAAAGAAAATCATCGCTCTATCTTATTTCTATCTGTTAGAACTAAATACGAATGAGACGAAGTAAGTCTCGAAGGATAATCGAAAGGATGAAAAGAAAAGAGGTGAATCATTATTGGTTTTTAAACACTATCGAAAGTTCTTTGATTTTAATACAAAGTTCATCGGTTTAGCACTGTGCGTCGTCTTCAAAGGCTTAACAATAAATATGAATGTAAAACACTGTATCTTGCAACCTAGGTGCACCGATTCTACTTCCAATAGGGAATAAGATATTATTATAATTGCACTGGACAATCGGTAGTGAACTAAATTGATATTGACACCTTGATAAAACGAAATTGAAAGTTTCTTCGTGGAATGTACACTTCCTCCATCCATGTCAGGTTAACGTCTTTACCATCGCGCCGCGAGATATGCTCTCCAATCGGAGACGTCTATCTGTATCATTGAGATCGTCAAGATAAGAATAATTGATCGATGTAAATTCAGAATAGAATCCCGTCCACCAAACAGACAGGGAATACTCGTTTCGAGGGCGATGAAGAGCGCGTGTGCGTGGCGACGGAGCTTGCAACGTGCTGGCGGATGCAATCAGTGTCATGCAGTCGTTGCACCGAGTACTCGTGAGGAACATTGTTCATTCGAAGAAAGCACGAAACTCGACCGGAACGGCAACGCCGGAGATCCTCTCGAAGATCTTACCGAGGAAATCAATAGTTTTCAGTCGACATGAGGTACAAACGCATCGGCGCGATCGGCACGTGTTTGATCACGTCACTATGCTTGCTTTCGGGACTCATGTATTATTTTAATCAAGGTACGTTGCTTTTTTTTTAAACTTTCTAACCGGGAATAAGTTCGCTTAAGCTATTTTTCGTTTCTTAACGAGTCAGACTCGTGATAATGATTTTAACGTGTTTCTTTTTAAATTAAATAAAATAATTCGACTCTTTTGTAATGAACAGACAGCGGATTTTTATACAAAATAAAAAGTTTCTGTCTCAATTGCAACAAGCTGGAGTTTTTTTGGGGATGAAGACGTTTTAATCGCTTTAATTTATTTATTCGTTTATTGGTTACTATTACAGAAGCATCTCACGATGTACCAAACGGTGATATTGAAATAACCTTGAACTGAAAATTGACCTTGACATGACTTTGACTCGCGCAGCACTCTTCCCCCAGCAGTTTTTGTATCACACAAATAACAAAGTTATTAGAAAAAAAAACACCATCTATAACCACTGTTATGATTGATTTGTGTCACTACTGGCTACACGATTATCTTTTATCGTCAATAGCGACAATTTACCGACAATTCAAATGAATAAATACACGTGTATTGGTTGGGGAGACTTTTCGAAGAATAAACGCAAGAGGAGAAAGCAATTACTGAGCAAT
Source organism: Lasioglossum malachurum (assembly GCA_028455605.1). Classification (NCBI taxonomy): domain Eukaryota; kingdom Metazoa; phylum Arthropoda; class Insecta; order Hymenoptera; family Halictidae; genus Lasioglossum; species Lasioglossum malachurum. The sequence continues at coordinate 8,275,640 of CM052313.1, read as the reverse complement.
TGGAAGAGGGAAGTCGCGTTATTGGCAGAAACGAATTATGTCCAAACAATTTCTTTAATTTTTACCACCAATTTCAGCCAATTTCTTGTCTTCGCTGGTAATGTGGCATCAGTTTCGATAGATTTCCACTCTTTTTGTCAACTGTATAAAGTGCTGCCGACAATGTTACAACGTTCAATGCGATGATTTTGAAACGATAAAGGAATGTCGCGCATTTGATCTTTCTAATTGCAGATAGCACAAGCTGCCCGATGGGATCGTTCATTTGCCATAACACGACGAAATGCTTACCTCAAAAATACTGGTGCAACCAGATAGAGGACTGCCCTTACGGTGACGATGAACAAAATTGCTGTAGGTTGCTTTATTGTTTATTTCAATGATTATTGCATTGCGAATATAATTATGAAGATCGTATACACTTTAACTATCACATAGTTGATCCTAACGGGTGGATGAACTGGTTCGGAACCAACAGAACTTCTGTAGTAGACGCTGTAAAAAAAAACGATTGCGGTAATGTACATAATCCACCGAACGCAGAGTCAGGCTACTAAGCTAACACTTCGACGGCCACGTGATTTATTATATACATAATTTATTTCCAAGAGCTAAGAAACCGGTCGTCAGAGTGTTAAAGTGCTTGACACTGAAAAATTCAGTATTATAATAGTGATTTGTGAATTTTTTTTTAGATTACACCGACATTCCTCCCAGATGCATGTATCTGGGTTGTCGTACAGTGTGCCACACGTATTCTGAAATACCACAAAATTTGTCGGTCAACGCTACTTCGATGTATGAATGAGTATTAAATAATTCATATTAATATCAGGGACCAAAAATAACAGTTATTCTAAAATTGCCTACAATAAAAATCATTAAAAACAGTTGATTGTTATTGAAATTTAAGATAATGTACACAAAATATAAAGAAAAAAATTCGAAGTACAAAATTATTAAAAAATATCGATTTTTATACTTTTTGCTTACAAATAACAGTTATTAGTTATTAGTATAACGGTTTCGTTCAGGATTCGTTAAAAAATTAATTTAATACAAAAAGACTCAGAAGCATCATTTTATAACCACGTATAAAATAAAACATAATATCATGTCGTGTTTATTGAACAATTTTAAAATGATTAGTATCGTTTGCACGATGTCCAAATCATTTTTAATATGTAGTATGTAAATATAATTCTGCATAAATCTTTTCTAACGATACTTTTTCATTAGCTCAATTATGGCATCCGTTTTTAGATCTCTGTACAATAGTTCTGTCGCACACATTCCAGCGAACGCTTTCGTGCAATACCCAAAAATACTAATATTGTAAGTTTTTTCAAAACGGTTCTTATGGTATCTATAATAGTAAAATTGCAAAGAGAAGAATGTTTTTCGTTTTCCAGATATCTCGATGGCATCAACATTCATGAAATAGAAATTGGAGCTTTCGCAAATTTAGTGGAACTATATTGGCTGTAAGTATAATTATTATAGAATATATTACATTGTCGTAAACATAAAGGTTCATGGAATAAATGAAAAATTATTAAAGCTAATGTGTATACACAGAGTTATGGATAACAATAAAATTAGCAAGTTACTGCCCGGCCATTTTACCGATTTAATGAGTTTGGAATCTTTGAAAGCGAATAAAAACAGAATCACTGTAGCTAATTTGTCAGACCTGGATGGAAGCACCAGTTTAGCTTTCATGTAAGTTAAAGAGAATCTTTTGGACATCTTTTATACCACGTAAATAAATAATAATATAGTATTTCTAATACTTTACCCGCATTTAACATATTTTAAATGAACTGTAGAAATTTAAGTGATAATCGACTAACATCCGGAACTCTGCAGCTGCCATATCGATCGACGCTGGAGGAGATGTAAGTCCTACACGGTTATCATAAATAAATTGCGGATTTTATACATTTATTACAAAACAGTATAAAAGCATTTGAAGAATTTAAAAATTTTAATTCTCTGAATTAAAAGTTCAACTGATTAAGCTTACTAAGAAATACAGTGGGTGACGAAAGTATTCGAACGCACTTGAAAACAAAATAACTTTTTTATAATTGTACCAAACAACCTGATTTTTTATAATCAATTAGAAGAATATCTCCTATATCTTACAATTAGTGCAGACAGTTTCTGTTTCGTGTTTAATACTCTAACAACAAATTTGTAGATTACTAGACCAGAACTATTTCGAAACCATACCGAACACTCTTTTCGTCGGATGTCCCGAATTAAAATCTTTGTACGTAAGTAAATATGAAAAAGTGAGAGCAGGAAGTCAACATAGGGCGTAGAACGATTCAATGTAAAATTTGCAGAAGCATGCAGAAAAATGTGATAAGAACGATCGAAGAGGACACGTTCCTGCATTTGGATCAGCTGATAGAACTGTGAGAATACCGTCTATTTAAAAAATGAAGATTATGTTGGTTGTAAGTCACGATATCTACGAAATAAATGTCTGTTGCAGCAAGTTGGCGTTCAATAAAATCACGAGTGTTCCGCTGAATGTGTTCCGGCCGTTGAAAAATTTAACGAAGCTGTAAGTACGCGCGGAACTGGACATTCGAGTAAATTGTAACGATACACGTCTTATGCTGCGCGTGCTTGCAACGTATTTACTCGACATTTACCGTCGAACACGTCGTTAGAAATCCAAACGGTTGGAATGTCACGTATGGCCGACGTTAAAACTTTTATTTATTCGCGCGTCACGTACGAAATTAAGGAGGCTGTACACTGCCTCGTAAAAATAATCCCGAGTATTATTTAGCACTTAAAGAACAATGCAAACGTAGTACATGATGCATGAAAAAATTGAAAACGAATATATTGGGTTGGCAAGAAAATAATTTCGGTATTTGAAGGCGAAATAAAATCGAATTTCTTTATTTATGCGATGAACTTTAATCAATAAAATATTTTCTTATTTACTCTTTTTTGCAAAAAATCATCGAACAAAAGGGAAAATATCTTGTTCATTAAAATTCATTGCTTGAATAAAAAAATGGGCTCTATTTCACCTATTTCATGTGAGTAGAACTGATTAAATTTTCAATAATTTCACTGCACACAGGGAGTTGGGTTACAATAATCTTCACAATTTGCCGATGGCAGTGTTCTATCCGATGAAGAAACTTAATTCTCTGTAAGTAATATTTATTATCTGCTTTCTATTAAATGGAATGCATATGTAATGATTGGACAGCAGATTTTTTATGCAAAATAAAAATGTTCTACTTGATTTGCAATGAACTGGAGTTATATTTTAGTGATTTAGAAGGTATAAACTTGGATTCACTGACCAAGAACGCATTCGACGAGTTCCATGAGCTGAGTTACGTGTAAGTAGATTCGGATGTTTTTAATCAGACCAGCCTCCCATAAGAATAAAACTGTTCGAACTCAACGATTTCCTATGTAAATTATGTAATTTTTCAATTGATGTGTTATCAGGTATTTCAAAAAATTTCACTATTGTACAACTTATGCACCGAAGGCACAAAGATGTCGACCTTTCAGCGACGGTAAGAGGATTGCATGAAGTCTAGATGTTTCCAATTCATCCAAGTCTTATGCATGATCAAATAATTATAGTATACACGCAATTTGTGCGATCGAAAACATTGAATTGGCATATAAATAGATTGACAAACTATGCTTTCATGGAGTGAGCAAACGCATATCTACTTGTTCGACTATTTCTATCTTCAGTAATTCGTTGAGGAAATAAATTGTTTAGGCCAGGTAGGCCAGTTGAATTTGCGTAAATATTCACAGCCTGCATAAATGTATTAAAACGGTTAATTTAGCACAGCCATGTCTTTTCCTTAAGGTGTCTCGTCACTGGATCACTTGCTGGATAAAACTTTACTACGAACTGCGGTGTGGGTAATATCCTGCATTACTTGTACGGGGAACGTGCTCGTTCTTTGGGGAAGATTCACAGCTACGGATGAGAATCGGGTGCTGACTATTATCATCAGAAACCTCGCCGGTTAGTCACGACGAACTGTAATGTAGACAGTTAGGAGCAGAACAGAAAAGTTGACCAATCACATCTTTTAAATTTTCGTTATTGGCCCAGCTAAAAAAGTCGTAAAAATAAATTTTTACTATTGTTTTTCACAATTCCTACCAAACGCACTTTTTCAACATATTTTTTAGACGTCATTTATTAAACTAATTCTTCTAGCCTTACAGAGAAATTGAAGTCGTTTGGTCCATTCATGAAAAAGATATTCTGATTTAAAGTGTGTGTGTGATCAGTTTTGCTCCTAACTGTATGTATTTCAATTTATTCATATTTTCAAACAATCTTCATGTTCACCATTCTTATCTGGATTCATCTAAAATAGCTTCTCGTGTACACATAAAGTTTCTGGAAAAAGAATCGCGAATAACAACCGGAATTACGTGACCGATCATTAATAAAGATGGTGTCAAGATCTTCCGCAGTCGCCGAATAAGTCCTTCTGCTTGTAGATAGTGGTGCATAAGCAGATGCAAAATCGAGATTATCATAAATAAAAAATCTACGCGTTGTAAACGTTCCACGTTGCCGTAAAAACGATTGATCGGCCATATTTGACCTTAATATCATCGATCATAAATCAATGACTCGCATGGGCGTGGTATGGGAGTCACATAATCCTTTTACAGTCTCCGATACGTTGATGGGAATCTATCTGTTCATAATCGCCGTGATGGACATGATATTCCGCGACAAATACAATCGAGTCGCCAGTTCCTGGATGTCATCCTGGTTGTGTATCTGTTTGGGAATTTTGGCGATGACGTCGTTAGAGGTACACAATGTTTTACTTTTAATACTAGAACAGATTTCGCATTTCGCACGACCGAAGCGAAAACTTCTATGGGAATTGTACACTAGACCGGATTGAAAAAACATTTTTTTCGAAATCGGAAATGCTCCATACGGGAAAAGTTGTGGTTCGACGCCCTAATGACAGGGCGTGATCGAAATCTGATGTGAAAAAATGTGATTATCAAAATCCCAAAGTTGTGCGAAAGTTAGAAGAGGTTAAAACTACTGTTATATTGTTTCTGAGCTATTAAGCATATATTGAAATAAAATAAATTTCTATTTCACTCCGCTGAATAGCGTTTCACCTCGGAGCGTGACGGGTCAGACTCGTTCACTGTCCATCAATTGTGAACGCGGTGCGCCTAAAGTAGTTTTCACTTCAAAAAATGTAATAGGTACCATTATATTTTCCTAAAAGAAGCATAGAGCTCGAATATTTTGCTTCTAAAAGGTTTTTAGAAGGAAAATATAATTGTTCGTTTCTGAAACGATTCCTCTGAATCGAAGCGAAGGATCAACTGTCCCCGCGGATCTGTTACCTTGTTAATGTACTGAAGTAGAACTGATCTGTCAAGGTTTCAGTATTGATCCTGTCGTTCATGTCGCTGGAGCGATATATGCTAATCGCGGCACCACTGAAAGGTCACCGTACCATGACACCGCAGACAGCATCCGCAACGATGATCGTCACATGGATCATCGGAGTTACTCTAGCGCTTGTGCCAGGTTCGTCCAGTGACGCTTCTTATTTGTTCGTGAAGAGCACAGCTGCATGATCCTTGATAATATGTAATAACATATCAAGATGTCCGGCTGCCAGTTAACCCGCCGGTTATAATAACGTAATACGAGCTTGACATCATTATCTTATCTTCGCCTTTTTGTGAATCAATTAACCCTGACGTCTCGTGTTTTATTACTCGACTATAATCGGTCGGAAGCAATAACTTCGAATAGTCTCCGAGACTATCGGAGCCTGGCTCTTATGGACTGATCGATAATCATTTATTTATTCTTCTTCTTTAATATATCGTTTATTCTCGTTGTATTTACTTTAGACATAGTTTAGAGACTGCGGGTTTTTATGCAAAATAAAAACTTCCAACCTCCACTCCAACAAACTAGAGCAAAATGAAGTTTATAAATCGATTTGTGATCTTGTCTTCGTACAGTTATTAATTTACAAATAATTAATAATTTTCGGGATTCCTCAGGTCATTTGAAGTAACTTTTTCCTTTACGAAAATGTTCCCCGCCGATTTGTTAACGAGTTATTCGCGGAAAACACGGATCAATCAGAGCGTGGCTATAGTTGAGCGACGCGTTGGCGTTGGCCAAGCCGGAATCTGCCCGAAGTAGCCGCGCGCTGATTGGTCCGTCTTTTTCGCGAATAACTCTTTAACAAAGCCGCAGAGAACATTTTCGCAAAGGAAGAAGTTACTTCAAATGACCTGAGGAATCACACCGAACCCAGTAAAAAGTTTTGTCATAAAAGAAAATTAACAATGACTAATTGTGAGAGCAGGAAGGAATTTGCAATAATAATTTTGATTTCGTGTTAATAGTTATTCATTGGAATAGCAGCACGAAGTTTTACGGAGTCAATGGAATGTGTTTCCCCTTACACATTGACGACCCGTACTCGATTGGATGGGAGTACTCAGCTTTCATTTTCTTAGGATTGAATCTCACAGGGTAACTCACCTTTTTCATTTAATATTGAGAATGAAGAAGTTTATAATTTTTCCGACATCTCCTATATGTTGCAGATTGATTACGATCGGCTACGTTTACGCAGGGATGTTCGTGAGCATCTGGAAAACAAGACACGCGTGTTCTTTGTCTGTTCGCGATTCCGAATTCGCTCTGAGGTTCTTCTTGATCGTTTTAACAGATGCAGCGTGTTGGGCGCCGATTATCATTCTGAAAATTAGAGCCATGATGATGTACCCTATACCAGGTATTCATTCATTTCTACATGTTGTCGAACATTCTATTTTTACAACTAATGTGTCAAAATGCATTTAATACGTTTTCATTTCAGCGGATCTGCACGCCTGGCTAGTAGTTTTCATACTTCCCGTTAACAGTGCGGTTAATCCTTTACTGTACACATTTACCACTCCGAAATTTCGCGAGAGACTGAATAATGGATGGTTCGGGAGATTTCGGAGTTACGTTTCGCGGAATAGTTCCTCTGGAGGTATGAATTTACATTTTTATAATGTTATGTGTGCATCTTTACTAGCCAGCGGATTTTATGCATTTATGACAAAAGTGAGTAATTTAAAACAGTAACAATTTTCAACCTATTAAACATATTAAGAAAGAAAGTAAATTTCTATGTCGCTCCAGTTGGTTGCAATTCAGGTAGAAAATTTTTATTTTGCATAGAGATCCGCTGTCTAATACCCTTACTATTTTTTTCAAAAAAATAATTGTCTTCATGCTTGCACTTTTATCAAGTAAAATATAAATTCTAATAGCATATTGAATAAATTTAATTTGATCTGTTAAAAGGTGTTACAGATTCCCAAGAGTACGCGACAGTAAGCAAGAAGCACGTGCTATTATTCCTCCCGAATGGAATTCGTAACGATCAGAAAAAACCTCCCACGTTCCCCTGTGTTTTACCTATAAATGTCGATCATTTGGACAATTAATCGCATCTATCCGAGAGATTCAGAAAATTTGATATGACAGAGATATATTCGTCTAAATGTAATTTAGATTCTTGTTCGGCTTACAACTAAAGAGAACTATAACGTATGTACTGAGGTGCAGGTAACGGTTACATGACACGATACTAATGTTCTAATAAATATCGTGTGCTGCTGAAATGTGTGTATTATATAAGTTCAACAATCAAAATTTGTTACCAGTAAGAGAATCACGTTCCAGATGCTGAAAAACATACCATGGTGTTTTTGTAACTGCTGAAACATGTATAGTATACTTGAAACAATTACAAATAATATTGTTAGTACTACGTATGATTTATTATTTTTAGGTTTAAAATAAAAATAAATTTTTTGAAAATACCACGTTTTTAAAACGGACTAAAAAGTATAAAATAATTTAATTAAAACTAAATTTATAAAAACGGACTAAAAAGTATAAAATATATAATTTGAATAAAAATACATTTTTTAAAACGGACTAAAGTTTATAAAATACACTAAATACACAACTAAAATATATTAAATAGTATTTTAAATATTTTTTTCGCCAAATAATGTCCACCTCTGAATTTGGGAATATAATTAATTATTTTCATAACCGGGTATCGATATTTGACTGTTACAGCAGTTCATAAATTACAATACCGGCGAAAAAACGCATCACTGCAATCTACGATTCGCCGCGACGCGACGTGGGCTGGCTCTTATGCGATATAATGTATAATTTATGGTAGATGGCCAATGGGAGGGTCCCGTTAAGGGGCCTCGATACTTACTTCAACACAGTTCGCTTTTTTCGGACTGATTTTTCTTCTGTCTTGCGTCCACGATTCCATTTCAAATAAAATTTCATTCACTTGCTGCCACGTTGCTGCGTTATTAGTAGACAGCGGATTTATGACAAACATGGGTAGGTGTAATTTAAAGCAGTAAAGATATTAGAAGAGTTTAAAAATACTGTTATATTATTTTCAACCTGTGAAACATATTAAGAAAGAAAATAGATTTCTATTTCACTTCAGTTCGTTGCGATTCAGATAGAAAATATTTATTTTGATCAGTCTCTAATAACTAAGAAAGTGGAATCAAATAGAATCTTATTGTATTTTTCGTGGTAGTAGCCTTTTTAGATCTGAAATAAATGAAAATCGTACTAAATTCTGTCATATTTTAGCATTTATTGGAAATGTTCAAAAGCCATAATTGCATCAATGTCTGCAGTCTACTGATCACGAATTAGATAAATGTCACAGTTGTAATAGTTTATAATAATGGCTGTCGCCAAGACATTCAAGACGGGAAAACCCCTACACAGTATTTAAAATATAAATTAACACCGCGAGTCAGTCTGTCAGCACGAAGATTCCGCGATTGGCAATAGTTCTGAAAAGCTGATCCACGACGTTAGGCGAGGTGCTGCCCTAATAACAAAACCTGTTGCGGCTAGGTGGGCGCGAGCGAAAATCAAGTCAGTTATTGTTAGTTGCACAATAAGAAAATCATACGGGCTGAACTGACCCGAAGGATTCCTTGATAACGGTGCAGCGTCGCGGAACATGATTGGCCGATAGATCAGAATGGATGCAATAAATTTTTCGTATGCATTCGTAGTCTTCGTTAGGAGTAATTTATGTACCGTTTAGAGAACGACTTCTACGTAGGAGTGCATAACCAGCGCGTCCTCGGAACACTATGGTCGTAACTTTTGCACATTGGGAATGCAGCTCGTAAAACCGCTGCTGAATTCTGTAAAATTCCGTGCAATAAGCCGACGCCGTTGCTCGGACCGATTAAATCGTAAAAACTGTCATTACGGAGTTACTGCCGCGGTAATACCGTTGCTAGACAACAGAATTTTTAATTATCCAAATCGGACCAACGTGCCACCTCGGGACTTATGGTCATTAGTCAGAGTTGGGCATTAATCGATTAAAATTTTAATCAAGATTTTAATCATTGAAAAATCAACGATTGATCTAATCGATTGATGAAGTTAATCGTCAATCGTTGATTAAATTTTTGCCCAACTCTGTCATTAGTAGGGTTTGAATAAAAATCATTAATATGAATATGTAAGATTTTATAAAATAAATTCTAGACGTCGTTCAGCAATTACAGAATGTTTACGAATTCCAGGGCAAAGTATAGAGAAAGTGCACACGTCGATTTCGAAGAGAAAGTAGCAATAAAATCAATCAAGCAATCGGTAATATCACCGTAAAATTAACTTCCCTACACTTCAGAAAAGTTGAAATTAATAGCGATGGTATTAATTACGGATATAAACGGTAATATCCCATTAAGAGCATCACTGAGCTATGATCTCGATTTGTTCGAGTTGCTTCGTCTTTCATCAAGAAGACACACTATCTTCGTTATAGATTGTTACACAGTGTAGCACTGAAGCTAACTTACATTACCGGCCGTAACGTGTGGCACAACAATCAACTTTGTTGTTCAGTTAGTTATTACAGCCCATCGGTAGTTCAGGGGCACAAAAGATCATAGATCCCTCCTCCGGCGTTTATTATATCAAAGCTTGTTACTTTTAACATTCTGACAAATTCATTAGTCTCATTTTAAAGCTTAGGGTAACATGATTGGATTTTATTTGTCACAAAAATGTGAAATTAACTTTCTGACAAATTCATTAGTTTCAGTTTACAGCTTTAGGGTAACGTAAAACGAGAATTTAAAAATACAGTTATATTATTTTCAATCTATTAAACATATTAGGAAATCATATTTGTGTTTCCAGTTTTGCTGCAATTCGGGTAGATAATTTTTATTTTGCCTAAGGAGTCGTGATCTATTGATCTATCGATGATTGAATAATTCATGCAATCTGTTTGGTAGTTATTCTACTTTCCGCGGAGTATCGTAGATGAAAATAAAATGGGAAGCGTGATAAACACGGTGGCCTGGTCGCGTAACTTACTTCTCCATCCGTGAAAACGATTTCTCTCGTTGTTCGAGTGGAATCATTGAATCATCCCACGGACTCGGTTATACCGTGCACTCGGTGGCTATTTCTCAACGTGATGGTTGCACATGCATCCTTTATTTTCCCAGGTACATGCACCGACATACCCACCTACTGTGGATCAAGGACGGCGCGGCGCATTGCACGTTCTCTCACCTGCATGCTTATTCGCGATTTTAAAATCCTGATGAAGATTTTGCGCGTCACTCTAACGAACTTTTATTGATCGTCCGGCTACCACAACGCTTAAGCGTGATGCAATTCGGTTTTACTCTAACGAGAGGATTATTAGCCATAAAAATCCTTTTCTTCCATTCAAGGCCGCGACGTGACGCATCTTGATTCTACTTGCTGGGAACAATGCGATCAATTGATTAGAAATTTAGGATTTTATCGAATGACGAGAAATGAAAGTAAACCCTTACAAAACACCCTGTGATTTTTTGTGATCCCAGAAAATTTTACTCTTATTAAAAGTTCAATAAACGGACTAGAGAAAATCGTACCTTAATTTTTTAGATGCCATTGTAAAGAGGAAGGTTTAGTCTTTAAAATGGTGGTTTCAGTTACGAACAAAATTTTTCAAAGAGTTTTTGGAGACGTTTGAATTCGCAGTGTTTTTTTAAAAGGAAAAATGGGTCTTCGGTTTCCGGCTCGTTATCTTATGGAAAAAATCTTGAAATAAAATGAATGATGGAGTATGAAACTAGAGACTACTAGCTTGAAAATGAGTCCAAATTTATTGCCGTCCGATCATTTTTCACGAAATTATAGCAGTTTCAAATACGTGTTGGATCCACTGCAGCTGTTTTTAGAAGAAGAAGAATTTTTTAGATGCGCTTTGCAAATGGAGGAATTGGCACTTATCCCGCGGTTGCGCTCGAACAGCATGATAAAAAACAGACGCGATTTCGACGCGTTACGCCTAATCCCGGGTTTTGTACACGGAGGTAGCTGGCTTTTTCAGGGTCGAATCGCGAGGAAGCGTCGCTGAATACGGATGAGATGATTCATAGGAACGCGTTATCGTGCGTGTTGTTCGCTTTTCGAATCGATAATGCACCCTCGGCGTACACAGAATGCGTGCTAGCTACATCGGCACGCTCATTATCTTGCAAATGAATTCCTTTCTAACGCGCATGGAAAAATGCGTTTACCTTTGCCTCGCGCGGGCATTGCTATCGTAATTGTAAGGAGTCATCCCGCGGGACTTTTCGACCGCGAGCCTGTATGTCAGAATCTGCATACTGCCGTTATTTTTTGCTGTTAGCTGCGAGCGAATGCGAAAGTGGCAAAATTGAGGCGCCGCGCGCCGCCATGCAATATGCTTCGGTTATGACAAGCCCTTACGTCGCGCGAAATGAATGCAGGAGTTTGAATGTTGAAACCAATGTGCTCTGCGAATATATTATTGCTAATATATTGTATAAAATCACTGTGAGAATTCCCAAGATCGTTTGAACGAAGTTAAAACAGCTTATTGAATTCGTGGGTCTCGATCGAGATGAATGCAGGAGTTTGAATGCTCAATTTCTTATAATTTCACAGCACAAATGCAATTCTCGCAGACCCAATCCATGCACCGATGACCAAAAAGTTGATTTTTTGAAAATTACAAACCAGAACACCTCTTAATTTATGATTGAAATCGGGAATAGACCGAGACCAGACACGGGATTTTTAATTGAGCGATTTTAGCTGTTGAGGACCATCGCAGCTCGCGATCACACACTTCCGCATTACAGGCGACTTTCCGAGACGCTGGGAATCCTTAAAGTTCCTTAACGAGATGATGACTCCTCGAATCGAACGGTTACGATCTCGTATAAATCCGCTGCCGTACGAGTGGTACACGTTAATTAAGTACGCGTCTTTCCTAGTTCATCGTGGAAGCTTATGCAAATCGATATCGAGCAGCAAAGATAAAATCAACTCACCTTTCTCTGCTCGCTAGCGTAAAGAAAAATCTCCTGGTTACTTACTCAAAAAGAAATGAGAAAAAAGAGCTCGATCCAGCGTTAATTAAGCGTTTTGCACTGATTTGCTGCGCCGTGTACGCGCGCGAAAATCGCTGAGTCGCCGTGATACTTGTGAGATAAACTCGATCTGCTCTAGCTAGAAGCTATGCAGAACCTTTCGACCACGTCGAACAGGACGATATTTGCTGGGAATCTTCGTTTGAAACTGTTCTGGATGTTTTGACCTTTTTTTGAGATATGAGGGTTAGTGTATCACGTGGTGTATAAAAAAACTATGGAATTTCTACATTTTCTACATTACTTTTTAAAAATAATTTCTTAAATAATACCATGTATCTTCATAACGTACCTAGATTAAAAATATTATAACCTGCCATTTTGATGGGTGCAAGTATACAACAAATGATGATATCAAACACACTAAATAAAGAAAATTATGCAGTACAAAAATGGAGTTTCATATTTGGCAGCGTTTCTGCGCCTACGCCACGATCGAGAAGTTGCTCGGGCAAGAAAGCATACTTGAATGGTCGTAGTCTATCGTTTACGAAGCCATTGAGTTTCGAATGACGGAAAATTATCAGTGCGGACGGTGTACCGAGGAATTTGTCTTGCTTTCGGCTATCGGGAAACTTGGCCGCGGTTTACTGTTAGCTGACGCGGAACGGCATTCGAATGCATTTGGATAATTTAGCAGCAAATAGTGGGGGAGGTGGGGCTTCGTAACAATAGGTTTTCAGGCTCGCTTATCGCGTTAAATCGGACAAGCCTGGGCTCGCGGCACGGCTCGACTTTATAAGACCTTACTAAACACGGTGCGCGGAGAAAGTCTCCGATTATATCGGTACGAATCAACTATGACCTCAAACGGCAGCCCCTTTCTGCACCGAAACGAAAATCGTTCCTCCTAACGTGCTCCGTTTCACCTAATAACTTCATACACGGGAACGTCGCTTCACAGAAATATGTAGAAATAGGCTTTTCTTATAATTAACCCCTTGCCTTGCAACAACGGGTTAGACTCGCGAGGATTTCTTTTTAATCGGAATACAATTTTATTTTTCTGTTGTCCGTATTGAAGAAGTAAAATATAATAACTGTAGGCGTACAGTAAACATAGATCTTCTCTTTCTACTCGGAAATTATTAACCCTTCGTAGCTATTTCAACACGAAAATTAAACATTTCTTCCGACCTTGAATAATTTCATTGTATATGATTTTTTTCATTTCATTTTCGAATGTTCAACATTTTCGCCGCGCGGTCGCCGGAAAGATGTATAAATCACAGCTACTATCTAGCAATCTCTAGATACAAATTAAATCCCCGCGTCCTCGCGCGATGTTAATCTCGCGCCGTGTCCAACTTCTCAAACGGAGGCGATCAATTTTCTAGTTACTCGGCGACGCGAGTTATGATAACTGTATTTAACATACCAGCCCGCGCGGAACGTATTGTTTAATTTGCATCCCCGTATACAGCGGCGCGATAAATTCACTCGAGGTGAAAAATCGCGAACGACCTATCGTTCGGCTGATTTACGCGGGCGCAATTATTCAACGGCGAATGATCGGCTTTTCGAACGGAACGCTTATTCGGAAAATGGACGTACTCGAGGAACGGGAGGGAGACCGTGAACCAGTCTGTAAATCTCGAATCGGGAACGGTATGTTTCTTTTTCGCCGGACGTGCAGTTTATATCGATTAGATTGCACGGTAATGACTTACTGACTTTAATTATGCATAAGTCGATCGCCGCGTACACTGACGCGGCTTGCACGCCGGTTCCGCGTTTATAATTCGAGAGAAAGTTTAAGAAACGCGAGCACCCGGTGACCGGACACTCTTAATGGAATACGAACGATACGATGCGGAATCATCGTCGTCATCGAGTACGATTGCGTCATTGGTATTTTACGTTTGTTTACATAACGTACGGTTTTAAAACGTCAGCTTTTGGCTGAGGTTTTAAACAATTTGTGAAATACGAGTTACTTGTTACAGTCGGAATTTAGAAGGAAATCACTTTTTTAATGAATAATGCACGCGTATCATATGTATTTATCGGCAGTCTATCATGTAGAATTTTTTATTGAATTACTACGGTGAACGGATTCTGCTGCATCAGGTCAACCGGAAGGTTCTTGTCGTTTCCCGTGCAGTATATTGATTATCCTCTTTTCGTGGGAATTAAAATCTCATTTAGCTTCGTTAACGCACACACTTCCTCGTGTAATCGTTTTTTTTTCTCGGCGAAATCGCGAACAAAAAATTCTGAACACGTTTAAAGCGTGATTTAATCACATTCAGTTCCAAGTATCGAAAAAAGCGTAAGTAAGAAAATGATGCGTAAGGAGATTATTTTAAAATTGAATGAAACTGCTCAAGTGAAACAATATGCACTTTCCACAGAAAATCTGATGTTAAAACTTACTTGATCTAATGATATACATATAGATAAATAACTGCAGTTTTAATCCTTAGGAATCGAGGGCTGACTCAGAAATGAAATTGAATGTTATTTCTTCCCTTAATGATTGTAATTGTCTGAATGGGCTAATGAAACGTGCTCGGCGAACATTTTCAACAAAATGCTGATTAGGAGGAGAGAAGGACCGTCTGACAGAAGGACCGACAAAGAATTACAAACGGGGATCAGACGTCCGGCGCGAAATCAATGCGAAAGAGGCGCCACGAATCTTCCTTCCCACAATTACGGGGAATAAAAATTCTTTTGCTTTTCAGTCACGCGAGCTCGCATTCGGTCCACGAGAGAAGAATTTACGTATAGGTACGTGATCAAACTGTTCGCTCGCGTTTATGCCGCTCTTTACGATGGATCCATTCTCTCACTAATTTCTGTTCGTATCGCGTTTATTCGAAATATATTTCATTCTACATAAACGTACGCGCGTCGTCATTACTACCAAATATAAAATTAGTTTGATTTTCTAGATTACATAAAATATTAATTCTCCACGCTAAGATTCTGATAACTAGACATTTATAATAATGACAACATTGCATTTATTTAGATTCCGTACTAGTTTTGTTTAAATATGTACTTCGATAGAGAAGTTCGCTGAAACAATTTCTCAGAAAAACGTTTACTATTCTAATAATTCTAAAAGATCAAATCAGGAGCAAGTCATTTTACCCTTGGTAGATCTAATGTTAAATAAATAAGATTTTAGAATCCGTTGAATATTTCATTAGAATATCCTCTGATTCAGACGTTGCTCTAGACGTCTTATCCTAGCACCCCGAGCGAACTCTTTAGTACCTCGTTTTCTCGATTCCGAGCATCATCAAGTCGCGATTCAAATCAGTGTACGTTCACATGGTTCGATATTATCCTATTCAATACGATTTTATCGGATACGAGCGATCCAATCGGTGCAAAAAATCTACAGGAATGTTTCTTCAGCGGAGCGTTATCACATAAGAAAAGCGGATCGACATAATGCTTGAAACGGTTGGAATTAGGAACGCACAATTCACCGTTAGATCGACATTAGGTCGTTCAGGCACAGACGCGAGAAATTATTATAATTTCAGGTTGGCTGTGTCCGTGTGGTTAATGGCGCACAGGACATGGTCACAAGGTTTTTGGGTGAATACTGCTCTTAATTGCACCGTTTCCAGGAGGTGTACCGTTCCGGAGGCATGCAATCTACCATTTATCTGTATCGTGAGAAGTCACAGTTGATTCTGGTCGAAATGATTTTTATCGTTTTAATTCACGACAATTATATCGAGTAGGTACTGTTCATGGAAAATAAAACTTGTTTGCATTGTTTAAGATGAACAAAAGCCAAACAGACTTTCTCACTGAAATTGTTTTAACAAGCTGAAAATAATACAACGAGGCTCATAAATTAACACAATATCATTCTTATAAATGCATAAAGAGGTCCAGAAATTTGAGTTTATGCATTAGTTGAGTTTCATAGCATAGGATTTACGTATCTACGGAGTCCTGTCCGGAGTAACCAATCTACGTCATCAACTCTCGGAGCACCAGTTTCCCAGGTCACAATTAAACCACTAAATACAGGTCAAATTATATCGCGTTTAGTATCACTTTAAGACAGGCAGAAAAATGAAGAAGGAAAATATTTGCAATAATGCAATTAATTGAGTGAATGATGCGAATTAATTTCTATCGCGACGATTTTTATCATTAGTTATGCCTTTACCGTTTTCGCAAATACATTCTACATCAAATACACGACTACAACGATAAATGGTTGGTTTGTTTCATCGACTTTTTTTCGCCAGAGGTGTGTGGTATATCTGTCGGCGTTGAAGCTTGGAAACCAAACACGTATTTTTCACGTTGCAACGTTTGATTCGTCGCCGTTTTATTCGATCGCGACTGCGCGGCAGCATTTGAATATTCTCTCCCATGGCACGCATCGAAATTTTCATTTTACCGGGACTCGTATATTACCACGCTCGCATTCTTATCATAACGGGCATCCGGCACTGGGGGCGATTATTGAACGTTTATCAACGATCAAGCCCTCTTCTGCAAACATGTATAGGCGCGCGGCCAGCGTAATTCATTCGAATGGTATCGATACGAGGTTCGTCAAAATGATACATCGCGATTGTAATTTGTTGGAATGATTTCCGGCCGAGATGAGCCCTCTTCTCCGTGAACTTGCCCGGCGTCTGTAATAACGGTTCGCCACCAGGGAGCAGTAGATCGGAATTATAGATCACCGGTTTCGCCGGCGAGTAATAGATAAATTAATTATAGCTTTCCGGGCTATTCGAAACTCTTTGATCTTTGCACAATCCTGCTCCCTAATAACAGGAATCAGTGGCCGATAAGTGATAACTGTCGCGGTGGCTGTTTAATTATTTCGCCTTGATCAAACATGCGTTTTTTACGGGCCGGTTTCATGCAGCTACCGGCCTCGGGGCGGAAGTAATTCGTTTTTTAAGTGAATACTTTTTTGGGAGCACCGTGTACGCAATTGCCGAGGTGAAACGCTATTCGTGTAAACTCGGGTAATCACCCACAATCGCCATTCCTTTATTTTAACACTGAACGTATCAAGTTCAAAATAGAAAAATTAAATGCTTTATTATAGCTCTATATATATAATTGATTTTGAAGTAACTTTCGGGGTGGGCCCTTTTATATATTTCGTTGAAGA
Organism: Lasioglossum malachurum; assembly: GCA_028455605.1. Taxonomy (NCBI): domain Eukaryota; kingdom Metazoa; phylum Arthropoda; class Insecta; order Hymenoptera; family Halictidae; genus Lasioglossum; species Lasioglossum malachurum. Next base: position 8,257,969 of record CM052313.1, on the reverse strand, counting down.
AACATTTTTCTGGACCGGTTTGCTCAGCGATGTCGTTTGCGTTAATTTATTGGCCTCGTCGCGGAAGCGATTGATTTTTTAATTTGAATAACAACCGTCCCGTAGTTTTTTCATGCCGTTGCCCGCGAAGACACACAAGCTGTAGCTAATAGAACCAGATTCTGTACCCGATCGACGATCGTCGCCTTTCTCGGCCCGCTTCGGATAGATACCCTGGGCTACGATCCTGGATCAAGATCGGGCCAAGACTTATAGAACAGGTGTATGTCCACTCATTACGTTCTATTACGTTCCATTACGTTTCATTACGCTCGCAGGTAGGCGAGCGGAATAAGGTCGGAGAGATCGGCAGGAAATAGATAATAAGAGGATCACCGACATCCTGTATATGTAATAATTATTTCTCTTCTGGATATATTGACGCAAGTGTTCGACTAGCTGCTAATTGCACCGTGAACGATTAACATGGCAATTAAGGGAGCTCACGTGCTGCGTGTCAGCGATTTTTCGTGATCGGTTTTGTTCTCTTTTCACTCCCGACGGATGCGAATCTGTCGGGCCGCAAAAAATCTCGGACGTTTCGCGAGGTTAATCCCGCAGTTAGGCGAGAGGGAATAATAGCGTTTGACAGGGCGCGGACTTGAATTGTTCTTGTTAATTACGCGACGAGACGCGTCGAGATTAAATTGAGATAGCCTGCAAATGGATCGAAGGATTAATTAGCTGTAATCGTGACGGCGAAATGGAAAGTTCGTTTTATTATTATTTATTACCGTACACACTATACGAAAGAATTTATACAGAATAGAAATATAAAGAATTTATCTCCACTACAGGAAGGTAGATTTAGTGGAATAAATAATAGTTACCATGCCGATTACGAAAAGTAGATAAAATGTATAACTACGATTTAGTTGTATTGCATCTCAATGATTCCTCTTCACCGTTCAAACGTAAAATTACTCCAACAATTAACTTTACGATTGTTAATTAATTTTCGTATCGCTATCGTTAACTTGTCTTACGGTCACAATTAAGATATAGCGTTTAATGATTTGTTGCCGATAAACCCGTGATTTATGTAGAATTAATTCGATACGGAACGGTAAATGTTGTACCAACACGAGAATGTGGATGCATGAAGTTCAATGACATACTGTTTATTAGGGTTTAAAAATGGCCATTGTCACAATCGGTCTGAAGGAACAATGACGCGAACCGATTTGCTCGCAGTCGTATCGGAATTAGCATTTTCGTAAAGGCGATCGAACATCGAGCGAAGTATTGGAACGTCTTTCATCGAGGAAACAGCTTCAGGCATATTTTAATTTGATATTGGAATTAAAAAAAAAAAAATTACACACGATCAAGTGGAGAAAGGGTAACGAATCAATTTCCACACCTAATATATCACGAGTCACGCAAACTCGTAATAATTTTAATACTAATGTTAACCTTGATCGGAGGCTGTAAAGGGTGAACGATTAAAGCAGAATGTTGCAGTCGAATGCGTTCGAGACAACAGTTTAGCTTTCATTTTTCTCGTTGCATAAAGTTACGTAAAACAGTTCTAAACGCCACTATGTGTCTGACTTTCTAGTCTTGCAACACAATGTCCATTTTTTTTCGTTCCGATGATTTGTTCGCGTGTCATTTACCCGGTGTACCCTTCGTGTGGTTCGCGATTTTTTCTCCTCTCGTTACTTTTACGACAGGATCGGCTAGTTCCTAGCCATTGCTGAGAACCGCCCATGCGTGGTGATCTTGCATCAATGGCGAGCCGCAATACTTTGCGGATGTTGGAAGATCTCGCTCATTTTGATCGACCGGTAACATACTCGCAGGACGCACACCCGGCCAGGACACGCGGCACACATTATCGAGCCTAAAGTGAGACAATACAAGGCGTGGTTGGGTAGACAAGTCGAACCCGACCACTTCGATCTGGCCTCGCTGAAATCGCAGGATGAGTCAGAAATCGGGGTCAACGACGCGCGCCAAACATTCGATCGAACGTTGACCCGTGTCCCGGCACAGCTGACTTTTACCTATACCGTGCTCTGCTTTTTCGGAAGAAGATTCCTGGGATCGAAATAGCTGTCCACTTCTATGTGCATGCCTGATGCAGGGGGAGTCCTCCTCCAACTATTCGTGACATTTTTCTAAAATATATTAGGTCATTACTAGACCGCGAATCTTCATGCAAAATAAAAATGTTCTGCATCATTCGTGGGAGACAGGAGTTAAATAAAAATTCATTTCATCCCTTATTGGCGTCTTTACATTGAAAACAACACCATCGTTAGATTTTTCTAATATTTTATTGTTTTACATTTCACTTAGCTAATTTCTGTGTTTAAGCCTGATGCAGGGAAAGTCCACCAACAATCGGCCACACAAGCTTTTTATAAAATATACATTTTCCAAATCTTTTGACTGTTTTATATTTTACTTAATGTTCATCATATATGCATAAATGAAGAAACATGAATAGAATATTCCATATTTTCTGTTCGCTGTATCTTCAGTACTGACGTCCATCATTTCCAGTGATGGTCTGGGTTAGGTAGTATCTCCAGCACTTCTCTCTTCCACACTTTCTCCTTCACTTCCCGAAATAATAATCTGTTCCTTTCCTGCTAATAAGCATGTCGGAATAAACGAGGCACAATGCACCTCTTCCTCGTTTTACAACACAGTCCTGTACCACGTAATTCTCTAATTACCGCAAGACTGCGTGGAATATGTATATCAAGTGTGTTCATCGAACGATTACGTTTCTCTTTCGGTGTAATTTTCAACCGTTTCCTGTGCACAGACTTGCAACATGTTTCCTCAAACGTTTGCTCCGAATACTTAGTCTAGTGAAAAGTGAAAATGCGAAAATGAAAATTGAGAGGAAAATTAAACGCGAATAGCAGCAATCATGTGGGTCCAGAAGTCCCAGGTTGCAAATGATCATTTTTAACAATAATTTTTTTATGAACTACACGTCTTCACTTTTGCAATTTTCAGCTTTCATCGATGCATGCTTTAATCGTAGAATCTGCGAAATTATCAATTAACCTTCGCTTTAAAACATGAATGCAACTAAAGTTTATGGGAGGCATAAATTATGCCTTCAATGTTCCTGAAAATATTCCAATTATTCGCATAGTTTCGTAGACGAAACTTCCAAGAATGCAGAGAAATTTTCGTTCCGCAGTAATAGCGCCCTTATTAATACATTCTTCTCATTAAAACAGCTTAATAAATAAATCTCTCATGTTAGCATCTAATTTATGGGAATACGAAAATCTCGTTGCAGAATGTACACTGATCAAGATCAATGATTTTCATTGGTTTTAATTATCAGCAGATGTAGTACAAATTCTTGTTATCAGAATGAGATGAATTCGAGTACGCAGCTTTCTTGCGTTGTACATCTTCGTAACTTATTAACGACAGTGTAATTATAGAGGCTGTAATTTGTTCGTTGCTGATGAAGCTACAGTTTTGCGCCGCGACATACGGTGCAAGAATTTAATGCCGTAATCAAAACTACAAGTGCAATTAATTTAAAGTATGCGAAAACTGCAAGACGTTCAATGTGATCCTGTGTACGTATGTGATCGCGTAATGTTTTCATTTTGGCTGCACGATAATAATTACAGTATATGTATAAGTAATTATTCATAAAAATAGTTAGGGCTTGATGGAACCTCCAGAGATGTTAATAAACATTTTGTGTTTGGTCTTAGGGGCTGGAACGTTAGCTCGTAAAATATGACTCACTTAATTCCGGAGAAATTATTACACAAGTTGATTAATCGCTTAAAGTGGAATAACGATTTATCGACTAATGATTTTACTTTGACAAAGTTTCACTCATTTCTTACTGTTATAGAAATTGAGGATTATTTCGCCGGCAATTCTTTCTAATTAGGTCATCTTAATTTTTTTCTGGACCACCCTGTAAATATAAAAACGACTAACTATAGGAAAAGATAGAAAACACCAGTAAAAAATAATTCCAAAGAGACGATCTGAAAACGGGATTCTGGTGCAACTCGAGTTCCATCGACTCCATATTTAGTCACACTTTAACGAATTAATTACCCGAGGAATCGCGGTTAGCGGAAGGTAGATTCACCATATCGTGCCTAAACAGAGAAGCAATAAGACAAACGGTTGCGTAATTAAATGCCGGACGACTTCCATCTCATTAACAGATCCGAGGGAGCGGAAGTAGCAGTGATTCGAGGAGTTAATTATTACTAGAAAATCAATACACGCTTGCATTCCAGTATCGAGCCAGCAATCAGACACTTTTAAGAATCGTAGTCGGCGGCGGCCGCGGTTACTAATCACTGTATCACCGCGAAGCAAAAACGAGCAATCGACGAGCGGCTTCGCACGCTAACTCCGTAGCGAGCATTGACTTCTCGCGTTCGGGCCACTTTCTCTTTCCCCGGCCCGCCCTTAAACAATGATATGCATTCGTTCAGACAGCGAAGATTGAAAGATCCTCGGGGGCGTGTCGTGACGCGCTGGTAACGCTCCGAGGGCTGTAAGTCCGGCCGAGCAATTATGATGTAATTATAACGGTCATTATGCTGGTTAATTACGCGCGGATCATGCTGCACGGATGACTAAACCTCGCATGACAAATTCCCTCTCGGAACAAATAACCAAGCGTTCCCGATCGTCCCCGTTTGCGTCCGCCAGAGTTGGGCAAAAATTTAATCTACGATTGACGTTGTTACGTTCCGAAGTTCTGAACAAGATTATTTTGTTTGGCTTCTGTTTCCATCGGCTGTACTGCGATTGATTAGGGAATTCCCATGCTAACGAATTATCAAACCACAGTACAGCCGATGGAAAGAGGTGGCAAATAAAATAATCTTGTTCGGAACGTAATAAAAAAATACGTTTTGTAGATCTGTATCAATTATTATACGCATTGTGAAAATTTCACGATTCTTATAAAATAATCTTGTACGAAAGTGAGACGAATATTTGACACGTTTCCGCGAATGCAATCATTTTAAACAATTTAATATTTTCGTTCAAGAGACAGAATAATCTCTAATCTTCTTCATTCATTGTGTGCAAACAAGGATTAGTCAATTTTTGTTTGTTTTCCAGTAGCGTGCACTAAAAATAGGCACAACTCCGCACGATAACCGGCATGTTTGTAACATAAATATATTTATAAGTACACGTACGTCGTTATCCAGACTCCTTGCTCATGCTTTGTCTCGCGGTCGGTTCAGCCCGAGAATAACTATAGATAGCTAGATAATCGGACGGATGGCTAGATAAATTGCATGGTGGGCGGCGAAAAGGGCGCCTACGTCGCGCAAAGATTAAAAACCGATAGAATCAGCTCGGAGATCATTGTGCAAATCTTGCAAAATCTTTTCGATATCAGCTTGTTTTGCAACTCATTGTACGCCGGAATCTCCTTTGAATTGTAATGGGTTCATTCATGCATTTAACCATAGAACAGCTCATGGCGACGTGGATGGCAGATATTGGCTTTTATTGGATTTATGAATCATGTCGACATTTTTCTTGTTTCTGGTTTGTTGCGTATGAAGTGACCGCTTCTAACAGTGACGTTAAAAACATTTAACGTTTAAAGCGGCCGCTAGACGATCGATATCATCGTCAATACATTGCACAATAATTGATATTGCAGAATAATATTGATCGTCTGTAAATCAAATTGAAAGATATCTCGAAAATGGTTAAGATTGCGCAATATTGGCTCAGTTCTATCTTCACAGTCGCAAAGTGAACATTGAATTTTCAAGTATGGCTACGAAGGGAAAAGATGAAGAAGGAAAATTCTATTGATTTTGTCTATAGAAAATAATATTGATCGTCTAGGGGCCGCTCAAAGTCAAAAACTTCAGCCAATAATTCGGCTAGAATTATTTTGCCGCCGCGTTCCTTTCGAATTTGTAAGGCACGGAGAGTATTACGTCGGTAATACAAAATAGAATTATTCTACATCGGAAGGAAATGAAGAAATGTTAAATTTTCAAGTTGAAACAGCCCCAACTGCAACGAGTTCTTGCTCTGCATCTTTAGTGACAAAACGTGGGGGGTTCGCGTTTGAATTTGTTAAAAAAGATCTAGATCCTTCAGAATAATAGATAAATTGTTCAACGAAGCATTTCGATTTGCTGCGAGGTCTTACCTCGAGATTCCGCAAGAAGTTTCAGTATGGCTGATCCGCGATGGTGTGTAGGAATCAGGATCGTTCCCATTTGCGGCTGCATTCACTCCGATTCCGGGTTGTCCTTATCGCGAGGTCGTGCCTATCTCTCTCCATAAAAGTCCGTGAGAAAAATCTCGTTAATTACACGGTCCGGAGAAAGAGAAAAAGAAAAGGAAACGGGCGGAAATCCTGCGGGCCATTCAATAAACGGCCCTCTGAAAGCGTTTAGCAACGTAAGCTCGCTGTTGGCGGAGAGGATCGCGCGCCGCACGCCGGCCACGATACAAAAGTGCATCTCGCAGCAGGATGCGCCATATACTGCATAGAAGGTGCATCATATAACACGCGGAAAGGAACAGGCTGTCACTAGGCGGTATCCTATTATCGAGGTACAGTGTAAGCGAGAGAATACAGTATTTATGCCGATGGACAAACAATGGCCGCTCTATCTTCGGCCTAGCCGCGGGAAGGCTAGGCCACGCGACAAGAAGTTCACCGTGCGGCGCTTTATACGACGGGAATGTTAATTATCGGCCCTCCCGCGGGATCTATTAAGTGCACTATTCGCCTAGTCGTCCCTCTCTTCTCTCACTTCTCCGTCCTCCTTCTCTCTCTCTCTCTCTCTCTTTCTCTCTCTCTCTTTTCCTTCTTCTGTAGTTCCAACGGACCCGTATATACTTTGCCTTCCCGTGTCCTTATCGTCTCACCGGTTCCTTAATTAGTTAACCGGTCGTGCCGGCCGTCGACGTTCGACGACTTTTCTAACACCGGGGCGAACACGTTTCCCGAACACACGCCACAGACACACCGAGACAAAGACCCACGCGGAAAATCATTTCGAATTTATGCGTGCGGCTCTCCTCGAGGAAGTGTGCGAATGTGCGTCGATCGCGCATAATGCAAGATTAGTACAATATTTTTATGTATTAGGTTGTCTCAAAAGTTTCTTCCGCAATGTGTCCCTTTATAATATTGCTAAATAAATATTAGGTTGTCTCTAAAGTTGGTTTTCGATTCATGCACATAATGCAAATTCAGGTTAGGAGGTACTAACACATTGACATAAAGATTATCGTGTTGTTTGTATTTATTTAGCAACATTAAAGGAACACATTTCGAAAGAAACTTTTGGGACAATAAATATAATAATGGATCTAAGATTTTCTTTTACATTTTGCAACTTTATTATTATAATGGGCAGGGGGAAGATCGCTTGGTACGAGCCTAGCGCCAAATGTCGCTTTAAATTTCGTTTGTAAATTTTCTTTGTTATAAACTACTTTGCGGCAAGATTCTCTTACAAATGTCCACCGATCCAGAAGTGTAAATTACGCACTCATAATCTTATTAGTGCATATTAAATGGGTAGTCTGATGCTTCGCAGGCAATATAACCATGGGTTATTACATTATGTTCGTATATTAATTAAAACCTTCTAAGCACGAGGAGATATTTCCTTGATCAACTGTTTGTCGAATAGCTACTGCTACGTGAATGTAAAAGTTATGTCCGCGTAATAATAGGATTATGTAAACCGCCGGGGAAATTTATAGTGATGTATAGTGGTATCGCCGATAATTGATTGTCCATTATGTAGATATAAGTGTTGTAATAAAGTAGTCGCCGGTATTAAGGCGGCCGTGGAAGTAAAGGCGACACTTAACATGGTAAAACATGGTGTTAAGCATCGTGTTAAATTAAGATTGAATTGTACTGTCAGTTTCTGAATTGCCTCCTATATTTTGTTTCTAGTTTACGGGAACCTACGGAAAATCTTTAGTTTGTATCTAGGAATGAATTCTTATTTCGTTCTCGGATTATTATTCGTTCAACGATTATCACGTATGTATGAATACTTAATGGTAAATGGGCCTGAATGTCGTTTATCAAGTATACGCGATAATTAGCAAAACGTCGATAAAAAGATCAGAGGCCAAAATAAAAGCACGTGCACGTCCTGCACTTCCCAGCTGTCGCGTCATTTTATACATTGATCCATTGTCCGCCAAACAGGATTGCCCTCTCTCTGTTACTCTCGACCTTTCTCTTTTCCTCTCTCCCGTTGCTCAAGTTTCAAACTTTAATTAAAATAAATTCTACTCTGATTTATTTCTTAATTTCCATGCGTAATTTCTATCTACAAGTGTTTATTTTTCTTTATTAAAATGGTCTTTATTAAGAGTTGTAATTTTTGATGTACTCGAATTACATTGAAATTATAATTCTTGGCGTACCTCAACTGTAGTTCCTGATTAGCGTAAACGAACGATCGAATAACACCGATTCAAGGTCCAGAGGCTCGAGTTAGGTTCAACCAAGATCGATAGACTTTAGTCAGACCGAGTCAGGGTACAGAAACACGAAACAAACGATTTCAGTGTCCCGGTAGGTTCAGAGGTCCCTAAGGTCCCAGGGTCTCCGCTGCTCAGGGTTAAATATCCTGGGATTCCCTGAGATCCTCGAGATCCCTACAATCTCTGGAGACTACGGAATTCTCCCAAACAGATTTTAATGATTCTTGAAATATTATATTAAAATAATTCAGTTTTTTCTTCTGTTCAATTCTGGTTTATCTATTTTTGGTCACTCTCTTTGGAAGTTCCTTCTTCGTTACACTTGGAGCTCATGCGGTCGCACGTGTACACATTTTATATACAGAGATTTGTACACATGAGTACCTCGACGGAGGTGGATAATATTTCATAAACAGTGTCGGGTGTCCCGATCGTTTTTATTTTTTCACTTTTCTGCGTTTTTTAAAGTTCACCCGACGGATCGCCGATTTGAAATGCCCAACGAAGATGGATCGCCGGGGCTCTTGAACGCGAAAGTTTGGTGCTACACTTTCAGCTTCAAGAAACATTTCAACCATTTGCCAACATTTCAACGAACAATTCTAGATTAACCCCTTGCCCGTTGAACAGAGTCTACTAAATCTGTATATTATTAATTTCCTTTAAACCGAAATAAAATTCTTCCTTTTTTTCTGTGAAATTCTTAACGATGAAGAATTTTCAATCACTATAGCCACAAAATAAATAGTAGTGCAAGGGGTTAATCTATTAGGCTCCATTGCACGTTTAATATTGTTAAGCAACACGAAGCACCTCTTATATTTTTTAATAAAATTTTGTATTAACCCTTAGCACTCGAATGAGAGGCGCCACTGAAAATTGCTGTATCACTATATTCAAAATATTATTTACATTATTAAATCTGTCGATATCTAATCATTTACTAAACATTTAGGTATAGTATGAGGTGTTATACCAATTTCTTATCCATAAAATTTGAAAAATTATAGGGAATGGAAATATTCTAGCTAAGGAGAAATGTTTAGTCTTCCAGTTAAAATAGCTCCGAGTGCAAAGGGTTAGTAAATTGTCTGTTAAACGTCAACCGACGGACTATTCCTAGCTATATAGATTATATAATTGATGATGACCACCATAACCATTCGGAGAGCAATGAAAGTAATAAAACCTGAGAAAGATGTCCAAATATCAACTGTCAGTCATACTGTTGTTCGGGAGGGGCACGAATGTCGAAGCAAAAAAACAGCAGAACCGAAAAGACTTATGGTCGTTGAGATACCGGCTCGCGCAACAGGCTCCAGGCCTCGACTCGCCGAAATAATAAAAGAATCGGTCAAACGAACCGTTATGAGCGATCGCGCGGTGCGCGCGTGTATGCGCGCGCACACACATTAATTACACGCGATCAGATTCCAATTTAGGATCTGGCTAGGTCAACCGACGCGACAAGATAACCGCAGACCTTCGCAGAAGGGGGACATATCGTGGAAGGTCTCGGCGCGAGTACGTGCCACGATATACTCGCGTAATCCTGTACAACAGCTGAGCCAACCAGTGTACCCAGATGCCTATCGACATTCCATCCACCCACGATCTTTTGCTTGCAGTGGTGGAAGCGTTCGTCAGAGAGGAGAGAACCCAGTGCACGGTTCCTCGGTGATTCAGGATTCAGACTATTTAGCATAATGATCGCCGCGACGATCGTGGCCCCGGCAAGATCATCAGACGGCCGGTGCCTCGATTAAAGGAGATTATATGCTAATAAATTCTCGGATCTACCCGAGAGCACGTTCCACGGCTCGTCTCTCTACCCGCGAGCCTCGATTTCTGCCGCCATTAAGTCATCTGATTAGCTACGAACCGTCGTCCATGCTCGCTTTCCGATCGACTTGCCGGATGCTCTGCCCTCGTAATTGCTTAATCGGCAATTGCCACGAACAATGGATCGCCCCATCTGACCGCTCCGCGATTTACAGGACCGCGGCAACTTAACGCGGGAAATCCCGAAAAACCCTCCAAATGCAAAATTAATCCTTATGTATAGCGAACCAGAATGTATACATTATTGAAAACCTTTAGTATTTCACATATTTGCACAAATTCATTGTTGCTTTCTACTAAGTTGTCCGAAAATTTCGTTTCGTTCTCGATAAGATAATCAATAGCCAACCAATGGCATGGTTAAGAAAGGGGAAGCTTAAGGAATAATGAAAACATTAACGAACAGAAGATTGTGGTGTTTGTGTATTTCAAGACGCGATTAAATTGTTTAACGCTAAACCTACCTAGCCTCAAAAGTAACTGGAACATGCTCCTTATAAAAATGACAAGATTAATTTGATTTAGACTTTGTGCGGATCCTATTGTAATACGTGCTCTATGAAAGACATCTATAGAATAATTTCTTGTCAAATAATTATTATTTCTATAAGTGTAAAATGAAAGATCTGGATCCGGTCATTTTGACCAATGGTACATAGTAGGTTTAGTGTTAATTCAAAGTGTGCGCGGGCGTGGTACGCATCGAAGACGAAGCAGGCGAACAGGAAAGCACCGGGTTGCCATATGGAAGTCGTTTGAAAAATTCCAAATGACCGGCGTGTGCAGCTGGCGACCGCTACTTTCTCGGATGGTGACGCGAGCCGGTCAGCCCGGGTGCATGCTACTGTATAAGGAGCAAATATGATATCAGTAAAACATCTGTATATGGCTGCCGGTACAAGTCCCCCCTAAATGCACGTCTTTCGTCCTCGAGCGGGCGGGCCCCTGTTCTGTTCTGGTGTCTGCTCTGCTCGCTCGCGATCTTGCGCCTCTACATATATCTGGAGCAACAGAGTCCGTACCAAGAAGCTGGTAATAGCGGTCGGGTACCTCTTTGACAGACTTATTAGCAAATATAAATCACAGTCTTTGCCGTTACCAGCCTCCTCCTCCTTCTCCTTCTCGCGCATATCTCTTCGACTGCTACCGCGCCAGCGTCGCTCGGTAGGTACATGTATACGCATTTATGCTCGTCGCTGGATGCTCGTCCTCGAAAAATCGCTAGTCCCTGTAATGAAAAAGAGATCAGATCTTAATTAACGCGAGGGCCAACGAGCAACGCTATTCTCTCTCTCTCTCTCCCTGGTAGCGTAACGATCCAGTTCAGTTTGATTTACGGGAACACTTTCTGGGCTTCGACTCGTTCGTTAAGCGTGGTTTCGTAGGGGATGCTGCGCCTTCGCTCGTTTCCGATATTTGCTGTTCGTCCTTCTTGTCAGTTGTTCGCGGATTTCGTGGGAACACTTTTGTTGGAGAAGAATTATTTGTGAATGAAATATATTCGGAATCGTTCAATTGTTTTTTTAATTTTTTGTGTGAAGTTCACTTGATTTTCTTTACATGAAATAGAAAATCGTTGTCGATAACGAGTTACCAGTTAAATGGCCAATCCAGATGGGAAAAATTGAGATAAAAAAACAGATATTTCCTCGATTAGTTCTTCCTCAGGAATGTTAATTTCGACTGATGACAAACATAATTTATCGATTTAATAGTATACTGCAACGTTTGGAAAGAAAGAATTAGCTGGTCGAGCCAAACGAACAGTATTTATCGGTAGAGCGAACGGCACGACAGAAATTGTAACAGTACACGATATCGTTGCAGCGGGTATAATAAATTCTCTTTTTCTCTCCCTAGCCGGCTCGAAGGTTGGTCCACGGTGCACAGCACGCGAGGAGGAAACCCCGAATTCGAGCCGGGCCGTTATTTCATATGCAGCACAGTTCAGCGTGTACAAAGGCCATGACGTAAGTGGGTGTTCGAGGAAAAAAAGCCACGTGGGCGATTAAAAAGAGTCGAATCACCGGACGAGCTCTCCATGTGCTCCATTGGCGAGATTCGACCGTGATCGTCCCCGATCCGTCGCCGGTGTGCGCAGGAAGGTTAGCTTGGCGTCCAACCCTACTCTCGTTCGATAAAACAATGAAGCAGCGTCAAAACATTTTCTTATCTTCTAACTTTATTCGACTTATCTAGTATTCTTGTAGTCCTCCTTTCTTTTCCCCCTCTCTTGGCAAGGTGCGCCCCGAAGTGGAGGGGATATTCGTTTCGCGTAGATTCTGCGGTCCCGGTTTTCTTAGATCGAGCCTTTACCGTATCGTGAACTTATTAACCCTTATCCATCCTTTTCACTTGATGAAATAACAAGGTAAACAATTATTTTTCGATGTTTCTTATTCAAATTGATGATGAGTTTGATGAAGCTTCGGGCAAATTTACCTATAAATTACAGAACAGTACAACTTTTCTTTCTGTTCTGCATTTCTTTCAACAACTTGTTAATGTCCCCCTAAAATTATTATAAAATTTCTCTGAATGTCCATTCTTTGCTCGTTAACCTGTTCGCTACATCCATAATCTGACAGTTCACTTAGAAACAGTAAAATTAATTTTATGCACTTCGTTGTTTAAAGTCATAGTAGAATGCATAATTTTCAGAGGATCTGTGATTTTCTTCTAGTAAATTGTTTTAATAAAAACGTTCGAACAAGGAAGGTAAGCAACGAAACAAATGCTGGTAGCGAGCGTGTTAATATTTACAGCTTTTCAAGTTCACCAACGTGGCACAAAATTTCATCGACGACAATTAGGAGTCGCTGAGAGTGCAACACACTGCAAGAGAGAGGGAGAAGAATGAGAAGAAGAGAAGCATGCTCGTGTCGAGCGAGATCCACAAATAAATGCTTTCCTGCAAGCACACATTGGCTATGAAGTCCACGCAGTCGATGACCGTGTCACGGCATGTCCAAAGTGTCCGTTCCGCTCATCGCCGAAGAACCTACCGCAAGAGCGGCTTCGTAATTGGCAGGTATGGCAACACGATACCGCGATGCATCGCAGTACACTGCACTCTGTCGCATCCCTTCCTTTCTCGCGTTCGGCTCTTTCCGTAGTCCCTTATCCCCCAAGATTCACCCACACAACTGCCCTTCAACCTTCTCGAGCGCAGCGCGTCTACCCCGAAGACGAGTATCACTTTGTATCTCGTCACGGCGTGCAGCCTGCAGACTGCGTTCCGCATGAAACTTTATATTTGACGGCCTTCGTTCGTTTCGCCGATGAGAGAAAAGCTCGCCAAGCTGATCCTTCTCCGGCAATGAAGTTCATCGAAACCGTATCTTAACATTCAAAGACTAGAGGAAAGACAATGTTACCCCCTTGTAATTTTTGATATCGTTAGGTTTTGCTGTATATAATCAAGAAATTCAATATTTCTCGTGTACAATAATTTTAGGAGAAATTGTGTTTAGTCAGAATCGGGAGGAACACAGTAGAGGTCGTTTTTTACAATTCAATTCAAGCGGACAATTCATTCAACGGATTTTATGCTTTTTGACAGGAGTAAAAACATTAGAAGAATTTAAAAGTACTTCTAAAATCGTACCAGCTTACAAAAATGACAAGGCTCTATTTATTTAGATTTCGTGCAATTTTTATTACAAGATGTGCTTGGTAAGATGAAAAATATAAAACTGGTCATTTGATCGGCAGTGGTAGACGTTTAGTGTTAAACGTATTAAAAAAGAAAATGTACTCTTTCACTCCAGCTCGTTGCAATTCAGGCAGAACATTTTAATTTTGCATGAAGATCCGCTGTCTACCAACGACGGATAATTAGAGGATGACTTTTTGGTTCATTGAACATGTTAATGAGAAGAGTGTTTTACGAATATCAATATTAAATTACATGACAGTACAGGTGTCTCAATAACCATTTCCTGCAACGTGTGCACGGATGTGGAGTGGTAACACCAAGCACCAAGGTACCAAGCCCGGAAGCGGGATCCACAGAGGTTGCGGTTCAATTCTGCTGACCGCAGTTTCTGTCGACGCGTGAACGATCCAATAGAATTCCATTCGTCTAGACTGTGGACGCATGCTTAAAAGCGTTTCCTCTGCTCCTCGAAGAAACTAGTGCTTTGTGCAATGCGCACGGTGTGCGTCGCCAGCACGTTAATCACGCTTAATTCTCCTGACAGACTGATAGGAACAAGAGAAAGCGTATCCCCATTGTTCACAGAGTTGAAGAAAACTCTTATATATATATTTACTAGCAACTGTCCGCGTACGTTTTCTGGCCGAGAGAAAGACTTCCTTTTCAGTGTGCGCTTGAAATCAATGAAATCCTGTGCACGCAAAAGGAGAACATGTTAGAATTTCAGGAACTACGTGTAGTAGATATTCGTTCAATCTGATTGACACTAATTCGACGAAATGAATTATCCGCGCCGTTTAACTCTCGACCGAGACTAACGTAATCGAATCGAGGCACACGCTGCTGTGGCGTTCATTGAATTGCATTAATCCCCGTCCACTGCGGCGTCTTCGTTCGCGCCATTCCCGCCGCAATTGCGTTGATTGTTACAACAATTCGCTGTGCATCAAATTCGATAATTAACGTAATACATTGATTCGTATAATTGTTCACACATACTTCAATCATCAGAATAACTTCTGTGTAAATCTACTTTTTTAGTGCTCATATCACGGATATTGATGTCTTTTTTTAAATAATTTTGTTGAGTTGAAAACAATGCAACAGGCTTTCTAAATTCTCTCGACTTGTTCTGTTTGTGTTGTGAGATGTATTTCTTTAAAGTGTGACGCTATAAATGAAACATAACTTGTTGTTTTAAAGCGTAAAATAAAAATAGGTGAAATATTATTTTAGACTTCTACACGCAACTCTATTTTGAGGAATGTATGAGAGTTAAAGAGAATAAAAAGATTAAATATATTTATTGTTTCCAACTTATCCAAACGAAAAGAAAGAAAGCGATTTCTACTTAGCTCCTGTTACCTGCGATCGACGCAGAAAGCGTAACTTTGCGTACAGACCGCCGGTAACATGAGCACATCTCGTTAAACAGTGAAATAATACTAATACGAGTGACAATTAACTTCTGCAACCGCACTATCAATTAAATATCAAAAACAATTCCATTGAATGCGAAAGCGAGTTGAAAAGAATCCGCGATCCGTGCGATACATAACGAGCAGTTTTCTCGCGCGACGGTTCACGGGCCAGAAGGTAATCGTCATCGGACGCAACCGCAAAAAGATGATCCACGAAACGATCGTTCGGGTTAGGGAGTACACGGCGCGGCGATTACAGGAATGCGATTCGAAGTTGCTCGGTGGAGAACGACGAAGGACTTCGAGGCCTAGCTTGCTCGTATTCTTTCTTATCAATAGTTATCGCAGGCATCTCGGGTATTAACGTTAATCGAGCAGAAAGATGACTCGGGCTTGTACACAGGGGCATCGCAGCCTCGGTGACCGGCGTGGAAAGCAGAAGGCGGAGATCCGCATAAACGAGCATGGACGGAAATTAATGCGCGGCGAGCCGGTGCGAAATGCGGCGAAACTATCTTCCATTCGAGATAATTAGTCGGGCGCCAAAGCAGTCCGCAAGAACTCGGGTATGGCCGTGGTGGCAGGAATGCCTGGCAACGCACATAATGCCGAGAGGATACCAGAGAAAGAGAGAGAAAGAGGGAACCGCGAGCGGAGACACGCGATCTCGGTTACACGCAGTCTGGGCTTCACTCGCAAATGGCACCGTGACAATTACCGTGATACTATTTAACTCTCTTGCCCCCGAGCCATTTGCGACCGCGCGCCCCTTGGAAAAACTCACGGGATTGTTTCTCAGCCACGGGATAGCCTCTCTCGTTTCGAACACCCGGCGAAACTTCTCCGAACAAAGTATCGGGCAAGCTGACTTCCACTCACTTCACGGAAATCTTCTTGTTTCATGCAAATGTCAGCACTTGTTTCGCTGAACTCTTTTGCGCGTTTCTGGTGAAAACGAGGAGGCGAGACACGAATTCTGAAGACAAACCCTTGTCTTGCAATTCCGTCTATGTATAGTTTTTCTCACACTAGAAGAGGGAGAATATTGATATTTTTTGTACGATATTTATTATAAGAGAACAACAGAATTTTAATGATAAAAGAACAACAGAATTTCATCGAAATTATTCCTTAAAAATATTTTAATGAAATCTTTGATATCACCCCTCTCAATAATATTAAATTTTCCGATAAAATTATTTTCAGTTGTGTGTCACACTGAGCAGTTTCGCGTGTTTCTGGTATCGAAACACTAACAGCAGAATCATCTAAGCTGATCACGCTTGGTGATCCACCCTGTATAGACGCTGATAGTAAACAATTAATATTACAATGTGCACTTTCGTGGTCTAAATGCATTCCTACCAGTAACATTGAATAAATTGAAAAAGAAGACAACGACCACTTATTAGCAAATTGAGAAGTGACTACGTACCGCAAGCTTCAACCATCAATTTTATAATGCCCATTTCATTATCTTTGATTGCACTAAATTCGCAAACATTCGCAAGAAGAGCCACCTTGAAGCAACGTTAAAGACCAGTCTTACAACGAACGAGGTCTTCGAGGTAATACATTCCTCCGAGAAACAAATTCTTCAGACATATTAATGTGAATTGTAATTATATATTCGATGCAGGATGTTGCTAATAGTAGCTAATACGACATTAAATGCGTACATAGCGAAACAGTAGCAGAAGAACTGTTTGTTCAATGTAACAAGGACGCGTTTACGTTTTCTCTTCACATGCATGCGTATACATTGCCGGCTGCGTGTAAAGCTACTATTAAGTAGAAGTACTTGATAATTTGTACTCATTTCGGCTCGCATGAATTTCACTCTGATAGTACTTTTTCAATGATCTTTAATGGCGTACAGAATTTTTGTCCTTCATCATCACCCGTTCAATGTTCCAGAATGTATTTCGAGTTTCAACTATTTCTTCCAGAAACACACTAATCTTCACGAACAAAATTTGTTATACAGGGCCAGATTGTTAGATATTAGTATACTCGAAGACGTCCATATAGTCGGTTAAACCGAAGAACTTTCGTGCAGATGTTTCCATCGATTCTAAGGCGTGCCGATTTCAAGCGTCGGTATCATCGAGTTTCAAATTCCCTGTAAGAAGTAAAAGTTTCTTCCGCGGTGCAGTCGCACGTTCGCAGACAAACGCACGCCGCATAGTGCAGACAGTGGCCGTTCTCCCTCGGAAATCATTCTTCTCTCCTCACTTTCGATCTCCTTTCTCGCGTCTCGGAAACTCGAGGCCGCGGCCTCATACTGTTTCGGTCATTAGCTCGGCCATATCTGTGCTCCCACCGCACTCTTACATACTATTTGCATCCAACGTAAGTCCCGATGGAATTCATAGCCCCGCGCAGTGGCCGTTCGAGAATGCAGCCGACGCAAGTGCATACTTTGCGGCGCCCGCCCTAATCATCTCCAGCAGCACCACTCCACCGACCACGCTTACTCACTTACTTAAACCGCGTACTTTTCGGTCCTTGAAACATCGTGAAAAAATTCTTCTCGGGAATAAACTGTATGCAGGATTCATGCCCTCCGACGCGCCCTCCCCTCTCGATGACCAGGATTACCCACGAGCACGAGGACCAACGATTTCATCTTACGAAACTATTATTACGTGTAAATCGCGCGCCCGCACGATTCCTCGCAATAACGAGTTAAGTGCATACTTTCTTTGCACGTCTCTCCGTGCATTGGCAACGTTAAAATTCTGACGAATTCGCTCGCGCGCATATAATTCCACTGTTTTCTTGCTCCGTTCATCCGCTGCGATCGTTAAATATGAGCGAATATGGAAAAAACGAATTTTTATAATGACAATAGCGTATTGGGAATGCAGACATGCAGAATCCTGTTCCTTGGCAACTTTAAAATCTGACGAACTCGCTCGCGCATATAATTCCACTGTTTTCTCGCTCCGTTCATGCGCTGTGAGCATTAAATATGAATAAATATAGAAAAAATGAATTTTTATAATAGCCATGCTGTATTAGAAGTGCAAACATGCAGAATCCTATTTTTTGGCGACGTTAAAATTCTGACGAATTTGCTGGCGCATATAATTCCACTGTTTTCTTATTCTGTTCATCCGCTGTGAACATTAAATATGAGCGAATATGGATAAACGAATTTTTATAACGACCATAGCGTATTCGACGTGCAAACATGTAGGATCCTGTTTCTCCATGCATGCATTGCCCCTGCACTTTCTAGAATGCGTCGCGCCAGTGGCGTAATAAATTTGTTTAAAAGATTAATAAATAAAGAAGAAACTGCAGTGGAGCTAGGGGGTTCTCGAATCCACTTTTCGAAGCTCTCTGGTCGTTTGCCAGAGCAGGCATCGACCTCAGTAATTCAGTGGGCGCGCCCGCCAGGATATCGATTCGGCCATTGCCTCGAAATATACCTCTACATTCAACTTAAATTTCATGCAACTATGTGATAAACGTCAATTACACCTCCATCAATTACTTATTCCGTGAAACAGACGCAGATCTGACTTGAAGATGGTGGGTGTAGTTTCGAGCCACCCTTTGAACTCGAAGAACGGATCAGCGACGTTATGAATACAAAGAGGCCACGAATGCCATTTTGATTTGAATAAACATCCCATGCTACAATGTTGCGAAGAAGATCTCTGCCACCTCGAGTTCTTTAAGATGTTCAAAAATTCCATGGAATTGAATATTACATGAAACGATGCGGAGGTTCGATGCACAGGTGGAGAGGGCCTATGGGAGAGTCGCTGCAGCCATCATGTGAATCGACGCAGCTGCTGGTGGGACAAAATGTACCGTAAGAAGTGCCATTTTTCAAGTATTTTCTGAAAAATAATCAAAAATCGAATTGTCATAATGTCAGTTATGGGACAAATGGTGGCTATAATCTTAAACAGTAGAAGGGTTAAAGGAATTTCAGAATGTCAATATATGTCTCACAATTTAATGAAACCACTAAAGAGAGAAGTATGTAATATATGCGTCTTGCAACTAATGCAAACAATTTTTATTTTGCATACAAATTTTGGATAACAATTTATTGGACGACTTGGCATTTTGCGACAACGTGAAACGAGTCAGATTTGTATTAAACTGCGGATTTTATGAATGTGTGGGGGAAATGGTGGGTATAATTTTGAACAGTGGAAAGATTAAAGGAGTTTCAGAATGTCGATATATTTCTCACAATTTAATGAAACCACTAAAGAGAGAAGTAATATGTGTCCTACAACTAATGCAAACAATGTTTATTTTGCATACAAATTTTGGTCAAAACTAGTGTCAAAACGAGTCAGATTTTTATTAAACTGCGGATTTTATGAATGTGTGTGGGAAAATGGTGGGTATAATTTTGAACAGTAGAAAAATTAAAAGAATTTAAAGTGAGAAATAATATCAAACAAGTCAGATTACTAATTGAATCGTACAAGCAGATTCTCGATATTGATTCATATCCACAAGTGCATATTGAACGAGCATCGCAGCTCATAACGCAGCATCGTTGCGTCGATATTACGGGAGCGCAATAAGCACCTACACACGTGCACGTGCGTGGGTTAGAGTTTTTTTTTCCTCCGAATATCGTTCTCGAGTACGCTCCTCTATACGCTCCTCTATGTCGTTTGGAGTGCACTCGTCGTTGCGGTGCGTGGGGGACAAGCAGCAGTATACCTTTCAGAAAGAGCAAGAAACGTTATTTTACATAAGCGTTATAAACGTAAGATGTTATTTTTAATTCGAGCACACGGGTAGAGGTAAACGGCGTGGTTGAATAAATTGTTGGCCAGTTCTGGACAGTACCGTACCGTAGCGACCGAGTACAATTAAATTTCTTTGCACTGTGTTCTAGCCGCAGTTAGAATTAACAATAAGGAAATAGTAAAGACGGCAAGATAAGGGGCAGCATCGAGATGCTTTAGTAACGAACAGAAATAATGTTTCTGAATGTGCGCGTGGGCTTCGGGAGAATATATTTTGATGGAACCGTCGAGTCCGAAGAAATTTGTGGTTCTCAGATCGATAATAGTATAAGTTTTTTGCAAAAAGTTTCCAGCGTAGAATTATTTAAGTCTCTATGGTAATTATGAGACTCAGTTCGGCAGAATTTTGTACAATCTCCATTTGTTTTGGATCTACAAAGGTTGGTCCCATTAAAAATAGGATTTCATTTCAATTATGGCTTTTAAAAATCTTCAATGCGATTTTAATTTATTTCAGTTCCGAAAAGGCTACTGCCGCGGAAAATAAAATTTTATTTGATTCGAGTTTCTTCAAAATCGACAAAAATTGGAAAAGCATGAACATCCGCAGTCTAGTAATTATAATGATATATTTGTACTGTGCATGTCTCGAAGCAAGTATGCGAATAAATAGATTTCTACCGGATCAATAACAAGTAAAATTCAAGCGAAAGTATAATGAGGAAAATAAGGCGATCCTAAAGGGAATAGCCGAACATTATAATGGTAGTATAGTGAGCAGTCCGAGATGGCTGCCTTTGATGTTCAGTGCATCGAATATCCTGACAATAACTGAATTTCAGGTTGGAGAGGCGCGTGCAGATGAGTTGATCTTAAGCACGTGCACGGAAGTCGTAATCTCTGCAAAAGGGAAACATACCCTGATGCATAATGTCTGAAAATTATACGTGCCTCGAGGGTTAGGTCAGTGAGTTGGTCCGCGACGCTTAGGACCGGATGTAGAAGTAGGTGGAGTCCTCGGGCGTAAGTTTTAATAAGGAAGCCGCAGGTTGCGTGGCGTAAAGTATCCCAAAAAGTGAAAGAATCATTTTATTACATTATCAATAGGCTGCGGATCTTTATGCAAAATAAAAAATGTTTGTGTTGATTGAAACTAAGACACTGGTGGCCTTAAATCTTTTTAATACCTCCCCTGATTTAAATTGTACGTACCCATTTTTGTCATAAATGCATAAAATACGCAGTCTAATTATTAAATATGTCAGCATCGAATCAATTGCTATACATTTCTAGGTCGGAAGAAATGTTTAATTTTCGAGTTAAAATATCTCCGAGTGCAAAGGGTTGAATCTGATTTTCAGAGATTTCGCAGAATCGAATTTTATGCATTTATAACAAGAATGTGTTGACGAAAGAAATAGTGTAAAGATTAAAAGTAGAAAGTAGAAAAAAAATTAGGAGAGAATTATGATTTGGCTCCTGGTTTTAGCGATTGACGTAGAAAAATCTGATTTTGCGTGCAGATCCGTATAGTTATGAATTATTTAAAGAGACAATGACTGCGCCTACGCAATATCTTCGAGTCACGAGCGCAAAATAAAAAAGTTTAAGGAGACCGTTCATTCCTTCAGACACCGTATACAATTTGCAAAGTTTTCTCGGAATATAATCAACTGTATTTTAGGGGCCGCCGTTCACTCGGATACTCGACACCCCAGCGAATATTCGTTAGAAGGCCGCAGGTAATAAGTAATTCTATAGGGAAACTTGAAAGCAAACATACATACGTACGTGCCGTAAATTCGTTTATAAATGTACCGATATAATACAAACTCGGCGATCTCGGTCGTGGGTAGGTTAGAATTAGCGGATCCATCGAGCATGCCTGGCAAAATCATCAACCTGTGGCTAATTGGACGGCAGCCTACACCTGCGGGCGATCGTGTATGAGTGCGCCGCGTGAAACATACGTTCCCTCCAATCTTAACTGTTCGCACATGAAAGAAGATTTCCGGAAAACGTTCAGAATACAATATGGAACGAGCCGGTTTAGTCTCTATCCTTTGCGGTGCGAGTTATCTTCGAATTCGGAGAAGTCTAGATTGATATCGCAACTGCGCACGCAACGGAGAACACCAATTGTGGAAATGTACCTATTACTGCGGGTGTACATTTTACCGCGGTATTTTTTTCCAATCAGATTCTCTTAGTATTCTCGTTGCTGATGCAAACAAAATTGTCGATCGTTCTCATATTTTTACAATCTCAGGATTTGGAAAAACATTCTTCACGAAAGGCAAAAGGACTGTTGTTCGCGTGATTGTACAGGGTGTTTCAAAATTATGCACTTCTGGATCGATGGAGATCTGTTACAAAAATGGACCGGAAAAAATTCACGTTATCATTGAATCAAAAAGTCTCAATTCAGCTTTTCTCTTAAAAGATGACTTTAAACATTCGCGAACTGTTTTATTCTTTATTTTATAATAAAGCAATACTGTGTTTAATCGCTTGAAATATGTAAATTGCATCGGGATCGTAACGTATTCACCAAGTCGACGAAGCCTTACCGAGAAAACGAGAAGTATTTTAATTAGTTGCAAATATAATTTCACACGTTTGCCGGGCGCTGGAAGATTCTCGAGTATGCGAGCGGTTGTCAGAGCTTCTGCCGCACCAGAATTATTAGTTCAACAATAACTCTCCGCTAATCCTCAGGGCGGATTAGCTAGAGACTATCTGTCAGTTACACGTAACGAGTAGGAATATTAGTCAACCGGTGACACGAATCCGCGATTCAAAACCCGCCACGTTATCCCGGATACGTAAATAGAACTTGAAATTCAATATTTACATGCCGACATTGCTGCGGAATGAAAAAAGAATTTGCTAAATTACGCTTATTCAGTCTCGACGACGTCTAATCATCGGTAACCGTATCTCTGCCACTTTGTTACCCCCCGGCATTCTATTCTAATATATTTAATAGCGTTGTTTTATAGGTAAGGTTAACGATAATATGCAGATTAAAGCTACCTTAAAACCGTAAATACATGTAAATTATAACTCTCGCAAATTGCCGCGCACACATGCAACCTCTACAAAGTATACGGTTAATTAAATTGCACGACGATGGTAACTGTACTTTCCTTGGTACGTGCGTGTGCACGTGGACACTCACGATTCGTTATTTATTTATGAAACCACCATCCGGCAGGATATCGTACGTCAGCGGCCCTCACGAACATCAAAAGACCGGTAACCAGTTACAAGCTTCTCAAGTATCCGGCAAATGGCTAATAAAGCACACCTGCTTGGTCTCCTGCGACTACCGAATTATTTGATAACAGTCTACCGCTAATCCCTTCGTACTAAATCACTTCCAATCATTTTCTATTTTTCCAACGAACAGGATATTTCTATCTCACTTTATCCTAAACATTTAATTGGAAACTTTCATTAGACTGCACACTCGGACTCCCGTTATCTTTCAACGGAATTGCGAGCTTTATCAATATGCAGCGGATTTTATGCATTTATAGCAAACATGAGTAGGCGTAAGAAGTATTTAAACATACTGTTACATTATTTTCAACAAAATAAATATCTATTTCACTCCAGTCTGTTACGATTAAGGTAGGCAATTTTTATTTTGCATAAAGATCCGCTGTCTGTTTATCAATGTAAAATACATTTATTTTTCTCTAGCATGCTTGTACCTTTATTATTGTGCTTTTAGGGGTGGAGAGTTTGTCAACCCTTCAGGAAATTAATTGTTTGTCAAAAACTCAAAATGAATATACAATTTAACTGGGTATGCAGTTTTAATATCAGCTGTCTGTTTGTACAAACTTTAATTTTGCACACGAGTATTTAAAGGAAATTAGAGACAATTACTTATTCGTTTGAACATCCATTGGAACATTTTATCGGAACATTTTGGAAGATCGTGACGCTTCTCAGTCCGAGGAAATAGCATGTACATCACTTCAGGGTTAAAAAGACCATCAGGAAATTGTTTACGAGGAAAAGTGCACAGGAAAAGAAGAAAAACGCACTGATCGATGAAGCCAAGCAGCTTGAACGGACCGTACATTATATCCTAAGGTCAATGTAGGACTGGGCAGGAAAGAAAGGGCCGGAAAAAATGTAGGTGAGCGAATAGCGACGCGATCGTAATAAATCGCACGGTCCTGGAATCGTCAAAGAGCTCCCGTTAAGCGGCACCTGTCTGGGTTCCTGCGGCGCGACGCGACGCGACGCCTAAATTATTCGATAATAGTTCTGCGCTAATCCCCCCGCGGCAGATTAGTCCGGGACTATCCGTCAGTTGTGCGAGGTGGATAGGAGTATTAGTCCCTGTCACCGGATCGCGACAGCGTGTGTAACGAACGCGAAGGCTGGGCCTCCTCTTCCTCTCTGTTCCACTCGCGAACTATATTTGCGGCCGCGGCCGAGCGATTCGCGAGAACGACGCCGAGGCAGCCGGCATTACGCAATGCCAAACCGCCCTTCGATGCCGCACTGCGACACACCATCCATTTTTCTCGCTCGTGCACGAGAAAAATGTTTTCCAGTCTTCTTTGTATCCAGAGTTGGGCAAAAATTTAATCAACGATCGACGAATTTTCTACTTCAAGTGTTAATCGTAATTAACAATTAAACTTCTACTTTAGTCGTTAATTGCGGTTAACGATTACGTTCTTTTCAATTGTAATCGTCAATCGGATAATTGATTAATGGATTAGCTGCATCAGAATCAAAACTGTATGCATACTGAAAAAAATTTTAACTGAGTTTTTGGTGAGATATGTTTCTGTCAATTCTCCATGTGTCTCTGTCTCTCTCTCCCTCGTTATTACAATTTACGGATAGTAAATCGGACAGTCTCCGATTTTTCAGTGATTTCATTTTTTAATCAACGATTGACGATTAACTTCATCAATCGATTGAATCAATCGTCGATTTTTCAATGACTACCTTTTTTAATCGTACATATTAATCAATCAATCTTGGCTAAATTTTCATTGATTTTAATTGATGACCCAACTCTGTTTGTATTGCATTAATATAGTCGCCAGAGTATACTAATTATTATCAACATTTTCAAAATTTACACACACCAATCATAAATCTCAGCTAATTTCCACACGGAATGAGCGGTGAACGTCTTAAGAATACATCCGAACGATTGCTCGAAACAGCAAAGCAATAAACGCCAGGAATTTATGGGTCAATCTAATATCTCTTGCAGCCGCGAATGAAGCATAATTCGACGATATGAACTATTTATTTGCGGTTGTAACATTTCAATTTTGACGAGCCTCCAAACAACACCTGCGGTGTTTCGGTACAGTAAAAAGCGGAACGTAAAGACATCTATCGGGGATTAATGGATAAATGAGATGTAATTTTAACAACCTAAAAGTTGATATGATGGCGGGCGGTTCACGGCTCGTCTAACGGCGCCGTGTGTCTCCATAAAGTCGCGTGCCACGCATGAGTGAGAAACGGACGGTCTCCCGTCGTTTTCTCGCGAGTGAGTCGTTGAGAGGACCGTAGAGACAGAGAGAGAGAGAGAGAGAGAGCGAGAGAGAGAAGGAGAAAAGGAGAGAAGATCAGGCTGTTCTCTAAGGTGGAGAGGATGACAGAATGGGCTCTCTACTTTTCTCGCGGAATCCGTAAATTGGCATCGAAATAGTACGGAACGGCACACGCGTGCAGCACCTTGCGTAAA
This sequence comes from Lasioglossum malachurum, assembly GCA_028455605.1. Classification (NCBI taxonomy): domain Eukaryota; kingdom Metazoa; phylum Arthropoda; class Insecta; order Hymenoptera; family Halictidae; genus Lasioglossum; species Lasioglossum malachurum. The sequence continues at coordinate 8,232,079 of CM052313.1, read as the reverse complement.
TCTCGAGCGCGGGTCAGGGACTAAGGTTCTGCGAAAAGATGTAGGATAAACCTATCCCCTAGCAGTTGTTTACCCCTCGGCTGTCTCTTCGTTATTCTTTTGGCCGCTTATATAAATTGTTCCCCATGCATCCTCCGAGGAATTATAGGATCTTCAGCATATTTATGTGTTTATGCGTCTTTTGCATCGCGCACGGCTCCCTCGACCCTTTGTCACGCCCATTTTTATTGCTCCCTTTCCTCAGAACCGAACACCAGTCCTCCAGAAACCTCTCGCCTGATTAGCGGTGATGAACCTTAATCGCTTCGCTCGTGGAATATTTTCTGCCAGGGGTGGGACTGTCAAAATTGAAACAGAGGTCAAATTCAATTCTATTTCGACTTAAAGGAGATGGCGAACTATCATATTTAGAGAGTCTGTTTTATAATCTGCACTGTACGAGAAGGGGTTAACTGGATTCTCACATTTCCGCGTATTAGCCAGGCTGTTGACGCATGATTATCATTCATGATTGTTTAGCGGTCCCTCCCGTAGTCTTGCGAGCCGAAAAGAACGCGAGGAGATCTCGCTAACGAGCGGCACACGACAGATTTAACACATCTGCCGAACTAATTGGCCAGTGTTACTGATGAAGCGCCGGGTTTCCTCCCACTGTTACCTTCTGCTCCTCTTGCCCCTGACATCTCTTCTCCCATCTCTGTTCCACGTGGTTATACAGACATTCTTTCAGTCCTCGTTCGACGACATCGAGAAGATTTAAGAGAGTCAATGCATTATTTTCAGTTTTTTGAAGTTATCGGAAAAGGAAAGACTAGTTGGTACCAGTCTCCTGTAATTGATGTGGACTAGTTTTATTTTGCACAAAGATCCGCAGTCTACTTATAAATAAACAGCCGAACTTTACGCAAAATAAAAATGTTCGAATTACATTGCAACAAACTGGAGTGCAATGGAAATTTATTTTCTTCCTTAACATATTTAATAGCTCGAAAATAATAGAACAGTATTTTGAAATTCTTCTAATATTTTTACTGTTTTAAATCGCACCTACTCATTGTTGTCATAAATGTATAGCTGTGTAGTTGTAACTTGTTATTTCGACTGACGAAGCGGGAAAATTTTTGGAAGGAAAGCCGCTCCTGCTGGCATTCGCAGGTTCTAACTGTATCCGCCGTTCGACGTCTATATACGTCCGTCGATATATCCGCGTATAGATGTACATGCATAAAGGATCGATAAATCACTCGACAACGATGAAACCTACGTAGCACCCTATATTGCATTCTGTTGCGTTTCTGCGAACGTTCACGAGGATCTTTGGCCCTTGATCATGAAATGCAGCAATCTATCTGTCTGTCTGCCCCTTCTTCCCGCCTCGTATGAATATACAAGAGATCCATACGAAGGTTGGATGTTCCATGAGCAGAGGAGGAGAGGAGAGGAAGATGCGAACCAGGATGATAGAATTCGACGCGGATTCCAGTGCCGGACGGAAATAGAGGGGCCGTGCATCGTGAATACCCTCTCGGTTCACACGCCATGCTGTGATGCACCGCCATGCACGCATCTAGCCAGCGCAGCAAAGTACCAATTTGTGGAAAAATCGCCAATCACAAATTTCAGAACCTTTTCACTTTCCTCGCGCAATACGAATACACGTGGATATATGCGGTGTACAACTACGGCGCCATGGTTTTCCGATTTTCAACTTCGAAAAAATAATTCGGGAGAACCAAGCATTTCTGAAAAAGAATATCGGAGTTGTTTATGTAGTTACAATGTATCTTGTAATAGAGTTTCTCTTCTCCTGTAAAAGATTTTCTTCCCAAAAAAATTTTATAAAATTTGCTGGATAGATTTCTTCGAATCTACCAAAGTAATTGTGTATCTTTAAATTGATTTCGAATTTATCCGTGTATCAGGCGAATAAGAAATCGGAGGTACTTTCAAACGGTAGAATCCAGTAGGCGGTTCCACTATCTTCCGCCAACAAATTGTAGGTATAAAGCAAGCGAATGGGAAGAGCGATAAAGAATCGAGAAAAGACGGATAAAGTTGGCATAATGGCGAAGAGAAAGTGTAGTTTACTATTGGACATTGTTATTCGCTTTTCTGAGTCTAGATAGACGTTGTAACAAAGATCTCTCTCCTTACGCACACTGTGTTCTCCGGAAGAGCAGTCTTAGTCATAAAATAAACTTGATATAACTCTTTTAATTACCGAGGTTTCACGCAGAAGTTTATTAGAACGTCAGGTTTATCGAAAGTAAAACGTTGGTTCTCAAAATCAATTTCACCCATTAACAATACTTACAATGAATTATTTGTTCAAATACTTTTTGGGGATTTATTGTACTATATAATTGGAAAAATTCGCGTCTAATTTCTAGAAGTGTCTACATTTCATAAATTGTTAGATCCATTTCCTTCAGATCTTGAAATTTTCTGAAAGGTTGAGTAGGTACTTCTGCAACGATCTGTTCGCTGGATCGGACGCGTGTTGCGAAAGGTAACAGGAGATTTTGATGGCAGGAATTTTCCTTCGGTGGCCACCTGCGGCGTCTAAATTCGGACGTTCCGGCCCCAGAAAATTATTAGGGAACCAGCCGTGATCTATCGATGTTTAAGCTGGCATTCTCGAGAGGATTCCCGAACCACCGTGGAAATATCGCTACCTGTCTTCGGGGTGACTAATTTTCGTGGACCTTAGAGAGCAGGAAATTCTACGCCGGGGATATCGTGAACCTCAAATAACCTAGTGTCGGCTTGAAGAATCCACAAGAAAGACGCGAGGACCAATTTGCATAGTTGCCTTTGACCCCTTCGTGGTCGTGTGTACGAGCGACCCTGATGATTATCCCGCAGGCCGAAGGCTGAATCCATCGTAAACGTCGACGTCATGAAACAAACGCCACCCACTGACTACGATTCCCCCGAGTTCTTTGTTTCGCTCGACCGAGAAGAAAGAAACGGGGTATAGCCGTGTAATTTGTAATAATTGGAGACAAAAAATCACTATCATTAGCCATCTCCGACGACTACAGATGCGCCCATTCAAATCCCAGCTGCATCGCGCTATTTCACAAAAAAGACGAAATCGTACGTGGACCGATTTAAAGAACAACATCGATGTAAACAAAGAAAAACAATTCTAACGAAGTCTACAGTTACGGATTAACGTGTCTGCAACTCGAATAATTTATTAGTAGACTACGGATTTTATGAAGAATTTTTATTTCGCACGGAGATCCGTAGATCACTTATAAATCAGAAGTAAATGAGACCCGGTCTCGAGAACTCGGACAGTCTGTTGCTGCCGGTCGGTTCGGAATGGTCGACCTTTCGATCGACATAATTAAAAAGCACCGTTAGCGAATGACGTTGTCCTATGGTCTATCAGTAGTCCAGATCCAGATAAATAACTACGGGTTACAGGACAAGATACCGATAAATCCTTCGACGAATGACGACGCTGGGCGACTGTCATTGATACAAACTATCCGACCATACCAGGCCAGCCACACGTGATCGGACGAAAGAAGACTACAAGGGGCAGCGAGACGTGAAAGAATCAAAAGCGACACGACAAACGTCGGGGTTGGACAGAAGCAAAACAAAGCGAGGCGATGCAGCTCGCTGAAATAATCGCGCCTCGCAGGATTTATACGTCGGCATAGAGAAGCTCCGAGGCACACGGTGTCCGCTGTCACTTACGTTGCTTAGCGTCGTGTTATCCTGGCCGTGTGTGCGAGCCCGCGTATCGTGAATGAATCTTGATCTACATACATACACTTCAGGACTAAATGATAGCACACATTTAGATCGACATGATTTTCATTTGTGTTCACATTGCGACCAAAATTTGTTTCTGCGCTGACCAGCAAATGAACACTTCTCAATCAACGAACATACATAATTAGAACAAAAAATTAACATTTACAATGTTCTCTTCGTGTTGCAATTTATGCACCGACTTTTTAAAATTTATTTAGCAGTTGTTTGCGACGCGAAAGAAACACTCGACAATCATATTGATTGACATTAAAATAATCTTTAATTGAAAGTGCAATCTCAGATATCTGGATAAGAACTGAAGACCTTTAAGATCATTTTGGTACCTCAAAAAGGTGTATGTTAAATTTAATAGTATTCATACTCCATTCTAAAATCGGACATTGAATTTACGCACCAGTTCACCTAACATCGGACTTCCGTAACACATTTCCAATCGGTTCGAACTTTTACAGATGTACCCGTTGAAGTATTCGCCACGATTCCGTAGTTCTAATTGGATCGAATAAAACAATATACTATACAGTAGGAAATGGCTAATAATAATAATAATAAGTGTTCATAGAATCGCGCGAGTAAAAATATGAACCGACGTTAAAATCGAGGTTAATAATGCGAGTCGACGCTATAACGATTCGATGCATTATCGAACTCGTATAATGGTACATCTATCGCGTCGATTTATCCTAATTGCAGCGCGCGCCGCGGCCGCGGTTACGAGCCTCGCACCAGGAGCTCTCGATCGCGATCTATGACAGCTATATACCTATTCGACACGCAGATCGTTTCGATAAACGCGTAACGCGCGTGCTAAATCACAAAGCGATAATTTATGGTTCCACGGCGTCGCGACGATTCTATTTATAATTGCACGGAACCGGAGAAATAGAATATAACAGGGCCAGCCTTTCCGAGGCTGGTAGAACATGGTCCCAACGATCTTTCGAGATTAGAGTTTTCAATTTCGAAAATATCGAGACAGATGGCTCTTTGCACCCACGTGTCTCATCGACGTGTCTCAAACCGGGTCAATAAACGGGTTTAAAATCGTCGCCAGACAAATTAGACGATAATCGGCCAGGCTAGTTATACAGATTAATGATATAATTTAGATAGCCTTATGAAGACCGTCTCAGAGCAGTCTGAGGTAGCTCAATCTGTTGCAAACTGGTTTACTACGCTTACGATTTTGTTATTATGAATCGGTCAACCATTGATCGTGGACACCTCGATAATTTCAGGCATATCGCGCGTGCGATTCTTCGGAGATTGATTGAGTGGATCTTCGTTGTTTATATTTTATGTATCTGGATTTGATTAATGCAGTAAAACTTCACTAAAACGTGTTTGGCTGTTTTATCATTTTACATTCAATATTTAGATATGATAGTAACGCATAAAAGCGTAGTCTAATTGCGAGATACACGTGTATCGATGATAACTTTTTTAAATTTTTAATATAGAATCATATTAGTGAAAAAAACTTTTCCCGTGTGTACTCAGTCAGGCCAGTTTGAATGTTTGATTTTCTCGGTCTTCAGTTTTTGTCAGTTCCAAAGCACACGCAGTATCCGACATAAACTTGAATTATATTAACTTCGGAAGCAACAATTTTCCCAACTAACCTCAAATTACACGGATCTATTACCTCAAGTGTAGGAAGTATAGGACATCAAGTATATGTTTATTAGCGGAACGTAAATGTTTCTATGTTCCTTTTAGAATAAATGATACAATTACGAACTATTAGGGGAATAATGACGGAGGTCGTTAAACTTACAAGAGGTGCTAAAACTGAATCGTTTAACAGAATTTACAGCCCCATGAAAGTTCTTACTAAAATCTGAAACCGGTTCGTAGCGGTAGTTCAGAAAAATTGGAAGAAACCGTGTGCGAGCTCGCTGGAAATATTTGTGCATTGGTAACATAAGTAGAGATCTCTGAAATATATTTTTAATCTAGCGGTTTCAGTCCCGCAAAACATTTTTTATTTTATTTCAGTTTCTACTGTTTTCGATTAAGATAGCATATTCAGTTTCCGAGTCGTTGTATCATGTAAAAATAAAAAAGGATAAATTGGGTTGGCAAGAAAGTAATTTCGGTATTTTCAGGTGAAATAAACCACAATTTTTCTATTCAAGCAATCAACTTTAATCAGTAAAATATTTTCCATTTTCTTCGATGATCTTTTTCCATCTTTTTGGTAGCTTTATAATTCCACGTTCATAACACTTCAAAATTTTACCAAAATTGGGTTTATTTTCACCTTAAAATACCAAAATTACTTTCTTGCCAATCCAATACATACATAGCACAAGTAGAAGTTCCAAGCTTTAAAATGTCATATAAATTAAAAATTATTCATTTTTTTTATAACATGCCTTAGCCGGTTTGGCATATTACTAATTATTTTTTGTACTAATTTTTCTACCGAACGATTGCAGTTTAAATATCCACAATTTCTCGAGAATAGGAAACAGTGTTGAGATATTTGTTGGATCCGCAGCGAAAGAAAAATCATGTGATTTATACGTTCAACGACTGGTCGACTTTTACTTGTTCCTAGGCTATTCAACCGAGTTTTCTTTTCCGAAGACACGCATTAAAATATTTCTTCTACACATACAGCCTGTGTGTCCCTTTTTAAGTTTATGGTTTATGGCTCGTGTACAGTAATTCGTGATTCACGAAGCAAGTCGGAACGAGCGGTTGGTAACTTGTCATAACGTGCTCGTAACGGAATGAAAGTGAAGCTGGTGTGTTCCCGGCACTGTATATCGGTCGAACAGCAGACTAACTTTCTTGACTTTCCTCTAATTTGATAATCATTGCGTGGCCGCGCCTCATCTCGCGAATTCGTAATGTCACGTGCTGCCGTCGGGGCGAAAGACAACAATCCGTGCACCGTTTCTTGAGAAACGCCGTTCAACGATACTGCTCTAGCTTTCTAAAAGCAAGTAGTCGCTGATGTCGTCTAGAATTATAAAAAAGGAACGTGTAATTTGCTTGTGAGAATACACATTTTATTTATCGAAAGCGACCCTGGGAATGATTGTCCTCGATTTTTCTCGCGGTGTCATTGTCCATATTTTATTATTTTCCGAACTATTACACTTGAAAAATAGCTTAATTTTTATATTAGTTCATGGTATTTTCAAAGGGTTGGAACTCACTGTGCTTCAGCATCAATTCTAATTTTGCTATAATTAATACTGTCTGTCTGAAAGAAAATAATAAACTTCGACAGAAAAAAATGTTCGTGCCTTTAAATGCATGATATCTTTTATTTAAATAATTGCACACATCTTTTTAACACTAAATCTACCGAACTCTAAAAATGGCTGCCACCTGTTGCTTAAAAACAGGTAACTAACTAAAAAAATCATGTATAATGGAGTAAAAATTAAATGATTAAAATCGTTTGCTCGAGACGATATTTCCGAAAGAATTTTAGTACCATCAAAATTGTGTTAGATGCCCGATAAAATACCAGATAAGATGCTACATTTAATATAATTAGGTGTGCATTGTGCATGTTAATGGATTATGGTTAATGCATTACCACGCGTTCCGCTCGACGTTCTCATCTCCCATAAAAGAAAAATCAGTGGTCACGTCATCAGGAAGCTGCGAGAATTCCTCGCATTGATAAACTTTCGCGCTAATTACGGCCGGCTGGCCATAACGAAGTAATGAAAATCGCGTAACAGCGTTAATTGTACTGTTACGATTGTGGACGAACGATATAAACGCGTTCTCCTTTTTTTTTTCTCTGATTTCGTGGATCATGGAACGTGACGAACGATCGTTGACCCCGCTAGCTCTCGTAACGAAGAATGACAGCCGTTCTTAATGACCGTTGAATATCGCCTCGGATCCAGCTATATAGCCTCTTACTGAAAGAAATTGAATTAATTATCCTGCGATTGCAACGAAAATGCCGCGTTCAGACACTTCCAGCTAAATTGATATTTCGCTCTGTCATGCTTAGAATATTTAATAAATTGTGTTTATACAATACATGTGTTTCAGCATGAAAATTATGGGAACTAATCAGAAGCTTAATGGAAGTACGACAATGTTATAGAAGCTAATAAAATATATGAGAAGCGGATAGCTTGTTAGACATTATGGTAAGTTCTTATGGTGTTTCTTCTGTGTACAGTAAGGAGAAGATCATCATAAATGAGGTTGGTAAAGTACGTGATAACTTATTACATAGATGTTATGAAGAATTGTTACGATTTTCGTTTTGTGAACATGCAGTATCCATCAATAAAATGATGAATCGTCCGGCGCGTCTGTTCATGGCGAACCAATTCTACTTACAAATTCTGAGCACGCGATCTTATAAATGTTCAACACATGTTTGCTGTACAACCCAATAAAGAAAAGTTGTATTAACGAAAATTAATAAATGTGTCGCCAAGATCTTCCAAGATCATCAAGAACGCGTCGTGCGCAGTCGTTCGTGAAAGATTTTACGCGAACAACGACAAACGCAATTTATAATACGCCTTTGTGATTTCTCGAACGTATAACCGAGCCGGAATTATGTCGACACTTCCTGCGGAACGTGTGCCCGAAGGAAACAGAGTGCTTGCGGCGCCGTGGCGGTCCGGTAATCTCGATGCAAATCTCGTGTGCACGTTCGTCAACAGATCTCGGCAACTGTTGCAAACAATAAAACACGGTTTCCAGCGTAATTCTTTTCACCCGAGCAATTAGAAACACGAACTCCGGCCGAGGTACTGTTATCAACACCGCAGCTTAAGGCATTGCTTGTTCAGGACAATACGACACGCTCCCCCGTCATTATTACTAATTCCAAACCTGTAATGAAGATATGTACTTAGCACGACGTTTACTCCAGGCTCGGTATTGTACGGTACACAATAACGCCAAGAAAGTAATGTGAACCAGATCGTATCTAACCGTTGCCGTTGGATGTCGGTGATTTGAAGTTAAACAATTCTGTTTGACACTGTTCATTACGAACTTCTTATTATCGCGTGCTCCTGTGCCCACACGTGTCGCGTGTAATTAATCTAGTGGTAATTCTGGATTTTGCATGTTAGGATTTATTAACACGTTGGCTAAATACCAGCATTTGTTTCGTTGCTTACCTTCCTTTTTCGAAAGTTTTATTAGATGCAACGTACCCAATTTTGAATTATTAAAACAGTTTAGCAGAAGAAAGTCACAGATTCTCTGAAAATTGTGTACATTCTACTATGACTTTAAACAACGAAGTGCATAAAATTAATTTGACTGTTTTTAAGTGAACTATCAGATTATGGATGTCACATATTTGTGACGGTGGTAGCGTACATGTTAAGACGTGTATTCATGGATTCGTTGTTTCTTTGAAGAAGTGATATGGTAATTATTATCTACTGTAGAGAAAATTTCATTAATGAAGAAATTCCTTTATTCAAGCAAAAATAACATTTGTTAATTTATTTATTCAGTTATCTGCGGTCTTTAATTGGATGTTAATTTGTATACTAAAATCTCTCTTTGAGAGTTGCTCAGATTTTCAATAAAAACTTCCTCCGTTCCAGTTTCGTAAATCTTTACTGACTCATACAAAAATAAAAAGTCAATGATCTCATTGCAAGGCTATAATTTACAAGTGTGCAATGTTTTCCATTTCAATTTTTACAGTTACCCAAGTCGAACACTTTTAATTGTTGCTCGTGTAACTCAGAAATAATATCGCACGATATCGCAGTTGTGGTGTGGTCTTAAAGAAATTTTCTCTAAACAACAAAGATTGTGAACATCATGCTTTAAAATAAATCTCTCATGAATAAAATGAATACAATCAATTGTAATATACGATTATAATATACAATTTTAATATAAAATTTTAGTATGCAATTTTACTATACAACTTAAAATTATATTTTATATTGTAGTGTATTAATCGGCCAGATTCGATAACGACTCAACATTCCTTACTGCTTTACATTGCACAACTTCTTCAATGATATCGTTGCATTGTCCCGCATGATGTAATGATTCTTTGTACTTTGCCATTACGTGCGTCCGCGTACTTAGCATAGAAAAGTCACGAACGGAAGTCTATTATTTTCGCGATCCGGTTAAAAATGTTAAACAGCATAAGAGGTCCTGCAACGCGACAGGGCAGGAACACGCCGGTGTGTTGTACGAGTTTTATCTGCGGCTGGATCACAACAATAATAATCGATTGGGTCGACAATGGAGAAAGTTGGGCGGGCGCGGGTGAAGGAATCACGTGATGCTAGGCGTTCGTGGAATAACTGTAGTTCAGAAATTTCCGGTTCTTAATCTTCGACATTCCACATATAGCGTTTCTTTCAGATAAACCGCGATCGGTGTTTTTTCTATGTCAAATGTCGCGAGAAACTATTCATCCAACGTATTCCTCTACTGTAATACTTTTCGAAGTCACTGTATGTACATCTCGATAATATTTAAGTTAACTAAGCTTCAGAGAAACAACTTGTTCTAAATTCTCAAAAAAATTCAAGTAGAATGATCTGATATTAAAGAAGCCATTGTCCTTTTAAAAGTGTTCGAATATTACTGTGGTTCACTGTGTATTTAACATCTGGATAAATATACATATACACAGCTTCGTTCGTGTGTGAAGTGCATACAAGGTAGCACGGTGCAAGAAGCAGATACAGGCTGACATTGCAATTCGCCGGGCTCACGGCGTAAGCCTATCGTTGTACCGCGATAATTCCGTGATTTTATCGTGCCGCGGCTTCAGCTGTAACGGAGTGTCGGGAGCAGAGCGATATAATTATATTTATCACGGGGAATAGTTTTTTTGCGGCCGACCTTACGTAAACGCGTCCACCACGAAATAATAGAACGCACAAGAAACTCGTGCATTCCGTATCGCTGCGGAATGATGAATCGTCCGCGGATACACGATCGATCGGAAGATCGACGCGGTATCGACGTTCAGCATGATATCGATCGTGGACCACCGGTAAACCAACGTGCCTTCCGGGTCGATGCTTCCTGTTATTGGATTTAGACACGATCAAGATTTTCAGTCGACCCGTGGGATTAATATTTGTTAATATCAATATACACATTTCGCACTGCAATTCACCCTTTCGGAAATTATATTTGTCTTATTTTCTTACTAGACTGCGGATCTTTATGTATTTATAGGAAAATGGAGTAAATGAAATTCTACGAATTTTACAAATTGAATCTGGTTTCTTTTATTTTCTTTCCTTGCAGTCGGCGCAGACAATTTTTATTTTGCATAAAGAAATTTACCCTTTTACAAATGAAGTTAGTCTCTCTGCAAATCAAATTGTATTACTCAATTTTTTTGTTAGAAATTAATCGAACACTTCCAAAGCGAATCGTACCGAAAATCTGCGTCAGAATTCGAAATCGAGAAATACGATTTTCTAAGCATATCCCGTAGGCAGCGTGATTACCTTCAACAACTCGGTAAATTATTCATCTCGAGAGCTGCCTGTAAAAAAAAAGAATGCCAGGCATTAGAATGTACGACGAGATACCGCAAACGCGGCATAAACATGTGCACCTTGCACTTCAGCAAGCCGGGGGGCGTAGCTCGGCAAAGACGGTAGTTTCGGCATTTTTCCAAGCTTATTGGTGTGCGCAATGAGGTCAGACTTCTGACGAGGAAGTAGCGTGGGGGCGTTGGGCGGGGCACGTCTCTCCGTTCTTTCAGGAAGACCATCGGCAACTCCAAGAAGAATTCTCCTGCTGACGTTTCCGAACGTGGAGAACGCATTGCAGAGCGCCACGACGTCTTCTCCAGCCTACATCGCAGAAAAAACGTTGAAAAGCACTTTTAGAATTCCGCCTTGTTCGCTAAATTTTTTAAAATCTGTGCACTTAGTAATTACTAACGCCAATTACTAAGTTAATATATTTTGTTGAACGTGACAACAGTTTGAAAGCGCAAGTACCAGCCGTCTCTTATGCCAATACAGAAAATAAGTTAACTCCGCCTTTCACTTTCCTCGACGTACTTAGATGACCCGGACAGATCTGCAGTCTGTTCGTACTGTCTTTCCCTACTTAATTTATGAAGTACCCGGTATGGTTCCCTTGGCGAACTTTTCCGCTCGTAACTAATGCATCGAAACGCATATTGATTGCCCAGCAGGAATGCAAATTGCCTCTCCCAGCACAGTTACGTCAATTGTCTTCCCAATTTCAGCGGAGAAAATTGCAGAAATATTATCGGCGTGTTTTAGTTTCTTCCATTGCGAGACTAACATGCCTGTGCTCCAACCGGAGAAATCTCGGGTGTTATTTGCTCGAAAGGATTCTAATGACGTGTAATATGCCTTCGGAAAATCGAATTTGTAACGCGTCGCTGGCAAAGGCCGGCAATAAACATTCGAACCGTGGTTTACAAGCGGTTTCGACGGCAATTAACACGTGGAAGCGTTCCAGCGTAACCGTTCGATGACATAACAATCGAAGCACTCGGTATTATTACGTTGCTGGAATCTCGCGCTGCTTATGCAATCCGCGTGAACTTCTTAACCTCGGACTAGAAGTATATACCCGAATATACTAGAATGTAGAAGAATATACCAGAAGGTACCAGAATATACTAGAACGTACCAGCATATACCAGAATGTACCTACAAGTATACTACAATCTACAAGAATGTACCAGAATACTAGAACGTACCGGAATATACCTCTGCGGTATACGTCTGCTTTGGAGTACGTCCAATACGGAATAGTTTCTGTTTGGACGTGACAAATTTTGCTTTTTTTTTGTTCAGTATACGACGTAAATTTTTTGTGAGAAAAAATTAAATTAATAATCAATTATATTCGGAGTTGATGTATTATTAACTGACTGATGATACAAGTAAGGATCAGTAATGGAATGGATGCATCCTAGCGATATATGCTTTTATGGTTTATGGTTTATACGAAAAGCGATGGTATTAGCCCTACCTCGCCCTATAGGAAACCGTGTTCCTCATCGTCGAGGTGCGACTAGGGCTTTCGAGGCTTGGAAAGAAAGCGCGGCTCACCGCGACAGGACACGCGACTCGTTAAAACGTCCCCGTCGACAAAAAAGAAGGCAGCCTAGCATTGCGTGCGAGGGCGTGACGTCGATAAAACGTTATTTACAACGGCTATGCTTGGGCCCTAGGTGTACTTTCCTCGAAGGGACACCACTGTCCAGTACGGAGTCGAAGCGCGCGTTATTCCCGCGGTTACTGGCGTAAATTATCCGGCAACTTACCGGGAATATTTCACGGCGTTGACGGTAAACCTTGCGTTAACGTCCGACTTGCTTGTCCGCGTGAATTTACGAGCGGTGTCCGTTCATGCACGATGCGCGCCTCTTTTTCGCGGCCCGCCTTTTAGAATCCGCTGGTACCTAAATAGGTGCGCGCTATGAGTGCGCTTGTAATGGATTTTTCGGGATTCTTTCCCCTTCGTCCTTTTTGTTGCGAACGCCCTAGCACGTGTCTCTCGTCGGAAGAAACCCGACAGACAGCGCCTCGCGATATTTAACGACGCACAAATTCAACCGCGTGCTCGGCCGATTCGGATGAAGCCGTTGAAAGCGAGGGTTGAATACCTATTTGTTCTTTAACACGTTCAACGACGTGCCGGCCGGGATTAAGAGACACGTAAAGTTAGCCGTCGTTTGTTTCTCCTCAATACAGAGATGATTGTTATACTATCCAGCGTGTCTGTCCTCTGTATCTAAGTAATCTTTCGTGTTTCCAGTGTGGAACTTATTTCCATGCAGAGCAAACTGTACACTGATTTCATCCTAGCACAGCGGCACATTCTTGAAACCATATAAATGATAATTAGACTGCGGATTTGATGCATTTATGACAAAAATACTTATAATTTTCTCGTAGAGATGATAGACAGTTTATTATTTTATTGTATATTTGATAAAGGGCAAACAATTCGCCAGTTTATTAACATTTCTTAGAAATATAATCTCCCCTCGTTATACTTATTTCCGCTTATATACGTGGGATAATGAAAGGGATTGAATGGTTTACCAAAAAAATTTGTTGCATCAAAGAACATTATATTTATTTGTATTTATTATAAGATATTTGTAAACGCATGTCAATTACAGATCATCATTTACAGAAACACTTCTAAACACAGCTAAACCGCTATACTTTTTCGAACATAGAAAGTGAATTGTTAATAACCGATTTCATAACTGAACCTAACCGAACGTAAACAAAAAGTAAGAGTGTATCGATCACTTTGAGACACGAGTGGAAAAAGCAAATAGGAACGTAGACATCCTAAGCAACGTTCTAAATCTAAGGAGGAGCTATATTTGCGCCTATATTTACGAGAAAGTTACCGAAAGCGAAACACAAGCCACTCTAAATCCTCCCGGTGAAAAACAGAACAATCCTCCCGTGTCTCTCGCAAAGAAATCAATAATGAAACAAGCGTTCTCTAGGCTGGCCGGCAAGACGAATGTCCACCGCGGTTGAAAACTTCTCAAATGAATGTGCGTTAAGGTACTTTCATCGGCCGGCAAAGAACATTGCCAGGCGGATGCAAATGGCAGACTTTCGCCGTGAGATGCATTCTACCCGGAGTATCCATCACAATAGACCTAGCGGTGCAATTAATTTCGAACGAGTTGACCAGAGTTCTTGTATTTACGATGCATTCCTGTTCCTAGTGCTGACACGCGACTCCTTTAAGTCGCCCCTCGGCTACTTCACCAAAATTCCAACGGAATCAACACGCCCGACGCTCGGACTATTTTAACGCTATTATTCCTTGTTGCAGAACACGATCGGTTTTAGCCGGGACCCGTTATTCTGGCGCGGTTTGCATACAGGAATCCAGACGGCGGTCAACGCGAATCGATCCCTCTCCTTTCATGTTTATTATCCTGCTGACTGCCAACTGGAAGTGTACGAGCGATGCAATTAGCTCCAGAATTTTATTTTTCTGCTCGGTGCACCTTTTCTGCTTTTGTTTGAGTGACCCCCATTAATATATTAATATTCGGATAGTCTTAACCTAAAAATTAAATATTTCTTCCGACTTAGACACTGCGCATCTTTATGCAAAATAAAAACTTTCCACCTGAATTTTTGCTGCTTTAAATTACACCTACTCACTTTTCTCATAAATGTACATTTATGTGCACTAACTGGTAAATTAATCTTTCTAACATAAAAAAAAAAATTAAAATCGTTCGACTACTTTCTATAGCATCTACATTATTAATAGCAACGTTTAAAAAAATTATTTACGCACAACCTGGTAAATTAATCTTTTTGACATCTAAAAAAAAATTCAAGTCGTTCGACTACTTTTGTACGACTACTTTTTATACCGTCTGTATTTCATTTGTAAAAAACGCGACGATCAACAATAGTTGTCGCATACTTGGGTTCTAAATAAAGCAGCCAGTTCACGCCTTAATGCGAGTGCGACGCCTGGTTCACGTGTTCGCAATTAAAACGTTAACTAAGCCCGCGCGAATATTATTAGAATATCCGAATGCCTCGAATGCCAGGAAGAGTAAGAGGTCTAATCACGATACACCCGCCAGAATTCTTGCCCGTAGTGACGATAGCTTAACGAGCGCCTTGTTAGCGCGAGTACGGTCGAACAAGCAGCGAAATGAATATTTCATCGCGGCACAGGGACGCCACGTGGGCGCCACGTTAGCAGAGACTCGATTCATAATACCTGAGCCGGCGCCGACGAATTGTGGAGTAAATGATCGAGTATTACGGATCATAATCAGAATTTAGCTTCCTCCTGCCGTCTCTCCACCGCTGGCAATAAAATACGCTGACATTTACAATCATTTTGCCAAGATGCCGCATTAATAGAACGATTATTCTGAGACGCCTCCAAGATCGTTCGCCATTTTTAGTCGGGAATGGATCATGTGCACTCGTCGATGAAAGCAAGGAAACAATTTGTAATTTAAAACAGTGAAAACATTAGAAGAATTTAAACATACTCTATTACATTATTTTAAACCTATATTTACCAGATTAAGAAAGAAAATGAATATCTATTTCACTCCAGTTTGTTGCAATTCTGGTTGTAAAATTTTTATTTAACTATAAAAGAAGGTTGGGGGGAAATCATGTAGAAATATTAACTATGTAATTTCTTATAGACCTCAAGTCAATTAAACCTAATGAATAGCTGACTAATTTATTTTGTGCTCATGGAGGGGTGCATAAAATTACAGTTACGGCAGTATTTTTATTAAAAAGTTAGATGGCAAGCTAGTCAAGGGATGGTTGTCCGCGTCGATAAAATCACGGCGTTCAGAATCGACAGAAATTAGTTGGGGTGGGGAACCCTGAGCTCGATGAGCGCGCTCAGTCAGTCAGTCAGTCAGTTGGGCCAGGAATTCCGACAGGAGCGGACGGGTTCCGGGATCAGGAGGACCATGATCAACCTTGGTGTTGATCAGGGGTCATCCAGAGCATCCTCGCCCACCTTCAACTACCTTATGGTTGACCAAGAGTCCTTCGCAACTGGTCTACCGATTGACCATATATTCTTTTTGTCATTCAACTTTTTGTTTTCTGCTTTAAAAACGCAAAGTTTCTGCTTTAGAATACGTGTACATTCAATGCACGTCGTCAATCACACTAATTAGAACTTGATTCTGAAATTTTCAAAAGCTCTCTTTTTCAAGATTGATGTTTTTTGTTTAAAAGCTCTCTTTTTCAAGATTGATGTTTTTTGTTTAAAATTGCAATTCGCAGAACAGGTTGTCAGAAAATAGATTGGAACAATTTTCACCTATTTCACGAACAAGCGGATCGATTTTGCGATAGTTGCTAACCTGCAGGCATAATCTGCGAGTATACCTCATATGACGAGAACGGGCGTGTACTTCATAATAATTGATAAACAATGCGGAATGGATCGCGGAGCGGACGAAAGATCGTTTCCTGGTTGCGTGGGCGGCTTGTAGCGTGCATTTACGCGCCAATAATGCGGATGCTACAATAACGTAAGAGATCGCGATAGTTATAGGGCCACGGGAGCAGAATGAGCTTAACCGCAATAATAAAGTGGAGAACCGTAGACGATAGCGTATGGCACGTGTACGGTAATATGTACTCGGTGCAATCATCTTTCTATCATACACAAATTTTTCACAGAGTCTTAGATAATCGGATCTCTGAATCATTTGAGGAAACAGCGAAATGACGTTCTTTGTACCGTCATTTTGTAAACTATAACTCACTCTAACTCAAACAGTGTTCTCTGTAAAAGATAATACAAACACTATATTTTCTATGACTGTGTTACAAAAAAAGAAACTTTTCCAAATCTTCCTTTAAGTAATACTTATTTTATAGAAGAAGTGTATATCAGCTCTAAATAATAATTTAGACACTTCATTCCATATGCAAAATTGTAACAGGAATTTTTAACGAAATATTATATTACGGACAAATTTATAATTTTTCTATAATTTGATGTATAAAATGTGATGGACGCTTTAAGCCATAACGTGGAAAACCTACTTTGACATTATTAGAAGTGGTGATGTCAGAATGCGTTAAACTAAATTAAAAGGATATTAAAAAGATTTATGAGCGTAACATCTATTTGACACAGACCGACGACGTATATGAATAAGCCTTGAATCCGGAAGCAAGTCACAAGCAGGTCATGTTACGTCATCGTTAATTAATGATGTTTTAAACTAGACGCGGACGTGAGCTAAGTAAAAAATAAATGAATCCGACACTGCGAGAGTGTTTCGATGCAGCATTTTTAGCAGATCGGCCTGTCTATCGTTAACGAAGGTAGGCAAAATTAATAGCCTGCGTCTTCGCTCACAGCCAGCGTGATAAATCAATTCTACCTTATTGGTACTCCGCCTTCGGATCAATAGCAATTGGACGTAATTTGTATTGATAGAATCGATAACTACTCGACCTGATTTGCATTCGCCATTTTATATTGCTTCGGAAAATTCGGCGCAGTGGTAGCAGTACTAATAAAATCTGTTTGAACAATTTAGTACGATTTAGTATAGTATAATTTAGTGTACAGTAAAACTTAGAGTACAGTACAATTTAGAATAATTTAGTAAAATTTTTCTTTTCATATTTTACAAGAACAAGAACTTTCTTTTATCTGTTCCCATCTGAACTCAGAAAACCGTTTTCGCTGAAGAAAGTTGGTTCTTCAAGTAGAACTTATAAATATAATACCCATAAAACGGTTTCAATTTCTGATTTCAAGTGATCGAGTTAGGTGAATCACCCCGTATTGAACCAATACGTGACTAATCCGTACAATACAAGGAATACTATATTCTAGTTTCAAGTTACGCACGTGCATGCGACGAGCTGGTTCGATACGTATGCATTCTTAAATCCTGCATGAATGCTTGGAAAGCTCTTCGTCGTTAATCTTGTTGCAGTCACAGTGTAATCACTGTCCAACGATAAGACGATATCGGAATGCCGAGGCGGCCCCACCCGATCGTGTAGCGATCTTAAAATACCACGGCACGAGACGTGCAGAGATACTCGATACATCCTGCACCGGGCTCCTATTATCGAGACGCTTTGCGTTTCACTCAGAGATCTCTGATCCAGCTTTGATCGGTTGCTGAACGAGTTCGGCAACGAACCTCGAAATACCTGAATTATGTACTGGCTGTATTGGCTTGGTACAGAAATAATTGCCGTCTTCATCAGAGTAAATTTCAGCGATTTTTATGAAATAGTATTTCCCTTATCTCATTATCAGACTGCGGATCTTCATGCATTTATATAAAAATTGAGTAGATGAAATTGAAAATTGTAATTAGAACTTTTTTGTAGTTCGTAATTTCTTAAAAAAAAAAAGAAGAAAATGTATAGAATAAATAAGTAGAACTTTATTTCGATTTAAAGAGAGAAAATTAATAATATACATATTTATTAGACTCTGTTCAGAATCTTCCACGTCTTCTTCCTCCACATCAATCGAATAGAACTTATTTCAAGGTTCTCGCGGAGCAGCGCGACTCAATCTGATTTTATAATCTCGGACTCGTAAACACGACGCCGCGTCGTAAAACGTTATCGAAGTCTCTCTATTTCATCTGCAGCACCTTGGCACACGCGGTGCTTAAGGAAGTGTCGAGTACGATGCCGTTACAGATCACCGGCATTAAAAACACTTGCCATGAATTGTTGGCTAACCAATTGTTCGAATTAAATCGTAGTACCGTGCGCCATACTTCCGGATGATCGTAGCCATCTGTTCGGATCGGACGTCATTCCAGAACGCCTACATTCGTGAATTGAAGTCCATATGCTCGTCATAACTTGCCTCGGCTAGTGCTGAAAAATATTGCGGTCTCAATGTTGCGGTCGCGAGTTACGTTCAGGCGCACCGCACACTCCAATTGCGGCGTTGGTGCATCGAGGGGAATGCATTTTAGGAATCGCCGGAATGAATTACTTAAGTATAGCAGGCTACACCGTTGGATGATGGAAGATCGTGTAATGTTACATCAAGATGATTGTGTAGGCAATTTTTGATTAATGTAATGCATGATCTACTATACTATGTTGCCGGTGTTTACGCTCGGAATTGCGTGAGCCTGTTCCCTCGTTTAATCTGGGACAAGCTGTGTTCTACTAATTTTATTTGTACAGTTTTCATATGGGAGATATACAGTGCTGTAGGAGTTTTTAATTTTGCTCTAGCGATGAACTTTACTCAATAAAAAATTTTCTTATTTATTCTTTTGGAATCAGAATAAAAAAGAAATAAATTAAGGAAAATTTATTAGCATATAAAATTTCTATTTTTTGTATCTGTCGCATGTGACGAGATAGTTTATAACATTTTTCCGAGCAATATCTACAACTTAGAAAAATGATAGATAATCAGAAAATACATGATCTGTTCAAACACTAGACGCATGTTACCAATGTAACTTATTTCCGATAAAGAATCATGTAACGCAGAAAAATGCAGTGTCCACATCCTCCACAGTTATAATTCTTGGCGAAGTCCCGTTTTATCGAGCGAAATCTCATTGAGGCCATTAGTTATCTAACATTTCGCGTAGTTTGACACCGATTGCACGGCTGGTAATTTTGAAATGAAGGCGCGGAGAGATATCGAGTCACAGATACACCCTTATCAGACCGTTCGCAGCCGAATAGTTGCGGCGGAATAATTTCAATGTGATTTTTACGACGGCTCAATTTGTATCCTGGATATCAGCGTACTCGATTCCAGTACCTGGTTAACATCCCTCAGACGACCATATAGAGGGCTGATGCGTATCTCGGAACTGGTTGCAAGACTGGGATCCGGTCGTCACAAGGTGCCAGCCAACGATCGTTATTTTACGGAAGTATACTGCGATACCCGCACTTATCCTTCTATGCACTCGAGATGCACTTAACAAGACGACATTACCGGTCGCGAATAAAAAGATTGCCACGCTCGTGGTCGGCCATTTTTATTTCACCTAACTTCGGAACGAAGATAGTCGCGCGACTCGTATTTCAATGCTAGTTTATCACTATGAAGTTCATTCGGAGACATAATTTGCTCCCGACGATGCATTCTCACAACATTTCTGTTTTGATTTATGTTATGATCTTTGTGCATTTATAGCAAAGTTGAGTAGATGAAATATAAAATTGTTGAAGCATTAAAAGAATTGAAGATGTCAATATATGATCACTCCTCCATTAAAATGATTAAGGGAAGAAATAACATTCAATTTAGTTTCTATATCTTGCAATCGATGCAGACAATTTTTACTTTGCATAAAGATCCGCAGACTATTTATGAACGTTGGACGATTTATACAGTCATATTAAAACTGATTTTGATATTGATTTGTATGATTAATAGACTGCGGATCTTTATGCAATGTCCTACTTCTAGAAGTTCATTAAAAATGCAATCGAAAGAAAAATCTCTTTCACTAATGTTTAGAAAGGAAAAAGTAAAAGTGCAAATACGCGCGTCGTAACTCGATAATAATTAAAACTTTTTATTCCCTTCACCTTCCATCTCATTTGTTATGTTTCAACACGCACTTGCATCCAACTTTACATTAACATACCTTAGATTATAGATACACTTTTTGCCATTCTTGTGCAAGTGAATTGATCACAGAAGATCATTAGCGTTAACACATACGCGTGCAGTTTTTAATGTTAACTATTTCCACGATCACGTACATATGTGCTTCGTCATAATAAGATTTTCAAAATCTCTTGAAATCTAAACATTTTAAAGGAAATTCTTATAAGAATGATTAAAATCCAAGAATGTTACGTATTTTCTCGTGTGAAAAAATGTTTCATTCTTTTTCTCTTTTATTTTCAAATTCCGGAGAACATTGTATACTTAGCGCAGCAGTTAGCTAATGAATTATTATGTAATGGCTGATGCGCTTTCCTTTCATCCTTACGTAAGAGCGTGTTCATGACAGGCTATCATCAGTCAACGAAACAAGGAATTAATGGATGAAGACCATGGACGATGGCCGTTCCGATAACTATTATTGCACACTCGAGTCAATAAGATAATATCAAGATCACGAGCGGCGATACTCGATCTCGATAGATCACACGAATACGTCGATGGTGTAGCGAAGAAAAATGATTCGCCGCGTTGTTCAGCTAATCGGTATCGTGTCGTGAAGCGAGAGACAGATATCGAAAGTAGGTGAACCAGCCGCGGCGACTGATATTCTCGATAGTGTTTGATATGCGGATGATCCAGTGCCGTTACCCACCTAGACGTAGGTGTAGTTTTATGGCTGGCCTTCCGTCTCATGTTCGACTTTACCGCGAACTTTTTATTGCATACAAAATACCACTGTACACGCATTACTGTACCCCGAGCATCGAAACTTCTAGCGCTATTCCTGTCCCTCTAGATTTTCCATTCTCGTTCTTTTAAACTCAACCAGCTTTTTGCAGTGTCGCTTCCAATGTTTAACTATGCAGAATTTAGAACTTGCAATAAAGAGTTGCACTGTACAATGTAAATATCAAATACGTAAAAATTGATAACTGCATTAATCAGTAGACTAAAAACTCGACTAACTTTTTGGAAAAGTTCGAACTTCCAATAAAGTGTTGTACTGTTTACAAATTATAAAGAACAGAAACTGGGAGAATGTAAATATAAAAAACGTAAAAATTGATAACTACATCGTGTAATATTATTTAAAGTGTAACGTGATTAATCAGTAGACAGCGGATCTTTAAGAATAACAATTTTTCACCTGAATTGCAACAAACTGGAGGGAAATGAAAATTTATTTTCTTTCTTAATGTGTGTAATAGGCTGAAAATAATATAACACTATTTTGAAATTGTTCCAATGTTTTCACTGTATCGAATGGTACCTACTCAGTTTTGCTATTAATCAGCATTCAAGCGACATGATGTATCAAAAGATGGAGAAAGTAGAGAAAAAATATTTTGTATTAATGTTCTTTCATTTATAATTTCACAAGCTTAGTAGTAATTTTGAATGATTCATTTCTTATCGATTCCACTCGATATTTTGAAACCAGTGGTGCGCTGATCGTTTTCAGTAGTACGTGTCAGCCAATGGTCAGCCGTCGGAGACTAAATTTTTTCCTGTCATACCTTCACTCTTCCTTTGTAGATTACTATTTTTAAAACAAAGATACGTGATATATGTACATAATTCACAGTGCTCCTCGTGTATGCACTGGCATAAATAAATTCCAGCAATTGACATTCTAATGGTTTTAAAACTGTGAAAGCTAAAATATAATTTCTCTAAGCTCTATTAAGCTTTATGGGCTATAAATGCAGAACAATTCTCGTCATAAAATAAAACGTATTTGAAAATTAATAACTTTGGGAGAAATTAAAATTAATAATCGTAATAGTTCATTCACTGACAAGATCGATATTAACAGATGACCAATCATGTTCCATCGAATCGATTACTATTCTGCAAGGCAAAGCGGATCGCGTATAAACGACGAAATCTAATCACTGATTTTTATTGATTAAAAATCTGTAGCACGCTGAAACGGACGTTTCATGCAAGCGTACTCAATGCGATACGACAAGCTAATCGATCGTAAAAGTCTCGAAGAACGTCGTGCTAAAATAATTGGAAAAATAGGGCAGCGATAAACGAAACACACGGCAATCTATTCACAATTCAATTTTATTATTATTTTTTGATCGCACTACGCATGAACAACTTCAACTCAGGGTAATAATACTACCCGACGTGCCCCTGTGGAGATAACTATTTCATTTTCTCAATTTCTTGTTCAACGAATTCCTTAGCGGATTTCTTAACGGATCCCACTCAGGATTGAAGTCCTTTTGTGCAAAATAATCAATAAATTTCAAACTACTAAATATACTTATCCAAGTGTAACATGCCGATTTTAATGAAATTTATACATGATACAGATTGTTGAGAAATACTTTACACGCATTATTTTATAGCCCTCAAAAGTTGGGGTGCAAAAATCCATTTTACTGAATGTCTCCGAAACTGTTATGCCCAGACGAAAATTTAACAACGCAATTTGAGGGCTATTTTCACCCCCTCATCACAAATGTGCTCAACAAAACAAAAAATACGTGTCAAATATTTTTTAACAAACTATATCCTGTGTATGAATTTCATAAAAATCGGCGCGTTACACTTGGGTAACTTGGGTGCACTTGTTGAAAAACGATGCTTTTAGCCCTACACTGCCCTAAGCAATGTTCCTCGCCGATGAGACACGATTAGGCCTTTCGTGGCTCTCTGCACTTAACGCTGTTTTTAAATACGAAATCAAATATAAAAATATATCAATCCCCTCTTCCCCAAGACGCCAAATAAAAACGAAACTGCAATCGCAAGTTCTCTTCACCTTCCCGTTCTTCTTTCCAGCAGCATTAAAGGTGGTGGTTTTTAGGTCCAGCAAGGAGGAATCTAATCGTCCCTTTTTTGCCATTACCTTCACGGACAGAACATGTGTGCGTTAAGAATCACCCTGGCATCGACCGCAATGATCTAGGCCTTGGCCGGTCCGTAGAACTAGTTTCTCTATCCGTGCAGAGGATCTCTCGGAGAATGGCACGTAGGACGGCGATTATTTAGTGGCACTTCGGTCTCGAGCGCGGACGACATTGTAACGGTTATAATAGACGCGTATCGGTAATGTATGTACCATTATGTAGGTACGCACGTGTACGTGCAGCTATTGCCACGCGTGGAATGCGCCACGGTGGTTGTGTACGCCCCGCGTCTTTTCGCGACGAAGCCCGGCGCGTTTACGAGCGGTCGGCTGCTCGTTCGATGTCGGTCATTGCGAGATTGTTTTGTCGCGCGTGGTGCTCGTTCCGAGGCTGTCGCGTACATCGGGAAGCCACATATGCCTGAAACACGGAGGAATATCGTGAACTTTATTTCTTATTAACCCATTGTGGTACGAAATGTTGTAATTCAATTTTGCAACTTCCCCCGAGCTTTTGGTACGTGTTGGGTTGTTGCACACGAATTTATTGATTATTGATTTAGATCGTCGGAATTTATTGATTTAAAAATCCCCCATTGAGTGCGGAATTAAAATCAAGCAATGGTGAGTGTACACGTCGTACGCAGGACAGAGGTCCTATTATAAATTTTACGAATTTTAATGAAGTTGAAAAAAAAAGTTGTTATTTTAATAAATACAAATTTATTTATTAAGTGCGCAAATAAGCTCCTTCCCCTTTTCTTCTACTATCATAATTTCTGACTGAATTCGAATTACTTCCCGATTTTGGTGCCATCTGAAAGAGCGTTCTTTTTGTTTTAAGAAGAGTCGTGATGAGCGCTCTTAGAGTTTCCAGTCGTGTGCAACAATTTCATGCAATACGGCGTGCGAGAAGCATCATTTCCGTCACTGCTTACTCTTTGCATTCCAGCTTAGGAAATCAGCTGTTGAAGCAATTGAAATGGTTTGTGCGGCACTGGGAGAGAACGCTGTATCTTACAGAACATGCAAAAAGAGGTACCAATGATTTCAAGCCGGAAATTTTTATTTGGAAAACGACGATCGTTCGGGTGCACCGAGAAAGTTTGATGACGGTCATTTTATGTACGTAAAATGTAATAGAATCTTGAATTTGGAATGAATTTGGAAAGAAAGGGGAAAGAACTTATTTGCACACCTACCATATTGAAGTCATATAAAATTGAAGTCATGCAAAAATATTAGTTTTCCTGTAACGCTTTTCTCTTCGTAAGTTATGTTCAGAGAATAAAATTATTTCAGGCTCAAGATAGATTTAAACATCGACTTGTGCGATATTCTAATCAAATCCATAAATCCGTTATTGATCGATTTACGCAGGCAATCTACACGCGACGTTCTAATATTAATAAATTACTCTCCTTCAACTTTCTAATGTTCGATAGTTCGCTGCGTGATTGAATCTTATTATAATAATTCAATACCGTTCTTAATTCTTCCATTGCATTTCCTATTGATAATATAAGCACGAACTGTGTCAGAACAGTTGCATGAATTTACGAGGCGACGTAAAGTATGAGCATTGAAATATTGTTGTTGTTTATCGGGAACGGGCATAATAATTATACATTCGATACGAATGGAGACCTGTTTCGTGAAGAGGAATTTTAGTACGTGACTGTTCCGCGTTAGCGCTATCGAATGTTCACCGACGTTTGACACTAATTGCGCGCAAAGTAATTTTCAGATAAAGACATAAAGATATCAGCGTAGCGGTACAACACTTGTTTAAATGGCTTGTGTAACAGCGCGTGAAATAATTTCAACATTATTTCTTAACTATTCGTTGAACTTGAACGAGCTTCCCACACATATCATACATTGCAAATGAATTTCTAATCGTTGAACTGCTATTATTAGATTGTTACTTATGAAATGTACGTATTTCTGACAGTAATATTAATCATAACTAATTTCATTCTAAGTACAGTTTATTGATTAACATAAATACTTGGGATTATATCAGCAAATCTAATTTGCAAGGAAATATACTGTTGCAGGAGCAAACCGTAGCTGCGAGAGGGACTGTGCTAATGCCACCCCCAAGTCTAACAGGAAACCTGCTTGGGATCCTGTTCCGCGACCTCCTTCTAGAGCATGATTTCCTCACAGGTGAAAACTATCGCATTCCAAAAGCTCTGGCTGGTTCCGTAGGGCGCACAGTTGTCCGGGCGGCCGATCCAGCATTTTATTTGGTTAAAAATGACGAAAATATCGATATTAAAATAACATTTAATAAAAATTATAATTAGAACAAGCACATTTATAAGGTACTTTTTAAATTTTCAATATAGGCCCACATAAAAAAAAGTGTAAAATGCAACTTTTAGTACTTTTTCTATAATTCCTATTAATTGCTATTTTTGAAAAAAAATTGTTCACATCCTGTAGTAAACTAATTGCTCTAGCTCTAGCTCTTAAATTACGCCTCATAAACGTAAAAATAGGACTTTCCCATAGGAAATCCCATATTTGTATTATCGAGAAATGAGAACGCGCATCCCACACCTTTGCACTTCTGGAAACGAGTCTACCGCCTTAAAAATGAATCAAATGCACTGGTCACTGTATCCCGTCACTACAAATGCCTGCAACATCGTATTCATAACCTAATCTAAACGGGTAAACCGGGTTACTTTGCATCACCCAGTAGTCGGCAACCTAAGCTACGTAGAATATAATAGGTAAGTGTCAACGAATCTGATACGGGCGACTGTTAGCATCCCTCTATGGAACACATATATCAGCCACAAAATGTGAAGATTTGTTGCTCTAAGTACCGCGAAAAAATATCTATGCAGATACGAAGTGTACTTAACGAGGTACGTGTTTCTGTCGTTGACGCAAACAAATGTTCTTTACGTAGATAATAGTGTTTAAACTTGTACTTAGATATAGTGCATAGCTAACGAGGTGCTTGTACCTATCTCCTGCAGAAATGAATGTACTAGGATGCAGGTATGCGGATTCAAAATTGGAATTACGTAGTGACTCGCCTGGAATTAATATCGTTGTTCTAACGAAACTGGAAAGAAACTTGAAGACAATAGACGATTACATTTAATTATGTCAATATCGACGCTTGGGGATAATTAATTAGACCTTCAACATGGGTAGTATTTTTTTGAAAAGCTCAGAATTCATTGAAAAATATGCAACTTAATTTTGAAAATTTAATTTCACCACATTTAATCATGCCAATGAATGTCAAAGGTTACAGATGATTAATTGAACTTTTACCATGCACAGTTTTCTTTTTAAAAGCTCAAAATTCAATTAAAAATATGCAAGTGAATTTAAAAAATTCTATTTCATTAAACCTGCAAGTTTTCAGCCAACACTCTCCGTAGAATGCTGCAGTTCACTTTCACTTGGGACGCGGTGGCTGGTTCTAAAAAATGGTGGATGTATCACATGATAATTATGCAGATTACAGCATCGTCTACAAGCGATCACGATAACGGCGTCTCCATATTTCAGAAGAGGTGTTAACACCGTTAGGTTATTGACACGAGCTCGACCGAATGTATGCTGAAATCGATTTTAAATCAGTCCCGCCCAAACGATAGACTGCAATGTTAGTAGGAGTGCCACGGTTTGAAATTAGTGCCGCGTTACGCGCGACTATGCGCGAATTGTGAGAGGATATTCCTCGCGCGCGAGGAAACGACACCGTACAATCTCGACGGAGAAATTAGTGCCGGTTCTCGAGTAACAAAACTCCGGGGCACAAGGTGTGCTGCGCTTGTATTTGTTAAACACGTAATATATCATCGTGTTCCTGATCGTTCCTCGCGCGAAACAGAGAATGCGCGTAAAGTGCACGCGCCTCGAAATCAAACGTGAACGATAGGACGGCGCGACGCGAAAAGATTCGCAACACACCCAGCCCGGGGTTATTAACACGATTTATTCCCGCATTATTCTGTAGGTCTCTTGATAAAATTAAAACTCCGATGTAGACGTTTACTCGTGCGCGAACGCCATTACTTCGACTTCCACGTTGTCGCGGTTGAGCTACAGTAAGGAGCGTAACTGATCACACACGCTTTAAATCAGAATAACTTTTTTGTGAATGGACGAAACGACTTCAATTTCTCCGTAAGGCTAGAATTGTGAAAAACAATAGTAAAATTGATTTTTACAAGTTTTTTAGCTGGGCCTACAACGAAAATTTCAAAGATGTGTTTTGTAAACTCGTATAAATTATATACGTTCTGAACTTTTCTAGTGTGCGTCAATCT
This sequence comes from Lasioglossum malachurum, assembly GCA_028455605.1. Classification (NCBI taxonomy): domain Eukaryota; kingdom Metazoa; phylum Arthropoda; class Insecta; order Hymenoptera; family Halictidae; genus Lasioglossum; species Lasioglossum malachurum. The sequence continues at coordinate 8,203,987 of CM052313.1, read as the reverse complement.
TAAGAATGCGAGACAGCTGTAACAACAATTAAAAACTCGCTCGCACAATCGCGACTCGTTTGTTACTTCGCGGAATTGATAGCGCACGCATAAACGTCAGTTTCTTTTCAATGATTTTTCAGAAACACGCGTTCGTTCGATAGAACGAGTCCTTTCTACTCGGCAATGATAGCGCTCGCGTAAATGTCAGTTTCTCTTGTGTTATACGGCATGCAGTAATTTCGGTATATTTGTGGAGGTAAATTGTTTAATAGTAGGTAATGATATTCGCAAAGAAATGTTAAGAACGTACATATTTTATATCATAGAACTTCGCCAGTAGAAAAATCATTGAGATCATAAAAGAGCGACTTTTATACCTAATCATTTTAAGTTAGACATTGCCTGACTTATGTATACATGGGAATATACATATGAATATTTTCCATAAAAATCAGGAGGATGAAATACGACGTTGTTACAGCGCTTTAACAATTCACGATATTCAAGTTTGGTGTCCGGAAATGAAATTCTAACAGCAAGTAAAGCAAGTAAGGTAAAAAAAAAAAGTAAAAAATTCACTTTTTCAACATATTTTTAGACGTCATTTACTAAACTAATTCATCTAGCCTTACAGAGAAATTGAAGTCGTTTGGTCCATTTATAAAAAAGTTATTCTGATTTAAAGTGTGTGTGATCAGTTTTGCACCTAACTGTTTAGTCTAAGGTTTTTCCTAAATGTATGTTTTTAATTTGCAAATATTAACGCTTCGTGTAACCCCGCCGATGACCCACCCAGCGCACACAGTAGCTTCGGTCTTTTCGATCGAATTGCACGGAATCTCTCGACTGGAATAACAAGCAATCTCACCGGTAATAACTATAATAATAAGTCTTCGTCCACAATCAATGTTATGAAATAAGACAATTACCTCGGCTCGGCTTCGGCTCGCAGCGCACAGTAGCGACGGAAGATTAATATACTCACTCTTGAAAGCCGGTATGAAGTTCTACTCGATTTCCATTCGTGATAACATTTTTCACTTTCCGTGGCGGAGTGTTCGCGGCCGTGTGCGTCGGCCGTTCATGAATATTCACGAATACCCGTGCGAGAGCATTTATCTGCCTCTTAATTTCTTCTTATTCCTCCGCGTGCGCAACTTCTTCCTCTTCCTTCTGACTCCGATGTCTTTCGATTCCGCGTGCGTATCGCCACTCGGGTCGAGGCTTTTTCGTCCTTTTACATTTTTTCTCCTCCCTTTCTTCTCTTTTTTCGTTCTTTTTCGCGCGTGATTGCGACGTATGGGCGACACGTCGGTGACCCCGATGCTTTCTCGAAAGATGCTCCCTTTGATTGCTTTCCAGGCGACTGTACACTTCCGCCTCCACCTCGTGGATTCACGTGTAAACTCTTGCGAAATCATGTCTCCAGATAAATTCGGCGTAACGGTCTCCGATGTATGGAGGCGGTTTCGTTTGACACGGGCAACATGCCGCGGCCTGTATATTTTCTTTATTATTTAGAAATATTCTTGCAACCGCAGATATGGTCTAAGAGCAAACCAATAGACAGTAACATAATTCTATAACAATAATTTAATCACTCAGCCGCGGCCTGTATATTTTCTTTATTATTTATTTATTATTTAGGAATATTCTTGCAACCACAGTTATGGTCTAAGAGCAAAACAATAGACAGTAAGGTGATTCTATTGTACGACAAAAATGAGTAGATTCTGTAGAGAGAATGTCGATACTGTTCTGAACTTCTTGAAATTCTCAAACGTCCATCCTATCTGATGCAATTCATGCGGAAAATGAACATTTGTCATAAAAATCCACTAACGATGACACAGTAATGGAAAGGGCATACTGACATGTTACTTCTAACTATAGCAAGAGGGACCGTATCGTAAATCTAAACACAGATCCTCTGACTGAAGTCTAATGGGACGGTTAGGTAACGTTTGCAACATGTGATCGTAAGGACAGCGGCAACGTCCGAGTTGCAGAAGGATGATACAGTCCAGATACGGCGTTGAAGAACGCTGAAGAGCAACATTGCCAACGTAGTCAACCATCCTGCAGATGTTAGATCAAAAGAGAAATACTGGAACGATGATCCTGTAAGGGTGGACATCAAGGAGTATAGATCTTACCTAAGAAAGATCGTGACGTAACTTTGATTGCTAGTTTCCGTGGACCCCAGTTACAGCATGAGAAAGTTATGGAGTGATAAGACAGCCTCTCAACTAAGGGGTATGTAAATTATATAGTACACTCTGAACACACGACTGGGGTACACTGGCCAATTAACTAATTTTCTTACAATATTCGTGATTGCTCAATTTCCTATCCAAATTAGAGATGCGTTTAACAATATGATTATGGATAAGTTAATGATGAACTGTACTTATCAATATATACGATTGTTATCGATGTGTCAATAATATATCGATAACTATTTTGTTTAGAAATCTAGTTAGAGTTAAGTTCTCGTTATAATTGTTATCGATATATCGATAAATGCGTTGTTGATAAACAAAATTATCGATAATCGATTCGCTCATCGCTATTCCGAATACTATGTGCACTCGCCATAAAAAATGAACTGTTCTCGAACGAAAGCAACGTGTAAACACTGCATTCAGCGTCGACTTAATCGACCACAAAATAATAATAAAAGTGTCCCAGGATTAACCAGCACCTTTTCGTCAGACATCGGGAATCCTCGCGCAAACGATTCGTGCCCATCAGTCGCGTCGCAAAAAGCCCATTAACGACAACGATCACTCGTAAATTAGTGCGAAAGTCTGACAAATATGGGCGACGGGATCAAGAAAGAAGAAGGCTATCGAACATCAGGGCAAGAAGACGCAAGAAGAAGAAGAAGAGTCGTAAAGTTACGTCCCCGGGAGTAACGAAAATCGTAACGAACACGGCAAAAAAGCAGAAATAATATCGGTTAAAGCAGGCAGGATAAAGCAGAGGCAAGAAGCGAAGTAAGAGCGTCTCTCTTCGGCAGATCGAAAGAACGTGGAGGAAGAAAAATGGTGGAAAGAGAATGGCTCGTAAAATGAAGATAAGGCTGGATGAAAGAGGGTGGTGGGGAGAAATCGAATGGGATAAGAAAAGGATGAAGAAAGGACGCGACTGGTACCTTGGAGAACGCAAAGAAAGGTGGAGCCTGGTATTCTGTACCTGCGAAGAGGAGGTCGTATTTCGAGATACGGTAAAACAGCCTCGAACTGAGATTTACTCTACGGGCCGCGGAATTTCGTCTCTAGACGATATGCGATAGAGTGAATATGTATAGTTCCCCAGCACCGATCGGGAAGAGGAACGAGGGAGAATGATGTCGCTGGGCGAGCACGGTGATGTAGCGATTATATCTGCTCACGGTGGCCAGAATAAACGATTACACAAGGCGCTGGTGAATATTTATCTCGGACGGTATCTACCATCTCGCGTCTGATCGTGGCGGGGGCCTCCTTGTCGTCACATGTACGCCGAGTGATCCCTCGGAACATGACCGACGTAGTTTTTCAACGGGAACCCGTGCTGACCGTGAAATAGCCGAGGCTTCGAAATCTTCGGTCGTGGACAATCGATTAAATTGTCGTCACATGTACTCCTACCTTGTAACACGACCGACGTTGTTTTTCAACGGGAACCGTGAGGACCGTGGATTAAAGGGTCCTCCGGTAGAACAGGCTGAGCTTTGAAGTGAAATGAAACGAGAAATACGAAAGACAATGTAGCCACCTAAATATCTACTCCATTTGTGATGACTGGACTGCGGATCTTTACGCAAAATAAAAATTGTCTACAGTGGTACAATTGTTTAGAGTTGATGTATTATTAACTGACTGATCATATAAGTAAGGATCATTAATGGAGTTACTGGTGAGATCGGCGTATCACCGCGAAGCCCGCGAAGACACAACACGGAGAGATGAAAGAAAATGATCAGTCGATCGAGTGTATCGGTATTATCGGCTTGATACAGAAAGCGAGTATATCTGGTACGATGGCAGATGCTACGATATAAATATAAAGATAGATTTAATAATCTATAATAAAATCTCATTTTATTTATTTATGTGTCTAAACAGTGTTTAAATTACTTTACAACCCCATTAATGTAGGTATAATATCAACAGGAGTTTTTTTTACATGCGAACGGATTAATCATTTTTACGTTAATTCTTATGGGAAAGGTAGATTTGGTATACAATACGTCCTATTCGGTATCAGTCCAAACATCAGGAATGGATTAAGGTCGTATACTGAGGTACCACTGCACATCACAACTGCAACATGTGAGAGCTGAATATTGCTGGAAATTTCGTTCATGCTTTAATAAGTTCGTAAGCTGCAACTAATAGATTGATGCACCTAAATTTTTTAAATCTGTGCACTGCTTAAAATTGCATCGACTCATTTTCGTCATAAATGCGTAAAATCCGCAGTCTACATATTATTGTACTCAACGGAATATTACTATATTCGAGTTTGTAAAAAGAAACAGGACTTAGCTAACAGATCGGTATTCCATAATTAATAGACAGCGCTGAGAAAATTATGGCTGTCCTTCGCGTAGCGAAACTGTTACAATTCTCAGGGATTCCTAGCCATGTATGGTTGTCTTTTCCACTGTAAATACCGCATTCTTCGAGTCGAACGGATTGAAAGACACGAATTGCGACATTAATGAAATCGAACGGTTGGTCGCAAGGTCGATCACTCTTGTCCAATTATTTCTTCACGGATCGATTCTTTCCCCCGGTGTAATTGCACGAACAGAGACCGCAATAACTGGCAAGTTGTTTGTCCGACAGCCGTATAATTACTTGAAAATATTCTTGTCATACCGTACCCTTACATGTAAATGTAGCGGGGACTCGTGCGCCTGTTAATTTGTATGTCGAACATGTCAGCGCGTCCGAGAACAGAAACGAGTTTCTTGTTTGCAAAGATTATTGTCTTGAAATATTTCTACCAACCTCCCTTTTCCTGGAAACTCTTGGCACGCCTGGCGAAATAGCAGGAATGCAAGCTAAACAGCATTTGATGTTGGACGATTGCATTTCGTTGAGTAATTGAAGTCGATTTTTATTAATAAACTAACATTCCTGAAGTAGAACCCTCGTAATAGGAAATCAAACTGAAGAACTGTAATTCTGGCTAAGCAAAATAAGTGAAGGATATTAAATCAATTTTTTTTAACAAATTAAGATCAGACTGCAACTGAATGCAACTACGGGACAGAGTTTAATTAATGTACTGTAATGTTAAAATAAATGCCGAATGTGTTAATTTCCTCGAAAGTGGCGCACCCGGCGGAAAAATTGTTATTCTATATTTTATCTCGGTTGAACAATGCAATTTGCGTATTCGACGTCTGAGAATACGCTGCATTTCCTGATTCACCTTAATAGGACGCGCGACGATCGGGATTAAAAAATAATTTTCGTATCGAAGTAATGGTACAGTATACTCACTATTTACTCGAGGCTACGTTATCAAATGGAAATGCAAATTACTTGTAATGAGAATTCTTGAGAGGGGTAGTGCAATCATTAGCGTTCTGTGTCATTAATATTAGCTTGTGATGCGTACGAGTACTTCCGTGTTCTGATTGCATAAATAGTTCACTTCATTACATTTATTGATTATCGCGATCCCGTGCCCGTCTGAATATATTGAATTCGCTGCGACAGAATACTATTTGTCATAATTATACGTAGAATGGATTAGTCTAATTTCGACTGTGACAAATGATTTTGATTGATCTCCTCTTCTTTGTTTTTGCATATCTTTCAGGCCATCTCGCTGGTCACATGATGTGACAGTGTGTACGTACAGGGTGATTCTGGAAACTGGGACAAGTTACTCTTTTTTTAAATATATTTTCTAAATACGTCCTAACTTTCTGTGACCTTACTTTTTCTTTGGATGCACCGATGCACCCGCCAGATGCAATTGCACTTTATTCTTCAATACTTGAAGAAATGTCAATACTTCACGAGACATTTGATATTTTTTTTTTGTCATTGTACAATTATTATGTGTATAATTACACTTTTTACTCTTTTACTAAAATTACAATTTTACGTATATTAGCAATGTTTACTGAAATTTTTTGCATGCAATAATAAACAAAATTGTATACCAGTTTAAAAAAAATGAATTTTCTTCCTACCGTAATAGTAGAATACAATCGTTGCAATTCTTCATTATAATTTTTTATTTTAAAAAATGACATACCATACGAGCACGTGTTAATTAACATTCTGCATTGAAACTATAGTTCTCGAGGAGAGCGCTCCATAGGAAATTGCTATCGATTCTTTCATAAGCAACGAGATACCATGCAGTAGCATTCAATTATCCACGAAGAGAAAATTTATGAGTCCAAAGGCTACCGGGCACTGATATTAAGAACTTCGTTAACTGAATAGCTTCTGCGTCACGATTCATGATTTATGGAATATTCTACGCATTCTAAGAAACAAGTAGTCAGTTACAGGTATGCAATCGAATAGGGAATATCTACTACCTACCAAAGGATAAACACGTTTTCCACTATGTTCGATTATTTGCTAACCTATTCGATGCAGCGTCAGAACGTAGAGATACGATCTGGTACGGTATGATTTACACGACTCTTCGATTTATTGTTTCCTTATTCGACTTATCTGAATTATTCATTTCGATGCGTGCCTGCACGATTTGTTCCGCATCGACAACGTCGAAAAATTCCTCCAGATATTTCAATTTTAGTACACTATTACTGTAAAAACTGTCTGATGCCTCAATCAGCCAGCCAGTCAATTGTTGAAACTTAGTGTTGTGCAACAGAACAGCCATTTTTCTCTGCATTTAATAACAAACGGAGACAAACAAAATTGTCATAACAATTTTGCCACGCTGTGCACTTCTTAAAAACGAAAAAGTAAAGGTCACTAATATAAAAATTGTCTTCGTCAATTACAAGACGCAGGAACCGTGTAAAAATTTTGTTATACCTCTTACAATTTCAATAACTTGAAAATTACATATCGACCTTATGAAATCGTCTTAATATTTTTTCTGTTTTAATCCACATTCACCCATTTTCGTCGTAAATGCATCAAGCGTGAAAGAGTGATTTGTCGAATTAAGAAGAAAATGGTCAAGCACGTACTCATGTAAAGAGGCCAAGCACATGCTCGTGTAAATGTATTTTTGAAAAATTGACGATTTGAACCAGCTAGGAGTATGTACCTGCTTAAGGAATACTGTGGGTCGCATAACAGATGACATCTGGTGAAACCGTCTATTCGAAAAGACGACATACCGATTTTTTTAGTCAGCCTAACACCGGACAAGCCATCGACTCATACGTGAAATATCATAAAGCGGTTACGGTACAATATCAACGATGGCCACTTAAAGACCAGCTACAAATCACCATGCCCACGCCTCCCACGAAATGCATTAACTTACTCAATCATGGAAACGTTTTGACACTAAGTCACATTCAGGGTGCCTCGTGTTCTCGCGTAGGCGTAATACTTTCACTCCGGAATTTCAAATGTCAAGGAATCCTCATATAAGACGTGGCCCCGCGTAATTAATTTCTCCCGCTGTTCGTTTTCATCGAGAGTAGTGTCAAGACGCAGAACACAAAAGAGGAAGAAGAAAAAAGAAGGATTAATGTCTCTCGTTCGATGAAAGAACCCGCAATACGAATTTCGCCCGACGTCATGTAACCGAGTTGTATTCTCTGAATGGAAAATATGCTGAAAGCTGATCATTCCCACTGATTTTCTTGCACTTTCACATGCAGTCACTTCGCTGTGTTTTTTTTCTTCTTCTTTTTTATCTCCTCGAACCCGTTGTGTTCGTTGCACAACGGATCGGAGCGTATTTCCCACACGACGAATTCGACTTGTGTGGATGGGAAATCCGACGATTCGGATCTCGCCGTGGAAACTCGGGCCGGGTCAATTAAGACGGATCCTTCGCGGTTAAATAATCATGGGACCGGAGCAGAATTCGCTCAGTTTGGCCTCAACTTGTCCACCAATCGTTCAGTTCGATAAAAAATTTATTCTTCAATTTGGAATCACTTAGTTTCTCGATCATATTCTTAAGGAACGAAGAGATTCGTCTAAGTTCTTTAATATTTATCATAAAAATGTAATTTTCATTGCTCCTGCAATATATCCATTCATTTGGTCATGAATCTCTGGCACGCCAATGCGGCTTCAAAAGAAAATAAACAGAGAATAAGAATCTATACAAAATAAAATTCCATTGTTGTTGAAACCTAACCCAATTCATCAAGCCTCGTCACGATCTTTTGTACGATCATTTCTGAGGAACGTAAGAGGATTAACTAAGACTCTCCTCCATCATTGTTCAAACTTTCGCGCCCACAGCTGACAGGATGCTGGGAAATAAAAAGAATGGTAATGTAAACGACCGGGGTTTCCATTTTCCTCGGCGATTCTTTCAGAAGAAATGGCTCGCGTTCGCCAGGACACGGAACAGTAAAGACGGTAACAGTCCAATGAATAAAACAATATGATAAACATCGAGAGTTCGATCGTTCGTCACAATCGACCGAATTCGTTCTAGATTCCGTTCGAGAGCGTTTCCTACGTAAATACTTATTCTACAATGAGTCTCGAGCCTGTTCCAGTGAAACGCACCGGGTAAGAAACTTACGGTCTTTTCTTCCGATCAGGATTCTGATTTCCATCCGAGACGTTGCGGATCTTTCCGAGCAGATGTTATTACGGCGACGATAAAATTAGTTTCACAGCCTTGCGAATGACCGAGTATCGTTTACAGTATCCGCAGGATAGGGTACATGGTTTTTTTTCCCAATAAAACGTTTGACGGTTCGGAATAAAGCAGCCTGCAAATAAAGATAACTGGACGAGGCACGAGCCAGGCTCTAAACTGTAGAATCTAGACCTAGACAGTAACAACCGTTTCTAATCCGTGGCATGATTGCGAGCTGCCATTAAATATCGATGAGCAAGTTCCGAACAATCGTAGTTTCATGCTCTGTTTTCAGTCACGGGGTGCAATTATCATGTACAGTCTAAATCGATGGCACACGCTTTGAACCAGGTGAACTATTTTATAAGTGGACCTCGACTTCAGTTTTTCTGCCAACGATCAGTTTAACACTAGAACTACCGGATGAGTCGGAATCATTTGCTCCTGATTTGTTCTCTGGAAAATTCTTTAGCGAACTTCTACATTGAAAAAACTGGCAGGAAATCCAAATGAATGCAATTTTGTCATTATTAGACTCCGGGTTTTATATTAAAAGACTTTAAGAGTATTAATATATTATTTTCACCACATGCGAATTATTAATGAAGAATATAAATTGATATTTAACTCCTGCAATTGATGCACAAACAACAAACACACGACAAAGTGCTCATACAACTTTAATGAATTTCATCTGGTATTCATTATTTAGAATGCTCTTTTACACTATACGTATAATTGTTTTTTTTCGAATTATCTTCTTACATGTCTATAGTTATGCTCCTCAGTGTAGATGCTGTGTAATGAAATGTAATTTTAATTCTTCCAACATATTCACTGTTTTTAACTGGATCTACAGTGGTCTACAGAGACTACACTCAAACAAATTTTTGTACATGTACCTGGATTAGTTATTAATAAGCACAGAATCGATAAATATTGGTCCTAATCTGCAGCATCTACTTTCTACTTCCGATAAGTCGACTGCCGGAGATACGAGGGTTATATATTTACGATCCATGAAAGTTCAATTTTACATAAACAGTCACAGTCTATTTATCACTTCAACTACATCCTGTCCTCTGCATTCCTCATTGAATGGAAAGCGCCATCGGAGAAAACTATTAGTAGTATCGAGAAGATGCAGTTTTTTGAGCGAAGATGAGGGTGCGGTCCAGAATGAGGCAGGTCGAGTACGTGATAGGCTTTAACTGCTCGATATGAAAATCGACGCCCACGCGTAATTACACCCGGTGCTATTGGAATCCTCGATGATTGGTTCATTCCTACATAAATACCAGGTGGAACTACCTGTAGCGTAGCTAAGTGTACTACTACCGAAGTGTTAGATTACTTAATGGTAGTAGCTGGTTCTGTGATTGCACGATTAAACCGTACTCACCTACAAATCGTATCAGCTTTTTATCCGACCTGTTGCACGTTTACGAAATCCATTACACAATGCTTTCGCGAAATACCACCCACGATTACGGAAGATCGGAGTATCAAACCGGAGAGGTGTTTCGATGAGAACCGCGAGGAAGAACGCCATCTGTACAATGTACAACTGTGCACTCATTCAGATAACGTCATATATGAAATCTAAAATCTAAAAGACAATGATATGCAATCCTGTATGAAATTCCAAATTAAAAAGACACTATTGTGTAAACCTGAAAAAGGCAATACGATCTCCGTTGTTTATACCATAGTCAAATAAATCAAACTTATGGATATCGAATTTTTTGGCAGCAAAACCACATAATTCCTTCAGCGCAACTTCGAGGGTCTTAAATTCGCTTTGGGTGTTACACCATCTACATCCTGTTGCCAAAACTGTAAACTCGAGATGAGATGGTAAATCTTCGTTATCGTATATCACGTATATCATCTTGACAAAGGTTTTACTACATTAACCATCATACAGCTAGTACTATCATGTATCAACCATTATACAGTTAGTACTAAGCAGCTTGATTTCAACCCTTGTCATATGAGTTCTATTAGTTCGTTCACGAAGGTTATATCGTATTGGCTCGACCATAAAATTAACATTTTATTAGTTGGTTCAAATTATCAAAGACAAAGGAATTTGAGTCGTCGTAGCTCGGAAGAGGATCAAACGGCAAGGGAGAAACTGTTACCAGAAACGCGGTGTGTTACGACAAAAATGATTTTGTCAGCAGGTTCTCCTCTTACCAAGCCAGTTGTAATATACGCCGGCATTATTTCTCGGAGGTTTCATTCACGAGACAGGGACTGCGAAATGCATACTTTCATCCGTGCAAGAAAATGTATGTTGTATCTAGTTAACGGATACTGGCGCCAAGAGAAAATTTAGCTACAGGAACGTCATACCGTTTGAACATCTAAGTTAACGACGCGTCGCCGAGCAATCTGTCTGACCTCTCGTCTACGGCGAATTGAGTCCCGGACAGTTTGAGATAAGTACCGGACACGAGCCGTCCATGAGTACTACTGTACGCGCCTCCGTCGATAGAAGCCGATGCATCGTCTTTTGATTTATTAGACCGCATTCTACCTCGAGCTTCTTCTGCCCCTATTTATATTCTCTTTACGACGAGCATTCATCTCCACTCGTCCGCCTATTGGTCCGCCTATTACTCTTCTATATGATATCGGAACTCGAAACAGTCACGCCAAAAGAAACGATACAAACCTCCGTGGAAATTGGTAAAACTCCTGCTAATTTAATGCGACCGCTTCCACGTTTTTCTCAAGACAACTGTTACGGGAAATAGTTTCTCGCGCTATGAAAATTCTATTTGCGAAACACGATCTTTTAGATAACCGAGATTTATTCAAATTTTATCACCAGACCAGTTTGCGATACCGTTTTCTCAGTGAAATATGTCCTGCGAATTAATTGACACTGGTGCCATCAGGCTAATCTCTTATATTCCTGCTTCATATCCAGGTTTTCCATTTCCAAAAATTTGAAGCCACTTTTTTTCGGAACCCTTGCCACCATGCTTCAAGTTCTGGTTGGCCAATCGACTTGAAAATTTGAGAGAATTTTGGGCAGGGGTCCTGCTGTCGTGCGAACCAAAATTTTTAAAATCTGTCAATTTTTTCTCATTTTTTCATTGACTTTAAGAGGCTACCATATTGTAAATAATCAAGACTTTCCGTTTCTTTTGGTTCGGACCATAACTACATTCATAGTGATTCATAAACAACTTCGGTTTTGTGTTTCCGATCAGATCCACGTTCCCCAAAGATATTGTACAAAAAAATATATAATTCATGTAATTTTGTTAATTTTCATTTTAAAAAATTCACGCAAGTACTTCGGACATCAATGAATACGTGTACGGAGACCCAATGCAAATAGTTGTGTTTCGAAGTGTGCATAATAATTTGTTGAACGAAGGAAATAATATTGTTAAAATAAATGCTTCCAAATAGCGGTGCTTGGATAATCAAAGAAGGAATTTCGGCGTTCCCATAATCATTAACGAGATAAGAGTAATCCTTGTGGATATTGAACAAGGCTTCTTCTCGTGGCAAGAATCCACGAAAATGTTGAGAACTGCGGCACGGCACTTCGTGCAAGCTTGGAAGACTTTTTTTCCTGTTGCCTCGAAGGGTCTCGGGTACAATTACGCCGCGAATCGAATGCTATGCCAGAATAATTATCGTTAAGCGATTCAACCTCGTGCTCTGCAACTTCGAGGGATTCCGTGACCTTCTCACAGACGGAGTCGAGCAATCGTTCGCGGATTTTTGAGCTCGCCGCGAGGAAGTTACAAGACTTAATCGTTTCGAGACTCAGGACCTAATTTCGTCGAACACGAAATGAAACTCGAGTTTATGTGTACCGCGTGGTTTCTAGCGGCTCGGATTATTGCAACAAGATGCCTGGCAATTACCGAACATTAGACTTTAGAATAGAGAAATCTTTGAACGCCAACACGCTGTAATTAGTGGAAATATCATGAGCATAACGATGGAATGCTATCATTAATATCGATTGACCTGTGGCCGAGAAAGAAACACTGGGAATTTCGAAAAATTGATTATTTTATATTTGGTCAAAGGTCCCGTTAATAATTCCAGATCAGTAATTTCTAGCCAGTATAATTATTCAGTGATGTTTGGACAGCGTAGGCATTTAGGTATTGCCAATTTCATACATATATACATATGTACATAAAATAAGAAAGAAATGTTTAATTTTCGAGTAAAAATGGCTTCGAGTGCAAAGGTTTAATAGCTGGAAAAAATAGTTTCAATAGTGTTCCTGTTTTAAATTACACCCATTCATTTTTGTCATAAATGCATAAAATCCGCTGTCTCGCGGAGTTCAACAATTAATTATGTTCGACATGGCCCCAATGATTGCAATTTCCGACTAAACGTGTCCCGTTCTCACGTAATTGAAGACGCTCGCGACGTGGGCCTAATCACTAGCCCCGAATAGAGTGAGGACCGCGCAATCTAGACGGAAAAGCAGCGGTATACAAACAGCCCTAATTATGCAAATTGGATTCTTAAGCCAGATTTATAAGACGATATCGCTGCCCTGGGGGCAACTTCGCATAGCTCGATCACGGTGGGGCACGTTTTAAACCCGTCCTCCGGTAAAACACGACTTCGGCGCTGCTAAATTAAAGTTGCGGTTACGGTAGCACAGCTGCCCTGCTCATACATACGAAAAAGTTTCGCGGTGAGCAAAAATTCAACGAACAATGTTGTACATCGGACGATGAGTCCAGCCTTGTAATCATTTAATTTTAATACTTGAACTAATTTAACAAAATCGACTTGTTTCTTCTGATGTAACTATACAATAATCTGGATTTCTTATAATTTTTAAAATAAGAACCATTATTCATTTAGACAAATTTAGACCACTGTCATAATCGTGGACACATAACACATTTAAATGTAAATTCAAATTCAACTTTCAATAATTATATTTAAATCTAAATTCGACTTCCAATCCTTACATTTACATCGGAATTCAAATTCAGCTTCCGATGTACACAACTAGAAGCTCGGTAATTGACAAAATGTACCTAGAGGAAGGAAATAAATCGAACGGAATGGATAAAGGACGGGAAGGCTCGCGGTGGGTTCGTTTAATCGGCCCTTGCATCGCGGGGAGCACAATATCCCAGCGGCATCGATTCATCAGAGGTGTTCACGGAAATAACCGGCGCGGTGGGTATCATTAAGCGATACGAATTACGACAAATTCGAATATCACGTTGATGCATAACGCTCCACCATTGCAGTGGTGCGGTGCGGCAGCGGGTCCGGTATGTATGAAGACATCGTCGCTCGCTGTCGTTATGCTCGTTTTCGTTGTTAGTCCGTGCTCGTCGACGTTCCGCCGTGTCTGGTGTTGTCGTCGAAGCCGCGAAAACTACCCGGTATTAGCGACGTGCCTTACTAATCTCTCGTTACACGTTACCCTAGCTACTGGAATCCTGATCGTGAACGTTCCCGGACGCAGAAAGGGAGAAGAGGATCCTAGCAGAGACGCCTGGTATCCCAGGTCAAGATAGACGCCACCGAAACGTGAGGGAAATACCGGTATGTAAAGAGAGAACTGTGACGAAACGCGAAGGTAAAAGTGAAGGTTCAACGGATTGGGTGCTCGTTGAATTATTCAATCGAGAGTGCAGGGAAAGGATCAGGATATCTCATATTCTAGACTAGTAGAACCGTGAATCGAAACCGGAAGGGGAGGGGGCGACGAAAGAATACTTTTGTGAGACGCGTGAAAGTGCTGTGGAAAATAGCGTTAACGATCAGTGGGCTGGAAGCCCGTTTTCCGTGGTCAAAAATGGATTTTTCATATCAAAGCTTTAAAATCTAACCCTTTGCACTCGGACCTATTTCAACTCGAAAATGAAATATTTCTTCCGACCTAGAATATATAATTCTATTCTATATTAATTTTGTTCTTTGTATGTGAATATGAAATTGATATAATACTTCATATAATACTTAAATATTTAGTAATTGATTAGAGACCAACATGAATATTTTGACTAATGGTACAGTAAGTTTTAGTGTCGCCTGAGAAAGAGAGAGTCACCATTCGGTTAAAAAAAATTAATTTCTTTCAAGAAAATGGAGGTCACCGTGATTTTTTAAATGTAAATGAACCGACTACAAGTACCCTAGATTTCAGAAAGGGGTGATTCGCAGAAAGTGCGACAACCTCCACGTGACCGGGCGGAGCAAGGGTTGAAGGTAGTAAAGAGACCGGTAAAAACCGAACGTCCGAAAAAGAGTGAAAGTGGTGGAAGTTTTGTAGGTACGTTCTCTTGGCACCGCCAAGGCGGATGCTGCAGGGACGTGAGATTCTTGGCAACGGAACCGTTGCCTCCTAACTCGGTACCACCATAAGGATCGCGGTCGTCAGATGTTTATATTCGTGATAGTGCCTCTCTCTGTCCCCAAATAACCGGCCCGATGGCGTCCGATTCTCGTGCCGGTACGACATATTGGTCGCCTCCAAATAGCGGTCGCCCTGGTCGTTGAGAGAAAGAAATATCGTCGCATGTCCGCCGCGTTTTGTACCTTCGCGAATATGCCCCGCCAGACAAATAGACTCTGTGTCGCGGCCGACGAAGACGACCTCCGCGCGTTTACCGTAATCAACAGACTTTGAAAATTTTACGAGCGACTCTATCGCCGAGATTATAACGAAATTAAACTGCGAAACGTGCTACTCGGATACGAATGCTTACGGCGTGACTTTAACTACCGTTTCGGGCGAGATCCGCAGCTACTTGTTACGTTATTGTCCGCCGACGACCGAAACGCGACGTTCGCGTCGGTGATAACCTCTTTGGATCGAGATCGATGCTGCAACGGAATAAACGGACGCGTCAAAGATATTATTAGAATTGTCACGCGACTGTCACGTACAGGGCATATAAAAAGTAATGGTCATCCGTTCCAGGGGTAAATCCAGGGGTAAGAGAAACTTGCCGCGAAATTGTTTATAACAAAGAAAATTGTTGTTAAAATGGTTTTCGCATCAACACCTTCCACTTATCCAGACGAGAAGAAGTTTGAAAGAATTCATGCGTGTTCCAAACGAATAGTTATTGAGATAGCTGTTAAAGATTTTGCAAAATTTTATTGTGTGGAGTTATACGTATAGACAATAGCCCGAAATTTAAAAGGACGTTCGTCGATAGGTCCGTGCCAAAAAAGTGATCGTCTTCTCTGTCCATTCCACTTTCTAGTCATGAATTTTGTTCACCCTTTTGCAATTCTGGCCCACAGTGCAGCGCGCGCGTCGCGTTGTAAGCCGCTGGTTTTTCTTCTGGATTTTTCAGGGGGCGAGGGTATTTCGGTATGAAAAATTTTCGGTGGACAACGAGCCTGTTTATCTCGGGAAATGCTTCACGTAGCTTTCGGCATCCTGATAAATCCTTCCACCGCGGTCAGATACGCGTCACGTGCTATAAATAGTCAAAGGTACGTTCACGCGGGGACGATCGGTTAAAACGTTCAAGACATCTTTGTATGGACTCACCGCGCGGCGCGAAGTAATAATTTCATTACTCGCCAACTAGCCCGGCCGAGGTGGTGAAGGTATTAACGGCAAACCTCGCATTCTAGACACTTTTGTCAAGCGCCGTTAAGTAAAATGCCAAGCGTACCTTATGCACCGCCGTGCTCCGCGCGCTGCAAAAATATTGATAAATCGACTGCCACGTTACTTGCACGCGGGTGATACCGCATTCGATACAGAATCCGCGGAAAAATGTCCGTCGGGCAAGATGTCAAATCAAATGAAGTCCATTAGCGGCGACGCGACGGAGAGAAGTTAATTAATATTAATCACATCAAATTCAATTAGAGTTGTCGAGAAGTGTCGCGACGCGCTTCATTAATTCTCGGGTCAGTGACACTTATTAAACTGCGATTCCGATTAATCATTTGCATAAAAATGTGCTGCTGAGAAACCTATGTAATTTTATGGTTTCATTAAATGACGCTTATTAAATGTTTCTGTATTTTTGTGTACCGAATATTTATCTCATCAATCATTTCGAATTGTACAAAAATCAAACACCACGTCACAGTAACAACTAAAAAGTTGTAAAACAGCTGTGTAATTTTATGGTTTCGTTAAATGATGCTTCGTAGTATGATATTTAAAAAATAGAAGTTCAGATTATTTCAGAAGTCCAGTATTTTTGTGCACCGAATATTTATTTCAATCGTATAACATTGATTCCACCAATTATTTTAAATTGTACAAAAATGAAGAACTGTATTTTTGTAAGCCTAGTATTCCACTTGTGACGAAAACAAACTTTTTGACAGCGATGATCGAGAGAAATCTTTGCTTTGGATGAGAGAAATTGTGTATACATACATGCTGTGAAATAACTGATAAACTGATTTTTTTTAATTTTTGCTAGATCACTTCCAAAATTGTGGGCACACATATGTATAAGACCATAATTGATAGTGTTATCGGTATGCGGCATTTCCGTTGGCGACCATTTATCAGAGCGATATTATTCTTCGCGGTAATTCCGGAATATTCGAAATGGCAGACTAATTTCTCTTTGGGCACGGCGATATGTAATTAGGCTTGGCGCCGTAATTGGCGTAAATAATATCCATCGGTAGGTTCGCCAAGTGGGTACTCACGTTGCAAGCCATAAACACATTGTGCGGCAGAGACGACGCGTTTAGAACCGCGCCGCGAAGCCGTAAACTTAACATATCGTCAACGAGAAACAGGACTACGAACATCTTTCCCTTATCTTCTATCTGTTTCTTCTGTGCGCCGTTCCATGTGTCGTCGGGACACGTAATTAGAATGAAAGTACACAATGGATTTCTACTTCTGGTCGACGAGATCGTTATCCGAAATCTGTCGCGAGTCGCATCGGTTCGTGAAATTCTATTTCGTTCGGTTTTATGGAAAAAAATAAATGAACGGACGCGAAACACGCTACGGAATGTAAAGTGCAACGCGGCTGTTCCAAGAATTCGAGAAATTTCCGAGTACGAATCCTTTTGGTCACCCTGCTACCCAACACGGAGTACTTACGCATTAAAAATAGCGCCCGGAATCTTGGCGTCGTGGAAAGAAACTTTCGTTGCTTTATTTTCCACTCTTAGAGAAACACGCGTTAATTCTGCTGTGTCTATCTCGCGATATGAAAACACTTTTCTGAATGGAATACCGATGATGATTACCGTTGCTAAACTAATTAATTGTTGCGATAAAACAACGGAATTAACCGAGTATTAACCCTTTGAAAATTGAATATTTCTTCTGAACTCGATTATTTCCATCGGCTATGATTTTTGAAATTTTGTGGATATGAAATTGGTACCTCATACAATACCTAAATTAATATATATAATGTGAACAATATATTGAATAATGGTACAGCAATTCTTAGTGGCGATAAAACAACAGAATTGTAATTGTCAGTGTCGTCAAAGAAAAAGTTCATTCCGCAAAATAAATGAAACGTAAACATATTTTTGAAATTCGCATTTTTCCGTACAGGTGAATAAAACATGAAATTCATTCTAAGGGTGAGTATGAATTTTAGTGACTTTGACCCGGTCTACGAACCAGAACAACGTCAAGACCAAAACAGTGCTTTCTATAATGTAATTCAATATTTATTAGTATTAGAAAAAAAATGTTATTTTTCAGCGAAATTTATTCGTAAAGCATAAAGCAGGAGCTGTAATTTGGGATAATGAGAGAGAACTAACTCCGCTAGCAGCTTTCGCGAACCTAGTCTGACAAGGGTAGTTAGTACCGGAAAAAGAGAAACATAGCTTCGGCAAAGAGTAGTCAGGAATCTTGGCGCCGGTCATGCGACTTGCTGTGCTCGATTTTTGCAACATGTGAGCAGCACATTATGCAATGTCTCTATGAACTATGATTGTTATTTCGGGGTGTTTTGCTCTGGAGTTTATTTTAGGCCTATTCTAAATGTTCGATTCTATTCTGCTTAAAAAGGAACCTGAACCGAGATTCTATAAATACTGTAAGTACTGCATCATTTTGGACAGTCTTATGAATCATCAATCAATCATTACTGACTGATTACTCAGATCATGCCAATAGTATTAAGCATTTCCTCATTGCACAAAGTTTCAAGAAATTCTCGACACTCTGTGACCAATTAATTAAATTCGCAGCTTATTTCAAGACCATAAAGATAAATAATAGTAACATTCTTGAGAAAGCTTGGTCGCTTTATGATCTCGCTGGTGTTTCCGCAGTGACGATCGCATAATCAAGAGAAATTATTTAACCAGCTCTATTCCCAACGTTTCAACTTTATCTATCCCTCCGTACCACGTGAAATATCCGCGATGAAAAAGGTTTAACGTGCAAAAAGGGTCGTTTAGGTTCGCCGAAGGTGGACAATAATCTTTAATAGAGTTCTCATGTCGGCTGCACGATCGTTCTAACGGTCGTAATGCGTAACCGTTGAAACGAGCCATTAAACTCGTCTATTTTTACTTCCTCGAGTCTCAAACGAGTTCTATTTTATAATAGATAAAGATGGTACTAAAAGCACTTTCGAATTTTCAATTTTCATGCGGCTACAAAATTTAACACACCAAGTTTTAATGTGTATATTAAAATATTTTAATGTTCGAATACAGTTAGGAGCAAAACCGATCACACACACTTTAAATCGGAATGACTCCGTCATAGAGCTCCGTACACCTAGTGATAAATATGTAGCTCCTATCTTGTAATCACTAGACAGCAGATCCCTCTACAAAATAAAAATTTTGTACCTGAATTGCAACAAACTGGAACGATATAGAGATGTATTTTCTATCTAAACATGTTTAATAGGTTGAAAATAATGTAACAGTATATTTAGATTCATCTAATGGTTTTACCGCTTTAAATTACACCTACTCAATTTTTTTTATAAATGCATGAAATCCGCTGTCATTACTAATACAGAGACACTATACATGTTGCGTATAAGTATATATAAGTGTGTACACGTTTCAATATCCAAACTGTGTCCCAATTACTTCGGATAATCAATGCTCTAACGTATCCCTAATCTGAAACGTACTAAGCGTGTCGATGCGATAGTGAAACAGGTTACAAACTCTAAACCGCAACAGCGTTCTCGTTCCCGGACGCCGTTTATAAAAAATAATCGACGCGCCAGGAAATTAAGGGAACGTCAACAGGTGCACACGGACGCATATGTCAAATGTCGAAATGTATCAGAATGTTTCGTCGTCGGATTCGACGGGGCATGTCGACGCGGCTCCGAGCGGAACCAAGAACACGTGGGACTCGTTCCAAAATAAAGACGGTCGGTGTTGATCGCGTTTAGATAATTCGGCCGGCATTTTATTTTCTCGTGGTGTCCCCTTGCTAAATTTATGTACCCCGACCGTTACGCTTCACGTCTATCGGCTAATTCGCATGCGACGTTTTCTGTCCTCCGCAGCGCTTAGATTCGCGATTAACCCTGCACCCTGCGAGATCGTCGTCCTTTTAATGACGCATCAGCTACTCGCCAAGGTCCTGCTGTTTCTTTTGCAATTATAAGGAGCTGGCGCGAAAGCGCGCTAATCTTGCCGCCTCATTAAACAACGACACCAATTGTGACACCAGGACAGATCGCCAGTTCTGAATTTATGCGAGGGGAACCGATATTTCGCGAGCAAAACTGTGCGTCAACCTTGAATTACCTTGGCAGATATTTTAATTTTAATATTATGGATATTATATATTTTACATTATGTGAATTATATATGTCGTTTTTATTAGATATAGCATGGCTTCAAGAGAGCTTTCGCACGTGATTATAGCAAATTTTTTGTATATCGAAGTGCTATAAAGACAAATCGTTTATAAAACGAGAAAGGATTTTATTGAAATGGAAATATTCAAACAGCTAATTTTGCGGGTACAATCAAGATATTAAGTATCAATTTTATATCTACATGTACATATTTTCTGGAGTAAAGTGCACTGCAGTTCCCAAGTTGTTGCATGCTTTGCGGTCAGATGCAAAGAGCTCAGGAAGCAAAAGGAACACCGGCTAAAACACAAGTTTGTTTCATATGACATATCATTTCAACTTCTTGAAACAGTATACGAGTCTATAAATATATTCCTAAGCAAATATGTGCATATTACAGATTTTCTTCAAGTTGCCGAAAAATAAATGGTCTCAACCCATGCTTATATTAATCTGTCCAGTAAACCATTACAAACGCAAATTAAATTAAAGACGACAAGATAAGAGCGACCCTGAGGGAGCAGTGAATTAGCCATAAGTCAATTCAGGAAAGCCTGAATAATCTCCTGGGATGAAATGGAGGAACATAATTTATCCAGGTAGGTTAGAAAAAGTAGTATCTTCCTCAATTATTCAGAATGGCGTTGTATTTCATCGAGAAGCAAACATGTCCAAACATGTTCATTAGACTGTTTATTACTTCCAGCGATTTGACGCTAACTATCCCAGCAGATGTCGAGTTAATCCATTCAACAAGCAGTTAAAGATCGGAAACTTTGTAAACGTAGTTCTCGGCGTCGGCGAGATTCGATTACAAAATAAATGTGCAAGTAAACGAAAACTGCTCGGGTAGTGCGGTGAATGGGTTAATAGCGGCGACGAGAACAGGTATCGTCGGCGTAGCAGAAAAACTCGAATTTCTAGTGAAAACTATATCCACTAGAAAACAGAAACAAATCGAGAGGGGCCTATCTGTAACGGTTGTCCCGGCGTGGCTCGGCGCCCTGGGACTTCTTCCGCATATGAAATGGATTCCGATCGATGGACAGCAGAAAATAGATCATCACGAACAATGTCGGGTGCTATGCCGGTGCAACCTTGGAACAGGAAGCCGGTGGAGGCTGTGGTACTGTAAAACGTCTTCGGTTACAATCGACCGCAGATCTCTGTTTATACGTCTGATATCTTGTATCTGATATTAGTTAACGCGTCAACCCAGCTAGATAAATAAATGTTAACGTCACGCAGCCATGCCACCCGGGTAACCCGATCGTGGAAGATGCAGAAGCAAAACGAGCAACGCCTGTCACGGAAGCACGCGAAACGCCTCTCTCGCGGACACTCAAAACGCTTTTACACTTTCCCCGCGATTTAGGACAACGCTCGAAAGTGGTTAAGGCACTTTGTGATGTATAACCACAGTGTCTACGATTGTTCCTTCATTTTTGGAACAGTCCGTGGCCCGTGGCTGAGGGCTTCATGGCAATAGAAACTAGAAACACCATTTGTAAAGCAACTCATCCTCAATAACGTAATGCATATACAGTAAAGTCTTGAGCTAAAAAAAAACCCTTGGGACCCTGCTGGTTCTTAGATCGTGTAGTTCTACTATTTCTTAAAAAGTACGTGTTAAATATTTATTTGAGTTCTACATCATTCAAAAATTCCATTAAAATCGGCGTGTTGAGACCGGGTGTTTTTTACTGGTTTACATTGACGAAAATGTTTATTTAAACTAATGAATATTACGAAGCCACGCGGCAATTGTTACACAATTTATTTGTCGTATGCAATTCTTGAAATACAACACGAGTTTAAAATGGCGTTGCAGCTAGACAGTTATTCAGTTCCGAGAAGGGTCTGGGTTCACCGACCGATCCAATTTTCGGAATCCCTTTTGCCGGGGATCGGTAAATAACTAATTCGGGTGTTCCGTGAGGGCCGACGTCTGACCCAGATAGACGGATATTAAATCTTGCTACACGATCTAACCTCTCTGCGAGAAACTGGCGGATACTGTCTGGAACGCTTTGTGTATCTCGCCTTTGTGAGCTTCGCTAGGCGTCGATGAACTTCCTTTTAGCACACAGATGCATATATCGCACCCCGGCAAGAATAGTGGCATAAGTAAAATTATAAAATTTCCATCGACATAGTACATACCTCTTTAATCTTTCAGAATAATATTTTTGGAAGTGAAGAAGCTGGGTTGTTGGGGTTCTAAATCCATATAAAAACAAGTTCGCGGGAATATACTTTATTCAATCGACTGATCTTCACAATTACAAATCTCTAGAGCTTCTTGTCTCTCTGTTTCTGATACGCCTTTTTATGCTGGGCGATGCTGGCTCAAAAAACACATGTTGCTGCTATTCCTCTGTCGGAGTGGACGTGGTGGGGATTGTCTTACCGAGCAAGAGAAGGAGAGAAGCAGCAACATGTGTTTTTCGAGCCAGCGTTGCCCAGGCCTGGTCTACGACATCTAAATTGTACGCGTTAAAAACGGTTTCCTAAAAAATAGCTTTATTGTTGCTTCCCTCGCAAACCGTCCCGACCATTTGCACGCTACAGAAGTAAATTCGGCTAGGCACTATAAAATGATATTACGGATGCCTCCATCAACTCTAAAGTGACACTGTTTCTGCCACTACAGATATGAACTAGCTCAAAAAGAAAGCCTGACGTAGCTGCCTTCTAGCGGTTAAATTAGGAGTGAGAAATATGACGTTTTTCTAGCACATAGAGGCCAACCAAACGCATCAAAATCGATATTTTTTGAGTTGTGTCATTGTTGTTGCCGGGTTGCGATATGTATTCGTGTACCCAATTACAAAAATGTTTACATAAAGATTAATTTAACTGGCCCTAAACGTGAGACATAAAATATATGAGTTTATTGAATTCCTTTTTGTTTTTCAATTTTCTCGAAATTCGTTTCTGGAGTATATGTAGTTACACTGCTGTCGGAGACTGCGAGTTTGAGTGATGACCGCAAAACTTGCCATTAAAATAGTCGAGAGCACAAAGAGAATCGCATTTACTTAGAGTGCTCTCGAGGATTCTCCCTCTGTACCGTTTGCCAATTTTGCAGAATACCGTGACGGACATAATTTGTGCATCATCAAAATCATGTATGACAATATATCTTCATTTAGCTATTTGCCGTATTGCCAGCAAACAGTCTCGTCGAAACTAATGGAATAAACAGTGTATTAAAAAATAATATTTATTATATCTTCACATAATTAAGCATACGATTTATAATACAGATCTCCTATCTTGACATATACTTGCTGGGAATTTTTTAAACTTTTTAAGTTACAAGATCCATAATCATTGGAATACTTCCATCATTAAAATCACATTTTTATACGGATTATACCGTGTTTTTCGAAAATTTTTGGTCAGCTTCATTTGCCGACGTTCCATTTAGCTAAAATATCGTCGAGTTCGTCGCATTTCGCACGCTCCGGTACGTTGTTTCGCAGGGGACGATCATTTCGATGCACTTTGTGCACCAGTGCAGTCTCGCTCGATGGATTGGTCCGCTGAAAATTATCATAGTAAAGTAATTATGTCATAGTTCATAGAAACAATGATGACTGATTAAAACTATTATTTTAGTTTCAGAGTTTAGAGTCTACGAGTGCCCCAGAATTTTATCTTTATCCTATCTTTTTTTTTATTATTAAATTGTTGTTCGTTGTTACGAGTCTGACTCTTATTTAACTCTGCTAGCGCAGATTGTTATTTTAACTCGATCGCGATAAAGAACTAAAATAGGGAAATTTGTTGCATTTATGATAAAATCGAGTAGGTGAAATTTCAAATAGTTGGACTATTGAAATTATAGAATAATAATAATAATAATAATTACTTATAAGTAGACTGCGGATGTTTATGCATTTATGGCTTACGAAAATTTCTAAAAAATGCTACAACATAAAATTCGATAGTACGTTTTTTATTTCTTTTAGATTTACAAAGGTTGTTCCCATGAAAAATAGGATTTTATTACATTCCACTTTCTTAAAATTCGTTTATAAAAATTCGAAATTGCATCCGCAGTCTACTTACAAGTAGATTACAAAATTTTCAAAATAAATATCAAATGCAATACAGGCAGAAAAAGTGTAAATTCGATGTGTTACCTGTCTTTCAGATCGATCTGCATTTTCTGAAGGTGGCGTAGGCGGAGAGCTTGACGCAGAATTACTCAACGAGTTATTGTTGGTTGAAATTTGTCGAATTTCTCCTACTTTGCATAGATTCTGAGTTTTATTCTTGTAAACTGGAGACTGTGACTGGTGCTTCATCTCCTTTGTAATACACTGAATAGCGTACAATGAACCTGTAATTATGGAAACCCATGGACCCAGAATGTTAACAACAGCAGTCCCTAAAGAAACTACAAGATTTCTAAATTACTAACGAATTGTGTCGGACGCCAAGCGCACAGCCATTCTCCCACAACAAATTTATACATTGAAAATTTTCGATCTCTTTGCTGTCACTCGTTAAACATGCACAAATTCAAATAGTAACCGTGAACTGTCGTATTTTGTTTCTCCGCGTAATATTTTGTTTCCGATAGAACTGTGGCTCAGTAATCGATGTCTCTAAAGTTCGATTTAAAAAATGAAAATAAAACGAACAGTGACATTTTTAGTTTTCCAGCACCGCATTCATTACATGAAAAGAAATGAATTTGTACCAAACATGTATCTGGGCCAAATAGTTTCGGAGATATTCAACAAAATGAATTTTTGCAGCCCAACTATAAAAAAGTACACACAAAAATTCCATTAAAAACGGCGTGTAACGTGTAAAATATCGACATTTTTTAGTAATGGAATATGTACAGAAATATATTACAGAAGGGAAAAGCTATTTACGAATAAGTATAACGTAAAGAACGAAGAGGAACAAAAGCTGCAACGATCGTATAAAGCAGGATAACCGCAAGTTTTAATAGGAGGCGTGTAATCGTAAATGCGTTTCGCGAGTCGACGATTTTGTCCGGCTCATAATGGTACAATCGTGGTTCCACTAAATTGCGAAGTTCTTAATGTTTCGTTGGTTATTTATGAGCGTGTGCAGCGTGCACAAAGGAACGGGCACGTGCAAATTCGACGCTTGCGCTTAACGGTAACAATGCGACACGCCAAGCCACGCGACCCGCGCCGATTCGCTCCTACCGTGCCATGAAAGCTCGTGTTTGCGCTAGTTTGACAAGCGGTCAAGCCACTTTGTCACGTATACGACGTGCTCACGTTAAATAATGCTGACCCCGGGTTACGCACTCGATCTCATTGATATTCCATTTAAAGGAGCGCGAGCAAACGCCATCGATACTTACAGACTGGCGCCGCGTCCTGTAAACTACAGGCTGATTCAGCTTACAAAACTGTACCCTCTAAATTACGTAAACTATTTAGAATACGAAGAAATAATTCGTATGAATGTAAAATAATAATCAGTTGTTTTCTGTTTCACTTTTTCATCGTCCATCTTGAGTTTATATTGAGTGAATATGAAATAATAATTAGTTTTTTTCTGTTTTACTTTTTCATCGTGATAGAAAGACCACCTTGAGTTTCTTTCAACAAACACTCACGAGACTGATATAGGATATCGGTGATTAGACGACGAACATTGTAAAGAGGTCACACGTTTTTGATTTTTTAACGAAGAGATATTAAACTCGAGATGAAACGGTGTATTACACGTTCGTTTACCTAATTACATCCTCATAGCACATGAATCCATGCGAGTTGGTACGCTCAGCATAACCACTTTACTAGTTTCGTTTTTATTTTTGTAACTATCAAGTTAAAAATATCTTCGGGCTAAACAGTCACTCACGCGGAAATTACTTCCTTAAGTATGTTTCTTGCATTCCTCATTCTTCTCATCTTTCTTTATACACAGTTAAATCGAACACTAAATTGATAATAGCGTTTATACTAAAAATGAATAAGTACTTTTTATTTTGCACCAAAAATCCGTGGACTAATTTATTGGATTTTAATAAGTTGACCATTTTAATAATCGGCAACTTTCAAATAAAATGCTGTTCATTATAATTGATCCTCGATATATTCTAGGAGCTTCCGCAAAAATGGTCGAACACGACGATAACCAGTTGCAAAAATGCATCCGACATGCAGCAAACTCTGATGAGCAATACAACAATTAGTCATGGATTATTAGACGGAACAGAAAATGCAACGGAGATCCTTTTTCCCTATTCTGTAATAACGAACCTAACCCGTTCTAAATGACGCAAATATTTCCGGGACGAGCTAGCTGATGTAAGCTATTCGGGTAAAGTCGACGTTAATGTGTATTATTACAACGGCCCTGTGTTATCGTGCGTAATGCAACGCAATTACAGATTACGCTTAAATCTTCGTCGAAGTCGTAAATTAAGAGCAGAAAAGAAACACGGTACCCGATGCTTTATTATATCGGATAAAACGTCGGATGCATGAAAAAGGGGGACCGTTAAAAAGGGAACATGTTCTTTTTACAGCCGGGTGAGGAGCATTACGCGGTAGTTTTAAGTGTTTTTCTTTCGGTATGGCATTTCGGTCAAGGCGAACTTTTCTTTTTTTTTTTTAAAGCACAGCCTTTGAAGTGATACTTCGTGAAACGAATATGACACCCACCAAAATTTACGTCCGTGAACTCTGCTGAACTTCTGAACTCATCTCATCTTTTCTCCGAGGACAATGACGGAGGAATGGCATCCATCGTTGTGAGTGTCATTGCTCACTGGTTATGTCTCGGGGGCTTACGGGACTTTAGGACGCACTCCCGCCTCTTTTTGCATTGCAAATTACACGACCCGCAATTTAAACGCCCTCGCAATTGAATTAAAATCCCGAAGAGGCGAGGTAACGCGCTATCCCCGTTACCAGATGAGATTCAACCGCATCGGACAGCAAAAATATTTTCTCTGCGGCTACCGCTCGTTTCAATGTTTACATTTATACAAAGTTGCTAGATAATGCGTCTGGGAAAATCGCGAAATGAAGAAAAATTAAAAAAAAAAATTTCATCTAGCAGAGCGTGGTTTCGATCCACGGACCTCTGGGTTATGGGCCCAGCACGCTTCCACTGCGCCACTCTGCTTCTTGGTGTTCTCTGGCGAATTCGTCTATATAATATCCAATCGATATCACTGTGGAAAGAAAAAGCATAATATACAATAATCTGATTTAAATAAAATGCCTAATGTCTTTCATTCAATGTCTTTGATTTTTGATGATTTTTAGTAATAATTTTTACTTTATAATATTTTTTATTTTAGGTTGTTTCTTGCGATAAAGTACTAACAATTTAAAAAAATCAATAATGTTGCCTACAGCATAGTATACAGGGTAGTTCACCTAAACGTAGCCACCTAAATATCTGCTTTGTTTGTGACGATATAAAAAACGTTTTTAATGCAATGTACATAGATGGTATTGCAAAATTTTATATTTTTCTCGAAATAATTTTTTCCAGAGTTTCCAAGGTCATAGATACATTGTGAAAATGTAATTTCATAAACAAATTAAAAAATAAAAAAGATATTTAGGTGGACTACTAAGAAAATCATAGAAATTCAGAGTAACAAGAAAAATTGATTATTTCGATATAATCTCGTTAATTTAATTGCGCTCTAATAAGTTTGACCCACTGTAGCAATATTCATTCACTCGCCACACTGTAGTAATAGTTTTTTATATACGTATTAACTTGATTATCCACTTGTAATTCTATTTAGACAACGCTGTATAAATGAAGCACTCAGCGTTTCTTCTTTATACGTTTTTCAATGTAAATTCATGAATATTAATTAAATGATAATAATCTCGAATGTTCCCCAAGATTTCCCCATCAACGATTTATGTTTCTCCGTAATGGTTTATTTCGAGTTCCACGGAACTCGCGTGTATACGGGAGGGAACAATTAAGATAACCCTGAGAAAAAGGCAAGTACCTCAATTGAAAACAACTTTGTTGCGATGCTACCTGCGTAGCCCTCGAAGCGTGTAATCTAACCGGTGGAACGTAGATCAACCACCTAAGTCGAAGTATGTAGTTGCAGCGGATGCAAATAAGTATCTTGGTCGATCCAGGTGCGCTCCCCTTTTAGGATCAGTAATCTTAAACTAGCCCCCACCTATAGAGTATCGGCAGAGCCACGTGCTTGGATGCGAGCAATAAATCTAACCTTATTCTACCGACGTATTATCGTTTAAATGATCCTCTTCGTCGGTGTATATACTTAATTATTGCATTATAATACTTATAATAATATGCAATAATAATATTCGCGCGATCTCTGACACTTCGTCATATTATTTTATTCCAGTTTGTTGCAATTAAGGAACACAATTTTTATTTCGCGCATAGAGGTTCGCAATCTAATAATAAATAACGATGGTATTCAAATAGAATATTTATTATTTTCAATTTATCGAACCTATTAATTGTAAGAAAGGAAATAAATTTCAATTTTACTCCAGTTTGTTGCAACTAAGATGGACAATTTTTATTTTGCATGCAGAGTCGCAGTCTAATAATAAATAAGCACGATGCTGTTCAAATAGAAAATTTATCGAAACAATAAATCGTATCACAGCAAATCGTTACAGTTTAGTGGCTTCTCTCGCACGCGTAAGCGTCATAAATAATACAAAATGTAAATACGGCTATGAGAATGAGGACATAGACCACGAAGTTTGGCAGTGCGAGCTCTATGACTCCCAAAGGTCCAAATTAATTACGAAGCTGCTTAAAATAAAATTTTAGCCGCTCCTCGGCATGAACTAAATAGTTGCAGAGCCAAACAATCCGTGGTGTCTTCGTGCCTTCTCCTTTTTAGGAGACAGCAATTTAACTGCAATTTAACAGGCTGACGAAAACGGAAACAAAAAGTTGAACAATGGGAAATTTCCAAAAATCTTCCACGAATCCTATCTGTGATTAGAGTTGGGCAAAAATTTTATTTAAATAAAAATTTCGAATAAAGTGGGTTTTAAACTGTATATCCGAAATTTTTATTTGAATAAAATTTCTGCTTAACTCTGTCTATCGATATGTTTCAAACTTTTTAAGCATTGTATACTTATCTTTTAAAGATGAATAAAATTTCACAAATACTCATGCAGACAAAATTTTTCTCTCCAGTTGCTAGAAACATGTATGAGGTCCTATTACCCCCCAGAGATAAGGTCAAATGTTTATAAACGCCATACAACCACCTGCAAGTAGTGTGTTGACCGCTACAGAAAATACTATCGGAATTGTTCGACCCTTTTGCTCGCAAATCGTCCCGATGGACTCGTCGGAATACCGGAGAGGTAATTACAGCGATGACGGACTTACTGTCGCGATAGCATCTTGTTTTAATTCAACGCAACCCCGGCCGTCTATGGCTCTGTCTAGCAACGTCTTCATCCGCATGGTAGCATTTTACTTGCCGCGGATTCGAAAGGGTCGATCGTTTCGAGTCCCCATAGAATGTTGAATAAGCGCATAAACTGTAACAAAGTGAGACACGCGCGTGCGTAGCGGATCGGTGACTCGGTGGATGCAGTTCCTGGTGACGTCTGACTAAGCGTTCTATTTCGACGCACCCACGGAGGCCGCGTGAGTAATCCCCAAACCGCATATATCCGCGCAGGTGGAACTCATTCGAGGATTTCTGCGAGTTTTGGATAGAAGGCCGGAAAGTCATGTTCAGATGTAGCGGACCCTATAATTATCATTGTGATATTATTAACCTCCTCCGACCACCTCTGTTTTGACATTGCCACGCTATAAATGATCCGCTCCAGCTAGCCGGGCCCGCGATCGCGGCCACCATTTATATTAACGTTAAGCCCACCCCCATCACTCGAATGGTTCCACACTTTTTATTTCATGTTCATCAAGGTTACAAAGATTTCTTCGTTTGCGTGCACAGTCAATCAAAAAAGTTGTCATATACCCTTCAATACGATGTAACGAAGTAGTTTCTAGAACATTAATAAAAATTTAAAAAATGCATTTTATAGACGTCCAAGGTTTGGATCACTTTTCTCGTTAACAGTTACAACGTCAGGTCATTAACCACTTCACGGCCGACCAATTTCTACGTCACGAGCCGACCGGATTTGCGAGCACTTTCTGATTTGATGCAATTTATTTATCAATTCGTAGATCCTGTGGGCGATGATTTTTCATGGCGCGCCGTTAATATCCTCGACAGATGTTACGACCGAAGCGAATAAGTGTTTGTGTGCGCACTGACATCCAGTTTCCAACCGGAACACGGGGAAAGCGCTTATAAAGCCATTTTACGTCTTTCGTGTAGCATAAACATTAAAAGATTACCATTTGGACGGAACAGTAAAAAATTGCGAATATATAACAAAAAAATCAATTTGGAATATAATAATTAGACTGCGGATCTCTTTTGATGCATTTATAGCAAAATTGAGTAGATGAAATTCAAAATTGTTGGAAAATTGAAAAAATTGAAAATGCCAATAAATGATTTCTCCTCTATTAAAATCATTAAGGGAAGACATAACATTCAATTTAGTTTCTATTTCCTGCAATCGATGCAGACAAGTTTTATTTTGCATAATGATCCACAGTCTCATAATAATTAACAAATTTTCCCAACGTTGGACATTCGTTGGCAAATTGTCAGAAATTTTGATTTGTAGATTAAACCACCAACCATATCCTTGTTGGCCACCGTATGCGGACCATAAATGCTACTAGGGTTATTTTAAAAGTGTGTAATTACTTCGCTACAGGTTCTTCCGTGGCAAGGAAAGTAGCGCTGAATTTCCGAAAGATTACAGGCTCCCGATGTTTAATAAACATCTCTTAATAGCGGTGCGCGGTATCTAACGGTGCGTAGCGTTTAATCAAGATCGCGCTGTTACCGAAACAGGCATATCTCTGTTCATTCCATTCTATCCCATCCTCGCAATAGGAGCACAATGCTCGATTACTCACAAACGTGCACACGGCGCGACCTTGCTCTCCATTATGCACACGTACGGACGAACATTTGTATTATCTTGAAAAAAAATCAGCGGCCCGGCTGCTCGGGCATTATCTCGCTCCGCGTAGCATTAAATCAAAGTGCATACTCTTGTATGGGTGCAACGCGGTGAATACGAGGCTGCAGTTGGGTGTGATTCGACGATGCACTTAACAAGTCGCCCACGTGGCTCGCATCGATCGTTTGGTTACGGTGTCGTTTGTTTGGTTGTGTGGTTGGTACGTGCTTGTGTGTCGTCGTGGAAGGGAGATCTCCCGGTGCAACGAGCGCCGTGCGATGTGCAGCACGGCGAGCACGCGAAATGGAGTGCATTTGAAGACGCGGCGCGCAACCGCGTCACGTCACTCCTTTAATGCAAATTCGAGCCGCGAGCGTAACAGAAAAAGGAACCCGCGATACCAAACTCGGCGAATGTCGATGCACGTAAATGGCCACCACGGAAAATTCTGAAACGCACTCCTCTGTGTTTGCTTGCGCCGCGAGTACGCAGCGTCTTCGCAAAAGGGATTCCCTGCGGTTAGGTTCGCGTCGGTTAGGTACGGTTCGCGCGAAGGAGAAAGTTCTTTGAAACGGATCGACGCGACAGGTTTTTATCATACCACAATCTCAAGAACCGTCGGGAAAATCTACCGATGGCGTTACACTCCGTCACAATATTATAATTATAAGACACTGTGCAACGTCGTACTAATCTATATTTCGGAATTTGTCCACATACAATTTTATTAATTGACTATGTTGGACATCAGATTCCTCTTTTGCAAAATTCCATGGTTTCCCATCATCCAATTTGATGGTTAACTACATCAGCGTTGTTTTTCTTCAAAGAAAATCTTTCCGGTTATAAAATTGCCCAAATATGTTGCTGCGCAACATCTTTCTACACCTATTGTTTTGCCACATTTTAGACAAGAATAGCGTATAACACCAGCTGCTGACCTCAAAACGCTCACCGCGATTTTTCACGAGAGAAAGCTTGATTTAGGCGTAAGATCTCAGCGCTTCAATTTTATTCAACCATTGAATTGGACGTTTATGGTTATCGCGCACACAATTCACTTCTCATCAGAACTAACAGTTCCATGAGGAAATGAACATTTTTCATCGCGGACATATACGGAAGCCATTCTTAGGATTTCTAATCATTTTCAACTTCAACTGACTCTACCTCCATGTTCCAGATTTTCGTAAGACTTGTGTCCCACTCTACCATCCCCCTCCACCACTCGGTCACGTGAGGAGTTCCCTCACTGTCAACAATGTCACGTGATCAGTCCGGTGCTGGCACAGAAAGAGGGTAACATAAAATAACATTTTCGTTCGTTTACCGTTTTGCGTTATTTCTGTGCAGTTGGGTGCAAGTGAAGTTAATGGTCCAGGAAACTCTCAGGGATATAATTATAATACCATTACTGGTCAAGCACTTATTAATCGTTGCAGGTTGGATCGACCAATTTTGTACGTGTGCAATTTGCGATAATCGTAGGTGAATTAAGTTATGGCATTGTAATGAACATACTTACATAACGTATGACGATATTAGTCCTTAGGCTACGGTGTTACGCGTATGCATTTACTCGCGAACGGACCGTACACAAGCTTTTACGCGTGTTTAGATTAAATCGATTCCACTTCGTAGGAAATGTTATTATACGCACACTTGTTGCAATTTTCACCGGAACTTATTTATCGTGTTTTAATTGAATGACGAGGATACGCGTTATACATAATGGAATTTAGCGACACTCCATTTCGAGCAATGACTAATTTTGAACTGGAATGACACTGAACTTAACCTTTCAACTTTCCAACTACCAGGTTTTCGGGGCCACGTCCCCACTATGCACCGCGCGGTGTTTTGAAATTCCTTATTGACTTCGCGAAATAGGCGTGATCGTTAATGAACGAACGGGCTGTGTCGCGCGCCTACTTTTTCGAATCACGTTACTTCGAAAAGCCGCAAAAAGCACCGGCTCGATTAAAACGGTAGGCGGAACGGTCAACCCGTCACTCGTGTAACTTTTTCCATGGTTTCTGCTGGAATTCCTCACCGCAGGGTGCAAGAACAGTTTGCATGGAGAGAATTCTCGCTGGAGTGTCAATTAACAAAAATATATTATCAACATTGTCGCGCGGATTAAAAAGTGAACGGGCAACCGTATTACCTGAAAATTATTTTCTGTATTCTGTTGTGTATAATGAATGTGTAAGTATTTCGTAAAATTATAATTAATTTAATTGTGTGTATTATCATAACAGTCCTATAAAATATGGGCCAATTATTCATGTAACAAGTGTGAGCCAATTACACCGATAAAAATATTAGCCTAGTAGAACTATAGTGGTAATGAGGAAGAAACGTTCCGACATTACTTTCGCGAATTTAACCGCGTTCACACTCGGGACGTTGTGTTTCTTCTTATAACGAGCAGAATATCTACACACATCTACGTGTCCCATGTGTAGTTCTTCAGGCTTCAAAAAATAGTAGTCACTGGCACACACGTCGGATCCTTTCTGTCCTCTCTTTTTCAACGCGTGAGTCATTATACATAGTTATACCTATATTTTATACTTTCCCCGGTGGATTCCAAGCGGAGAAATTTTAGACGGCCATCGTTGTTCAAAGAAATTTGTTTACTTTCTTTCCAATCCTTATTCGTGTCCCGTAATTGTTCTGCGGTCCTTATTGTAACTCGATTCTAGTGACAATGATTTTAATGAGTAGACTGTGCGGATCTTTATGCATTTATAGCAAAATTGAGTAGACGAAATTAAAAATTGTTGGAAAATTTTCAAAATTGAAATTTAAAATCATTTAAGGGGAGAAATAACATTGAATTCAGTTTCTATTTCTTGCAATCGATGCAGAGCATTTTTATTTTGCACAAAGATCTGCAGTCTACTAACACGTTCGCTACCAGCATTTGTTTCGTTTCTTACCTCCCTTGTTCGAAAGTGTTATCTAGTATGAAACTTGTAATAGAGCTTATAATTCCCGAAGGCGCGACATAATTTCCCGTTTCCCAATTTGGCTGTGATTAAAGGAAGCGGGTGAACGGTGCCGCTTTTAAAATCACGTTCCTCGGCGCGAGGCGTGCTGGGCATTTGCACATGGACAGACACCGAATTTATTTGACATTCTAAACCGCCGCGCACCGGTGTGACTCGCCTCGTGCATTCTGATCTCGGAAAAAGGACTAACGAACAGCACAGCGCGGCGGTTCGATAAATGGTAATCGTCCCTCGAGCCACCTTGGCGACGGGCCTTACGCAGACCGCATCACAATTCGTCAATTCGAATTTTTGATTCGTAACTTTCTAGCGAGAACCTTAGAAGTGCCGGCTGCGCACAGGCCTCGCAAAAAATTGTCTCAACCGTGAAGAAAGTCAACGAAAGTGATCTCATAACGGCGCGACTCGCTTATTCTTCATTCCTGTCACACCGGCGACGAAAGCGATCGTGTCAACACACGGCTGCATCTCGTTAAGTGGCACGACGTTTGCATATCCGCGGTTTCTTGTTCGAAAGACAGTCATCACAACAGTTATGGATTTCATGCATTTATGGGAAAAATAAGTATGTGCCATATAAAACAGTGAAAAATTTACAATGATCTAATAATGCCAATCTAATGTTTTCAGCTTGTTGAAATGATTAAAGTAAGAATTAAACTTCTATCTGGCTCCAGTCTCTTGCAAATGGTGCAGACAATTTTTATTTTGCATAAAAATATTATGACTAGACTGCGGATTAATGTATTTATGACAAAAATGAGTATGTGAGTACAATTTAAAGCAGTGGACATGTCAAAAATATTTAAGGACATCGATTTGTTAGTTTCAGCTTACTAGGATAACTGCATACCTTAATAGGATAACCTGCAATCACAATGCAAATGCATTTTGTATAAAGATCCACAGTCTAATTATGACGAACGAAATTGATATAACGCCTCATACGATACTTAAATGTGTAGTACTTGATTAGATACCAACATATAATAATGTGAATAATGGTACATATAGCAATGTTTAATGGTGAGACTCACTTCTCGACTACTATGGGTTAAATTATTTGGGGGAACATTAAATATTCGTTCGACGTACGGCGCAAGAGGTAACCGTCTACCTCCACGAGAAAATCAAAATGAAATTTAAATAAGGAATTTTCGAAAACGCACTGTTTCCAAAAGAATTAGTATTTTAGCGATCTAAAATAATTAGTAGCTCGACGACGCGACGCGCGACGACCCGAATGAGCGAGATGATCTTTTTGCCAGGTCAGAACGTTACGGGCCATTCTGCGTGGCGTGGTTACATTCCCCTTGCAATTAAAGCAATTAGTGTGGTCGAACGCAAGAAAGGGTTGAAAAATCCTAGTAGATACACGACGCTCAACATTCTCGTTTCTTTCAGCCGTTTTGTCAGCGAACCGTGCACCGAGAAGCTTCTCTCCCTTCCGATGGACTCAGCGGAGCAAAAGCAAAGAGAGGAACACGTGGGTGTCCTTTATTTTCAGTCTTCGGCCAGCAGATTCTGAGGCGCTTGTATTGTGTGCCTTGGGGAAGGACGAGCCAGGGGGTGAAACAAAGAGGTCCAGATGGTTGGGGACCTAGCATCTTTCTGGTTGTAATTTAAAGCGACAGCCCACAGGCACCAACGCGCGGGACGAAGTCTCCTCCGGGATGATTTCGACCCTCCTTGACTATGCACGCGCGTGTACAGTATTGTACATTGTATACTAGGGTGTTCCTTATTTCTCGATTTTCGATTCTTTCTGGTCCTACCCCTTAAATTGTCTTGGTCAGAAAATAAATATTTGACACGTACTATTGTTGCCCATCGGCTATGTTGAAAGGGTGAAAACAGTCCTTGAAGTTGCGCAAAGTCAGTGAAAATCGCCATCATTTTCTCACCAATTCAAGAAGGCATAACCAAAGGACCACCCTAATGGATACACGAATATATTTGGCGTTCACCCTAGTTTTTCCTGTCTCGAAACGTGTCTCTGTTTTGTACACACAGACTGACAGCTCGCAGACGCAGGGGGAACCCGAACGCAGGATCCACCCAGTATATTTTCATTTGCATCGAACGCACGAAAGAAGTTACGAGCATTTCTCCTTTAACGGATATTCCGAGAAACGGGATGCTCGTGTTCTCGCAAAAGCTCGGGAAATAGAGCCGGGGAAACTCTTTGATGTCGTTTCTGCTTCTTCTAACTTTTCGGGTCAGTTCACGCAACGCCATCGTTCGCTCTACTTCGCCGCCTGCGTCTCTCGTTTTTAGGATCGTGGTTGTCGACTTTCTTTGGGTTGGTCCGACTGTGAGCAAGTAAATGCATTGTGAAGTATTACAATAAAACTTTCCATCGGATCCGATGGATCGATTCCAGAGAAACTTGTTCGCGTTACTTCGTGCAGGAGAACGAGATTGTAATTTCGTTTTTATTGGCGGATTATTCGAACTAATTCTTGTAGTAAAACTTCATAGATGTTGCGATAAACGAGGTTCCATCAAGCGGGGTTCCAGTGGGTTTATATGAAAAACGATACTGTGCGGCTCCTTCCCCGTTTAGGTACGTCCTCCACTCTTACACTTCATCGTTGCCGCCGAACAGTACTGGGCACATTTGTCGCAATTGAGACAAAACCGTCCCTACCGTAGCGCCCATTGTTCCCCACCAGCATCCGCCGTTACCATGGAGGAAGGACGCGCTTTCCCCTTCCACTATCCCATTTCCAGCACCATGAGACTAGTCACATATTACTCTGGTCATCAGAGAGGGGGTATTCTGTATTCTCTTCGATTTGTACCTCGTAAATTGTATCCACCTCGAAAGAGGGGTTGGTGGGGGAAGTAAGGTGTTTGAGGGGCCCCTACCGTGCCCATAACTTGCTGTAGACTTTCCTGTATATTGTAATTCTAGCTTCAGTCTGTTCTATCACATCGGATCCGTCGCAATCCAATGACGAGTGTTCGATGACGTCGTCGGCTGGTCCTGGAGGTGAAGAAGTCAAGAGCAACGTTGAATGATCACGGCCAACAAAGGCTCTCGGAAGAGCGGTGCGCGAAGGTGGATTATCTCCATCCTCCTCTCCGGAGGATAATGATCTGTAGCGGTGTTGCGGGATCTCCTGAATATATATTAATGCTCGTCCTTTTTTCGCTCGTGTAGATAATGGTGGGGTTCGCTGGGTCTGGAGAGGAGGGCGAGAGAAACAGGAGAAAGGGGTTGCGGGGAGGAAAGGGGAGGAAAAAGGGCGAGAGGAAAAAACAAAAGTTGCATTCGTCGGAAACACAGGAGCTCTCCCGGCCTAAACGCCGCGCGCCGGCCTCGGCAATAGCCACGGGAAAAATTTTTAATTGCTTTGTGGCGAGAGAAATTACAGACGCTGTGCCGACGCGACGCTATGCGACGGGTGCAACAACCCCCTTCCAACTGTTATCTAGAATACCAACAACGCATAGAGGAGGGCCACCTTTATCGATTCGTGTGTTTACCGGCGTACAGAATATCCACCTGTTAGACAAACCACAAGATAACCCGCTTTCGTGCGTTCCACGCGCATACCTCTTGTCTGGTTTACTCTGGCGCGTAGATTCGTGCCGATACCGAGATACCGGGAACACCGGAGACGCATTAAAATCTCTGTTCGTTACTTCTGTTGAGATCTCGCGTTTTTATGGCGCCGGTAATGACGTACTTGCAAAAATTGGGTGATTAACCCTTCGCACTCCTTCGTCGAGTGTGGCTCGACATCGGAAGAAGAGAAATGTTCTTCCTTTATTTATTTAATTGTCTTATTTGTTTAGCTAAATACAAATATAAATTACAACAAACTGTAGCGGCCATCGGCACGTACAATAAATCATCTGGCGTGCAAATGGTCGGGACGGTTTGCGAGGCAAGCAATAGTAAAGCTATTTTTGAGGAAACCGTTTTTTAACGGGTACAACTTACAATTAGATGTTGTAGACAATGCACGTCCCGTTCGGTAGAATCTTTCGTTGCCGGCCTCAATAGCAAATGCTGGTATCGTAAACCGCAGGGAGTTGTTGGCAAGAAAATTGAAAAATATTCGATAATTAAAGATTAAACAATAATTTTCATACAAAATCTTATACGTATGAATTAGTGATGATTTTCGAATCTTAAACGAACTATTGCATTATATAAAATATAGAAAAAACTCGATGGAAAACCGAATCGGCACAATATTTCTGTCCGAAATTCAGGAGAGAATTCAAGGCCAATAAAAGGCAATTTATTGGAAGACCTGTAATGGCGAGAGAGAGTTGCGATAGGTTAGTTGTAGATGTATGACGTCATGACGTGTGATGTATGACGTGGCCAGATGTGCTTCTGTTAAGATTATAATGTTTGATAAACACACCTAGTAAAATCGGGAGATTTACATCACAGACTTCCATCGTTTTTACAGGCTCGTCATAAACCAACCGCGTTTCCGTTCGGCAACAAATTAAAGGCGTTATCATTCTTAATAGGGTAATAATGAGAGTTGGCAAAGACATATGGTACGACGCCATATAGAATACGATACGTTGCAATAAGTTTTTGAGAAGCTGCTTAATCGCCGTGATCATCGCAACGGGCTAATAGAACGTCGAAGAGATTACTGGTCGGCATAAAATGTCTTTGAAGCATTTGTTACAGGGCCCTCGCGTGTAACACGCTGTAAAAGATACCGGCTAATTATACGGCGGTGCACCGTGTTCATCGGCCATTTCGTTTGCATACTCCACGTGCCCTTTGCTATTGCAATAAATTTTGCGGTAGCCGCGTATAGAATCGCGCAAACCACTGGATCCTCGAGAACGCTACGGGCCCACGGATTTCATGGGGAATCCGAACTCGCGTTAATCGGAATTCAATTTCAATAAGACTGTTCTATACGCAGTCTACACGATTGTTAATTAACTCCAGACATTCGTAGAGCACGGTTGAGTGCACACTAAAAAGTTACGCATATTGCGGCCCTTGAGCACGAAACGAAATGTAAGAGAGATGAAATTTTGCTGGAACAAAGTTATCGCTAGCCGGCGGATTTGATGCATTTATGAAAAAAATAAGTAGAAGAATTTAGAAATACTGTTACATTATTTTTAACCGATTAAACATACCGGGAAAGAAAATTAATTTCTACTTTATTCCAGAACATTTTTATTTCGCATAAAGATCCGCTGTCTAGTTATCGCCATGACGAACGTTGTTTGGTCATTTAATAAACGCGAGATTTCTTTCTCGTTTTAACTTTCATTTTCCATAATTAAGACGGAAGATGTAACAGTGGGGATGACGAGATGACTGTCGGCCATGTGACTTCATAAAAAGGTATTATTAACTCGCATGGCTTGCCATACGCTTTCTTTTCTAAATGCGGCGCC
This sequence comes from Lasioglossum malachurum, assembly GCA_028455605.1. Taxonomy (NCBI): domain Eukaryota; kingdom Metazoa; phylum Arthropoda; class Insecta; order Hymenoptera; family Halictidae; genus Lasioglossum; species Lasioglossum malachurum. The sequence goes on along the minus strand of CM052313.1, from coordinate 8,163,997 downwards.
AGACAAACGCAGACATTAAAGACAACGATGATACAAGGCAGCTCGAGCGCCAACGTTGTAAAAATATTTAGGTTTTATTCCGCCTTCGACCCTGGACTTGGTTGACTTAACTACATGCTGTAAACGCGTGACCGTTTTGTAACTTTCTACCTTTATTGTCGCGCATAAAGCGATCCTTCTGTCAACAGATCTTCGCTAGCTCGTGCAACCAAACATTTTACGTAGAAGTTCAATTGCACAGATTGTAGAACAAAGATGGTAATACACAACCCATCAAAGAACGATCGATGTTCTACGAGCAATCTGGCAGAGCGATCGAATGGCGAGTCAGGATGTTCTTGTAGTTAGAGTGCTTCTTCCTCATTTCCTTTTCCTGTACAGGGAACGCCCTATATCAGTGCCTCAAAATTATACATAACATATACGTATAAATACTGAATATCCCGCCTTTAGCCGTTCAATCTCAGGAATATTTTGACCTTGGCTCTTTTCATATGCTAGACAGCATTTAATCTGTGCAACGCAACGCTGCTTCGTCTACTCTATTATTAGGGGAACGGAGAGGTATCGCTTTATTTTGCTACCGGTTTCATCCGACGCAATTTCGCAGCCACCGACACAACACGTGTCTCACATATTCAATGCGAACTAGCCACCTTATATGTAGATCCACGTATATTTGCAAGCTCTGTCTCGGCATTAAACCGTTAGATCGTGCACCTTTCAGTAATTTCATTGATAATTCATTTGTAAGATTCCGAAGTAATGGGAACAATCATGATTTCCGATTGCTGCATGCAGAAGAGAAGGAGGTAATCGAATTACTTGCGCGAAACGTCTTGGAAAATCGTAATGAATTCTTAACACTGTAATGAATTCTATTATGCAACGTGTTATTATTGTTGGGTAGTAAATGTCTTATCATTTGTAGGACCTAGAAACGAATTTTTGAAGATTAATTTAGACGAATAATTGTTTTCTATATTAAAGGAAGCGAGCTAATAAAAACGTGGTAAAATCGCCAAGATGGAATAGTTGCACAACGCACAAATGAGTCTTGACTTGTGGCTGACTATAGAATTAATTCGAAAAAGATGCGATTCGGAAGTAAACAAATTTGCTCGAATTGCGTTTGTACGTGATCAAAGGTCGTAGTTCTATGCCGATGGCCTTACTATTTATCTATCACGACAAACATATCTGCCTAAGTAACTTATCACTATTGGCACTATCAAAGATTAAATTCCATCTAAAGTGACAAATATTTAGTCTGAGATTGTCGCGAGGTTGCATGTTTGCTATCAAAACTATGCGTTGTTATTTGAATAAAATTGCTTTACTATGAACTTAATTTTTTAAATTGCATATTACGAAAAAAATGTTCAAGTTTCACTTTATCAATTGTATCAATAATAGCATTTTATGGATATGAAATTGATATAATACTCCATACAATATTTAAGGTTATGGACTCGTTTCCAGGATTGTCATCATTCGAAAGTGCTAAGGGTTAATTTTTAACTAATACTTTCTACACAAGCTGTAGATAGATTTAGGGCGGATACGTTTGGAAATTAAAATCATATGACTCGTGTATAGAAACAACAAATTAGTGCTCGATGTTTGGAGGATCTGATTACCTGGGGTTCGAAGGAATGGGGCCGATCACTTGCGTAATGGTGTAGTAGGGTGCATTGTGCGTTATCATCGGGTCTGATCCGGAGGGGCTCTTTAATTCCAGCACGAAAACAGAAACGTTCGTACGGCCTCGACCCGAGCAAAAGTTCGTCGAGGCTGCCAAGCCTGAGGCCGGTCTATGTTCTCTCTGGAACTCGGAGCCAGGACTCGAGAAAGGTCGAAGCTTGCCGGAGGTAGTCGAGCGGCGTCGAGCGGTCGCGTCGAGAACCGAGCTCGAGAGTCGGCGGAACGAGCGCACAGCAATCGAACAGCATCGTCACATCGTCAGTCCCGACAGTCCCTCACGGTGAGCCGGTTCAGTTGGTTTCCTCCGCTCGTCTCGAACAATTCGTTGCGTTGTTTGCGACGATCTGCTCCGTTTAATAGGTGGCTGCGTAAACTACGTAAACTTTTCTTTCTCTTTCTCTCTCTCTCTCTCCCTCTTTCTCTATCTGTCCCTTTTTTCTCTCTTTCTCGTGTACGAAACAAAATCTCCAACAGTGTTCCTCGTTCGAAACCGCGCACCGACGAACGATCAGTGCGTAACGATATTTATTGGTGGACACAAGCATTTTCGAGAAAGGGGCCTGTTCTGTTTGTGGATTTCTACCCCCTGCCTCCCAGTGGATTACCCGACGTCCCGCGAGGGGAATTTTTCAAAAAGGTAGGACCACTTTCCATCTCTCGAATCGACCCGTTTTCCACCGTTCCGCCGGTCGAAATTTTCAATTTCAACGATCGCTTTCTCCACCAACTAGGGGTGGCCGGGTACCCGGAAGTTTCGGGTTCGGGAAATATAATCTTCGGGAACCCGAGAGTCATGAATTTTCGGATCGGGTCGGAAACCCGAAAACACTAATTTTCAGGTTCCGACCCGGCCCGGCTTCAACCCGTCAAAAGAGCACCCGAGATTTTCAAACGTCCTCAGTTGTCATAAAAAGCGATTAACGAGCCGGTCGATGGAATTCGGGCCTCGAGTTAAACGCGTTCCGAACGAAACGTTACCCGCTCGAACGAGGATACGATCGTTTTTGAAAGAACCTATGTAATTACAACACGAACGGCTAATAGTATCCTGCTACGGAATAGTTCGAGCTGGAGATTCTGCGACCGTTTAATTGACGGCGAATCGAGTTGAAATTGCGTGCCAGTTTCCAAGCTGCGCGTAGGTAATTCAACCCGTTTCTCTCCGACCGTTGATGTTTTCGATCCGAACCTGCACATGGCGCTTGAATCATCCTTGCCGCTCGATGACATGTCGGGTCCTCTGAAAATAGGGGAACGCTTCGGAACGGCGTCTATTATTAAACCTTCGCGGACGAACTTCCCTTATTTTATTTTTCCGTGGGCCTAACGAATCTATATTCTCCTCAAAACAATATTAACCCCGCATTACTCGTATGGAGTATTTGATCCCTGGTAAATTAAATATTTGTTAATCTGCTTAATTGTATTTCTTAACACAATAACGTACTCTGTCTCGACGTAGTCTAGAATATGTCTCACAAATTTTTGTCATGCTTATTTAAGCAGGAACTCCATACCAATATGTACTAACGTAAATATTTCTCACACGAGCAATGTAGGATTAAACATTGCATAGACACTGGGTCTAGAGAGCATTAGAAGTGACTATTTTACATTATAAAAATAACAATTCTTTTTATTATATAAACCCAGTGTTGTTATAGATCCTCAACATCAATAGCGACTTCAATCATAAACCAACTAGTCCCCCGCCATTAACACTAAACCTACCACTACCACTGCCGGTCAAATGACCGGTTTTATATTTTTAATTTCACTATTATTGAAATTATTAAGTTCTTTATCCAAGCACATATTGTAATAAAAATGGCAAAAAATCTAAATGAATAGAGCCATGTCATTTTTATAAGTTAAAACATTTTCATCGCTTCTAGTTCTCGGTAGGTTTAGTGTTAATTTAGCTTACACGAACTCCATTGATATGAACCTGAATTTCCATTAAATCAACCAAAAATCCTATTATGCAATATGAATCTCCCGATGATCCAACGTCATAGTTCTGCTGTATTATTGAAAATCCTATCAACGGGTTTTCGGTATTATAAAGAAGTGAGCAAACACACACACACACAGTAGCGCGCGAATGCCTCCGTCGCAGTCGCTCGCAGGATACGTCACTGAAGTACATATACATAGCTAGCGCACGCAATCGATCTGTGCACGCAGCCGCCTAGGGCCATCGAAAACAGTCTTGTGCAAAATGAATGCAAATTCGAAGGGAAATCCTTAGAAAAGGAAGAGAGTATCCGGACAGGTGACGAATACGTCGAGTCGAGTTAGGGGTGGTTAATAGCGGAGTCATTAGAAAAGTGCTCGGGGCGAATGAGTATGCACCGCGATGCACTACGGTGCAGACTGATCGAAGAAAATAGGATAATAGCGACTTAGGGACACCCGGAGTAGATTAACGCTGTTAAAGGATGCCGGAAATAGGTGGTATATTTATCGATCGGCCATGTTCAGGGTATACGGACCAAGTGTGCACGCACTGACTGGCAATTACGGTCTGTGATCTATAATAAATGGTCGTTTAAATCGTAACGCGGGACGCACCTCTGCGACCCGACGCGTAAATAGTCAGCCTGCCTAAGCCAGGCGGCCCTTTGTGAGACTCGGCGAAACGATTCGAGAATTTTCTGTTAAACTAGGTGCTGACAGTTAAACGATGAGCTCCTTCAGCCCCCGAAATTACGCGAAACGTTATTCCGTCGGCCGCCGCCAAATCCACCAGATCTCTTGGACACTTTTCAACCGGGCATTGTTTATATTTTGCTACAGTTTCCATCCCGTTATTTATACGGACAGTCGCTCACTTTGTTTTCCTAGGTGGAGTCGGTCAAAACCCGCTTTGATATTTCGAGAAAGAAAGTTGATGGAGGAGGCTGCTGCAAATGCCATGCCACTTTATATTTTGCGCGATGTTGCTTTTGTAATAAATCAGCTGATCTCCCATCGATATCCTAGCTTCCTTAGCTATTTTATCGATTGTACACGCGAATTCGATATCGAGGTGCCAACGAATCGGGGACGCTGACTAGAAAGCTGAAAATAATATTTGAGACGTAAACATAAATTTGTTTCGGAGACGAGGACTCGGTAAACTGTTTCCGGGATTACTTATAGTAATCTAGGTTGTAAACGAACTGGTGGATGATACAAAATGTTAAAAGCTGCTGCGGGCGATCTATTTTCTTGAAATATTGATCGTTTGAAAGTCTCGCGGATCGTGAGCCAGTATCGTCCAGTTGCAAAATAGAAATTGAATAGCTGAGAACGTGTTTAGGTTCCTCGTTCGTAGCAGCAGCTCTCTAATTTGATTTTTGGAAAGTTATTTGTGCAACGTTCGAATGTATGAGGTGCTGCACTATATCGAAAATTTTATCCTACGTACATTGTATAAATAGTCGTTTTAAAGACGGTTAAACAGAATTTTATATGCGATCTTCTGTTTAATCTTCGACTCAGTAAAATGAGGCTGTTTTTGGTATTATATTTGTACAACCATTAGTGGCGTTGATGCACTTCTTACCGTAGATCTTTATATTCGTCTTTAAAGTGATTGTCATCCGCTGACAAATAAGTTACAGCATTCCATTAACAAGGCCAAGACAATTATCACCAAATATACTCACGTTTAATTTTATGGTCACGCAAAGCAGAAGATCTTTCAAAAAAGTTCTGTGAAATTAGCACTTTATAAGATGTTCCGTTCGGTAGTATGTTTCGTGCTATATTTTCAAAGTAGGGTTCAATGACATCTTGGCAATTAACTGTGATTTGCCTGGCGAGTAGACAACACTGACTTGTTTGGCCGAGTGTCACGTAGCCACTTGTTGGTCGCAAGTGTCACATGGTAAACATTTAAATTTTCGTGCAGATGTGAACGCCCGCCGCGAGAAATGAACGTCTAATCAGATCCAACGCAGACAAATAAAATTAAAATGAAGTAAAATTGACCGGTTTTTTAATCCGCAATTATTTTAATCATAAAGATCTTCCCGTGGGAAATGAATAAATGTTTTTAGTGAAGCACATTTTTATATAGTTCATATATAATTTAATAATTTTTTTTATATAATTTGTGAAAATGACTGAGAGGAGAAGAGATATTATTAAGTGCCTGATTTATTTGCTCAAGCACTATAGGGAACAGCAATCCATTTTCACTGTCCGCTACTTTTAGTGCTCGTCCGAGCGCTGCCAAAACGGGCGACAAAACCCGCTTGCTCGCAGCAGGCCTAAAACTAGTAACAGAGAAGAAACTTTCCGCGAATGATTCAGAAGATGTTTCGTAGGACACCCCACGTAGTCACCCTCTGACTAATCCGCAAACAAAACTCGCGAGACATCTCCGAAGTTACAGCCAATTACAGTTTTCGCTCGTCCACGTAGTCGAGACAATAGAGAATTAATAAAGACATTTGAATAGAAATTTAAGTACATAGTCTCTGTAATTTACCGTTAAATCGTTGAACGCTATTAATTGAATGAAGTATTCGAAAAAAAGGACACCAAGGAGCATGTAGTAACAATTACTAAATGCAATCACTCGGTTGTGGTATTATTTTAGCAAGAAATGCGAAAAGTAGCGTTGTCATGTTTTAATAGTTCTGCAAGATCCAGCGACAGTTTTGCAACCGATTGCGGTTTTGCGAAGGAGCGTCGACTACCATTACCGTTTAATTCGACGGAACGTTCCTTTAGTTTCATGACTTGCGGGAAAATGGTTGATACTTTTTTTTAGTACATCTACCGTTTAATATTGCTAGAAATTATACAGTTTTTTGTAGTCGGTATTACGTGTTTCGGTAACGGTTCAGAAGAATAGTATGTTCGAAAATAGAAGCGAAAAAGGATAAATTAATAACTTTGCGTCTATTGAGTTATATCGAGTTTCACATACCAACGTGTAAGAAGAATCCCAGTTGATAGGTGTTCCAGAAGAAACTTATAATCAACCATCAGCAATACGCGCAGCAATGCGAACCATTGATATGCATGATAGGCGATACGTGCTTATCGATTAATTACTTTCGTGACGTTCGAACTTGGAGTTCCATAATCAAGATTACTCATTAAGATTCTCATCTGTATTATGAAATATTACTGATCTTCCAGGTAACGCATTTCAGGAATACCCGATTTACATCTCCTGCGAATGGTGATCCGCATTTTAATGGACAATGTACAAAAAAGCTATCATATGTGTTAACAACATATACTTACTTAATGATAATGTGTTATTAAGTATTAATAACATATGTGTTAGAACCGGTCATTTAAGCAGCGATGCAACATTAAACGTTAAACAATTCATCCGCCACTAAAGGGTTAAGTCTCCGCAGGAGCATGGAGCGGGGGAGAAGAGCGAGGGGTTAGGGTAAAAACGCGGGTGATTTCCGAAACAGAACGCAGATCGGTGTACCGTTGTCATTCGGGGACGTGTGTTTGTTTGGTGCCCGGTGTAAACCGGTCACCGGCGTGGCGCGTTTACGAGCGTGTAGGTGAAGGAGCCATGGTTGCATGGGAGCTGGGGGAGAACGCATGTGCGTGGATGCATGCGTGCGTGTAGCTCTTGCGTACGTCGAGCGTGGCGTAGTGGCGATGAGACTTGCCGGGAAGAAGAGATGAGAGAGACAGAGAGAGACGCGCACGAGCTCGACGTCTCTCGAGTGCCGTTACAACGTCCGAGGGAACTCTCGATAAACCTGAAACGCGCACCTCCGTTCTGGAGAGAGAGCATTAGGGTGAATCGAGAATGGATGGAAAACAGGATTCTTCGCGACGCAGGACTCTCTGGGAGCACCGGGAGGAGAGACTTGTGCTTTGTACGACCCCGGAGAGTTCGTTCTTTGTTCGACGTGTTAAGTACTCCGCGATTATTCCCCGGATTCCGGAGCTACGTCATTAATCGAGTCTGTTTGGGTTTCTGGCTGCCTGCTAGCCAACAACTCGAGTGGTTCCACGATGTTTGGGGTGGTTCGAGTAGATGAGACCTGGCCATTTAAGTGTCCCAGGAGGGGGTAATGTGGTTTTATTATATAATAGATATGGGATATGGGCGCAACCGTGGAAAGATAAACATCGTTACCTTCTTGAGCCGGGACCTTTTAAAGCGGGCCAATAAAAAAGGATCCGAGATTTAGAGCCTCTGATAGAGGCCATTTTTAGACCGCGTTTTTCAGAGGTTCAGTGGGCTTCTTTAGGGTCATCCTGTGCTCCTGCTTCAGTCTCTCTACACTGACATCAGTCTTGTATTTCTTGATCTATTTAACGCTGTTTTTTGTCCCAATTTTATATTTGTAAGTAGACAACTGGTTGCACCAAACTGGAGTGATTTGGAGTTTATTTTGTTTCTTGGAAATAATATAACAGCATTTTTAAATTCTTCTAATGTCAGTATGTAATGAAAATTGTAAATTTTAGATTACACTTACTCATTTTTGGCATAAATACACGAAATCCGTTTTGTTCAGCAAGCTAAGTCTTGTGGCTTACTGTTCCTTTTCTTCTCCACTTCGAATCGTTCTCTTTCCTCTCTGCAACGAGTGCTGCGAATTTTATCACGCATTGTAAATATATTTTTTAATGTTAAGTCGAGTCGCATAAGGTCTGCAGCACATTAACGAATGTTTACCCATTCTGTCACGCACGAATCAAATATCGTCATTAAAATGGACGTGATCCTTCGTGACAAACACAGCTGGTTACTTACGTATATTCTTTTCCACGAACGCTTTTACAGTTCATTTTCCAAGAGCGCATGGAAGTGATTAGAAAACGTATTAAATTCGATTCGTCCCGGAATTACTGCGTCACTTTTTCGTCGGCCACAAAATCTGCCAAGAAAGGAATTCCTTAGGCGATATAAAATCGTTTAATGGTCGAACGAAAATGAGTTTAACCGCAGTGACAGTTCCCACTATTTCAATAATTGTAAAATAAAAAATTTAACCGGCGCGATGGTCGGTTTAATGTTAACAAAAAAGAAAATCTTGCAGTCGTTGTTTTCCTCGTGATCGTGATCGAAAGCGTGAATCCGTTGGGTTGCATAAAGAAATTATATCGTGGAACAAGTTTGAATGAAACGATCGAGGTTTACGAGGGACAGGTTCGCTGTGACTCGGGAATAAAACTTCTCTTTTATATTCTCGACGATTATTATTATTCGAAATGCCAGCGGCATTATTCCGCACTTTCCTGGAATCCGAGTTGCACAACATTTGTATCTGTCCTACTCGCGAACCGTTACGAAACGACTCGATACCAAAACAGATCTTCGCTCCCAACTTTATATAGAACTCGGCGATAATCGTGAACGGTTTGCCGGTTGTTATAGATCACCGGAGATCCCAGAGTTGGCCAATCTTAGCTTATCGATCCGAGCGGACAACTTATCGTTAGAGGCCGGTTGTTGCTGTGAACCAATAGAAAAAAATCGTCGATCATGTTATGTTTTCTCCTATGGGCACCAATAGGTTGCATCCCGCGATTTATCGATCACGCGGTGAAAGTGACGCTGTTTGATACAAATTTAGAAAGCCGATCGTGCCATCCTACATTTTGCTCTGAATGCGACGCGTGTGTGTTTTCCTGTTGCACAGTTTATAGGTCGTTTCGTTTGGAAATCATCGATCGGCACTTAATTAACCCGCAGATCTTTATCGATCATGTCTCGTGTCTCTTGTCACTCCCGCAGCACCCTAATTAGCTGAATTAGATTCATCGCTGATCTAATCGATAACGGGCACAGGATAAACTTCTTCGACGTAGTCTCGATATGTACTTTAAGCTTTCAATACACATTTGCTAATGTGGAACTTCCATTAAAAATAAAATGGAATATTGGATTGTGGTGAATTTGATCATTTAAGTTGAAAAGTTGATATTGCAGATTTTGCTTTTCATTGGTCACGTGCAGATTTTACGGGCGGCTATTTTCTGTTTGTTCAAAGTTCACGTTACGTTATGGTAAACATTGCACAATCTCTGATGTAACCAGTAATAGACGCTAAAACTGTCCTAGGTGTAAATTGTCATATCTGTCTCGTACAATTCTAGCACGTCGACAATATTAGATAATTTTCTAAGTGGAATAAGTAGGCATCGGCGAGCAAAATTATTTCAACCGTATTGTCAATACGAAATTATCTGAAGCGACAGAATTATTCAGGGGTCTAAATTGACTGCGAGACATGATATAACTCTCCTATGATGTCTGTGCACAAGAAGTTTTGACTTCCATCACTTTTGCATTGTCCGCGCGACATTGTACAAGTGGGAATTCAGTAAAACACACAGCTTCGAAGAGCTTCTTAGCAAAGAGCAACCAGTACCTTGCGAATCAATTTGGTAGTTGGATCGATCATTCCAATTTCTATGACTCCATTCATCCGATTCCTGTAGTTATAGCAGTGGATTGCACCCCGTGGAACAATTGACTGCACCTCGAAGGCTTCTGCCTGATCATTGAATGATCAATTGCGCGTTGCAGCAGCTAGCCGCTCCGTGTATTATCACTTCCCGGGAACAATCGAATCGAGAAAGCTAGTGGTTGATTACGGCCGATTAAGAAGAGGTCGCTTTTATTAGGTGTACAAATTAATTCGTGGCTTCGTCTTCATATATTTGGTGTCCATTGACAAACAACCAAAACATTGAAAATAATCCCTATCACAAAGGAACACATTCCGAAAGAAACTTTTGGGACAACCTAATACTTTCTTCGACAGGTTTAGCTCTTCGGAGACGACGACGTATTGTCAGTTTGATTCTCTTCAATAGTCTCCAAAAACGGTTTAGAATTTTTAATATTTATATTCGAGGAGCCAATTCTGAAAAAACCTCCTAGCTCGTCGACTTACAATTAGCGCAAGTAGACCAGAGGAGGTCGACGCACGACGGTGACCGTAGCGCGCGGCGCTTGCTATACCATACTTCACTGTTGTGTTTCGATAGACGTTCGTTAACGCGTAAAAAGCTCGAGTAGTCGTAACAAATTAGCCGGACAACAATGGAGAGAGCCACGTATCCCTTTGCCGATGTTCCGATGCGGTCACGGAACAACGGGTCGACTCGACGACTGCAACTATGCTATCCGTCATTGGGACCGCTTCACTGTGACGTAGCAGAATTTCTTCGTGATTCATTCTCCCCGGCTGCGTATCTTTTTCACTAATCAGATTTTCATAAGATCCATCGTGGCGTACAAGCGCGGACCAACTCCGTTCCGAGACAATCCTTGCATTCGAGGACGCAGTTCATTATACGCCGAGTTGCTGCAACAATGCAGCCGCGAGAGAAGTATTTATCGCCGGAATCAAGGTCGCTGTTGCGAGCATGTATGAAGCACGGTTAATTGTCGGTTTTTAGGAACGAGTCATTCATACTGCGATGGCATTGGGAGAGCCTATCGCCGTGTTAGGATACTTCGCACTTCGATCGTCACTCTGGATGCGGCCTTCGCTGTGCTGTTTGCGTTTGCGCAGTAAGGTCGCGGCTCCGAAAACCTGGCAGAATCTCGAATTATTGAGTTTAGTTATGGAGTGAAAAGTAGATGTTCTAATAAGTATATTTTTCGTCGTTTCAAAGTATACAGCTCTAGAAATATTTCTAAAAAATTAGAAAACGAGGCAGGTTCCTGAAATTCGCCCTAGTAGACAATTTAGTCTACTAATTACTCAGTATCTAATCTCTGACGTCGGAGAACATATTCCGGAATAAAGTGACTGAAATAACGGGCATTGTCGACCGAGAGGCTCCACTTTGTAAAATTGCCCGTTCGCACACGCAGAGTTCTATTCGGCTAGAAGTTTGAAAGTTAGCGAATTGAACACTACTCTGTCATTGTGTTGGCAGACAGGCTTGAATATGTACAGAGGGAGTTTGTCGAGTGACAGAAACTTGTCTATTGTTCCGCCGTGCAGGCGCCACCGCAGGTTTGCATTGAAGTCTGTAGCCTATTTAGCAGAAGTTGTATTCCCGTGAAAAGCCTACGCTCGAGACAGAGAGCAGCCTGTCTGTTACGTCTATTACGCGTCTACTATCAGCAAGGTGTCGTGGAACGTGGTGGTCTTGTCTCTCTATTCGGAACCGTACGAGGAAAGCTTTTTCTGTTGCCTCGGATATGAGCTTGTAAACATACTTTCGTCTCGAACTGAGAATAGCTAGAAAGTTTTTAATTAAAATGCAACAATCGTTTCCGATTAGATATATATGCGTTTGAATGAAACGCGCGCTAAGACGAAAGACCTATTTCTATCGGCTTAGAAAACCGGTTCGACGTCACTGCAAAAAGTAATTAGATGCACCGCTCGAGAGCACCTACTTTTGACGGATTCCAGATATATCTTGATCGACGAGCCACGAAGACGAAGGTAAAAACATAATCACGGCGTTGTAGGTTTCCAAGTAACCGAGGTAAAGAGGACAGAGTGGTACCCTTTGAAAGCCGACGGGAACGCTGACTTTCGAACGATCGATTAAATTATACGGTAGTCCTTGCTCGATTCACTGTGACTTTCGCTTGGCGCATCCCGAGTGGAATCGTAAGATCCGCTTGATACACCTGACTGCATTTAGGTCTGGAAGTCGGGAATCAATGGCAGATCTGACAGCACCGTTTTGCCATTCATTAAAGTCGGTACACTCTCTAACCTAGTCAATCTGCACGGTACGAGAATATGCAGATCGTCTATCTAAATCACCCCACTTACGCGCTACCTCGAAATTCACCGGGAGAGCTATTTGAACTCGAAAATTAAACATTTCTTCCGACCTAGAATTATCCCATTCTATATGATTTTTTCATTTTATGGATATTAAAGTGATATAATACCTAAAAGAAAGTTTTTATTTTGCATAAAGATCCGCAGTCTATTAACCCTCGTACTTTTCTCCGGGTGAAAATCCATCCATTTTTCTTTTTTACATATTGAAAAACGATTGAATTCTTTTTGTCTGTGTTGCAAAAGGTATTTCTTTGAAATGTCACGCGATAGTTGCAGTATAATTCGTAGATTAAAAAGGTGAAGTACGAAGGGGTGAAATATTATTCTAAAATCTTTTGTCTGAGGAGTGTATGAGGGTTAATAATGTAAACAATATTGTTTACGACTCTCAGTCACCAGTATGGCAAGGGGTTAACAAATGAAATTTTTCATGGTAGCAGCGGTCAGGCTGATTGTCTATTAATTTTATTTGTATATCGAGGGTACTATGTCGTATTAGATCTAGTCTAGATCTTTTGTCATTCCACAGAGCCACCAGCTGGGTATTTGCATAATGCGGATTCAACATGTACAATGCTTCCAGCACATCTGTTTCTCATCTCGTGCGATATTTTATCAACTGTGTTTATTCCGACTCATTTCAAAAAGAAAGAACAAATATTTATTACAATAAGACACTCTTTTTATCCATACAAATTACCGAGACTTTTTACAAAACCAATTTCCTTCGTCATTTGCTAACATCAAGAGTTTGTATGTTAGTAAACAAAGATAGTTAATGGAGAAATAAATATTAGCATTTGCAGCGATGTTTTTACGACGCTAGCTAGACCCAAGGTCTTTTTCTCGCCTTGTGCAAACAGTTTTCTTCTTCCGTTCTTTCACACCCACTAGTCTGTGTCGCTTTTTCCTTCATACTTCCTTTCCCTTGAGCGTTGTCGACTCAAAGCCTGTATTTACCGTCAGCTCTTAGTTACTGCACTTAAAACTCGCGTCCAATCACGTTCGTATCTATTACAGACACTTCTGGAAAACGTGCATTAAACAATTTATTTGCATCACACAGTAATCTAGACGATTCAAGAAGATTTGTAGGTTCTATTAATATGTCTTGGACAAGAGATGTTATAGAAAGTTGATTAGGAGTGAGAGATCAGAGCGTCCATTAACTTTGTGACTTCATTCGATGGCAGTCATTCTTCAAGGCCTCTTGAAGACCCTATCCTCGGCGACCCTCGCTCACCATTTTTAATACCGTGGAAACTCGGTGTAAAAAAAGAAAACTTCTCACGCTTTGCGTGCTCCTCTCCCAGAGAATTTCCTTTTCGTATGTAGTCGAATGCGTACCGTGAGAAGTAAGCTGAAATGTAATGGAGCACTGACAAAATCTACCATCTCCCTACTTCACGGGGAAATGTTAATGGGTGAAATTACAGGGAGAGTACTGTTTTTCCGATTTATGTGGCCACTTCTTTATTTACACTCGCATCTCAACGTTACGACGAGATAGAATATGTCGTATACAGTAGAGCCTCGATCTAAGAAAACAAAACTTCTTTATTTTTCATAATTTTTTTATGGGACTTTCGCCAATTTATTTGTGGCATTTTTCTTATTAAAATGGCACTAAACACGATAAAATTGTAACTGTGTTTAGATTTATAATTTTAACAGTCTTCACATCTAGAGGACTGCAAGAAATTAGGGTGCGCTAAGTAGAAGGTGAGTGGTTTGCGCTGTTTGTAAACAGTGTGGGGAATATGACTTTCTCATTACGCAATCCACGCACCCTCGGTGACTTTTGTAGACCCAACACTTTGGGAATGTGAGAGCAGAGGGTGAACACCCCACGCAAATGTCAGATGCGAGGAAACGCGATCAATAACAGTCCGGAGTACGAAGCTCCAAACGTGGAAACACAGTATACATATAAATCAGCTTCTTAAAGACTTTGCAGTCTGAACTATTTAAGCTTGAAAATTAAACATTTCTTCCGACCTAGAATAATTCCATTGTATATGATTTTTTTCATTTTATGTGGATCTGAAGTTAATACCTCATACAATACTTAAATGTATAGTAATTGATCAAATACCAACATATTTAATAATGTAAATAATGTAAATAATTGTACAGCAATTTTTAGTGGTGGCTCTGACTCAATTTCTAATGTTTAATTTATCCAGAGGGAGGCACGGTTTTCATGTAACTAAAATAAATGCGCAATAAAAAATGGAAGATCAATTTTTGAGAGGTCAGAAAGTTGCATCGTTTGCAAATTCGTCCACATGAAATTGCCGGAGGTAGATCAACAATTGTTCTTGTGGATCTCGATGCAAAATAAAAATTTTCCACCTGAATTCCAACAAACCGGAGTAACAGAAATTTTTTTTCTTTCTCAATATGTTCAATATAGATTGAAAATGATATAAAAGGATTTTTAAATTTGTCTAATGTTTTCAATGTTTTAAATTACACTTTCTTTTTTTTTTTATTGATTTTTATTATAAATGCATAAAATCCGCTGACTAGCGAATGCTTACGCAAACCTAGCATAAAAGACACAGCAGTGTCTTGTCTGGCTCCGCAGCGGGGTGAACAGTCTGGAGGGGAGGGTGAGAATCCCCTGCGCGTTGGGGGAAGTATTTCAATCAATAGTCCGTAGTCGGTTGTCAGGGTGCTTAGCCGCATTCT
Source organism: Lasioglossum malachurum (assembly GCA_028455605.1). NCBI lineage: Eukaryota > Metazoa > Arthropoda > Insecta > Hymenoptera > Halictidae > Lasioglossum > Lasioglossum malachurum. The sequence goes on along the minus strand of CM052313.1, from coordinate 8,148,848 downwards.
TGGGGGTCTAAAAATTCCGTCGAGCATAATCCACGGGCGTCTCCGAGTACGACGCGACCTGACAGAATTATTTATCAGAGTAACAGGTGCTCTCGCCTCGCCTTTATCAGAAAACGTGACACGGTTTGTGAATATGACGCGTAAGACCCGTAAATTGGTGCAACGTTGTTCCGCATGTTGACACATGTAAGCCGAGCCTAATAGCGATAGGCAAGCGACATTTTCACCCGTTTAAAATGCATATTGATGATAATGTATTCAACGACGTAATACGCGTGGTCGGCGCCCCGACTTAATTAAGAAAAAACACGTCCACGGAAGCAAATGTCACCTGCGACTCGATGCAGTAGTTCTACGGTGTTTAATCGCTCGTGTAACGCGTTCCCCTGTTAAATACATGTGCAAATTTTTTTGTATCTTGTTTGTTTCCTGGTGGCTATTAAATATTTCTATTGTTAATTAGTAGAATCACAGGATCTAAGAAACAGCACGGACCCAAGTGTTTTTCTTAGATCGAGGATTTACAAAAGGTTTCTAAAAATGTTGAATATCAAGAATAAATGAAAAAGTTTATTCAAAACAGGTTTTCTTGAATATAATCTTCGTTTATGTTCAAGACAACGAATAATTGGAGTTTTTTCTTGCTGAATGCGTTTCTTCGAGCGTATTGCGAGGAAACATGGCCCAGCAAGCATCTTGTGGGTCATTGAAGGGAAAGTAGAATGGAAACAACGCGGCGTTTAATCGTACCTCAAGTTCGATCTGTAACCGATTAAAATCTCATTAGACAATCGGACAAACGATTGCGAGCACTCGATTTAAACCGTGCTACGAGCAGAGTACAATTTCCTCGAGGCATTCCAACTATTAGAAAGGTGTACCGTGCGCAGTCGCGATACGTTAAACACTGATTAGAGTTCCAGGATGCAAGAACAAATGATTCCGTACGATTCATTCACTGTGCACGAAGAAATGTTTCCGTGTCGATTCGAGGCATGCAAGAATATACAGGCTAGAATTTCCACGATTTAGAATTTCATTTTTACTTTCAAGTATTTTGCCTTGCTGTGTTTTCGGAAGAGCTTGCGGGCTTCGAGGTCTTGGAGCGTTTTAGAGAAGCGCGACAATACGATCCACGCGGAAGATCACATCTTTTGGCAGCTATCGAAAGACTTTGTGCTTATTTCCAACTGACCTGCTTAGCTCTCTTGGTGTACACCTATCTCTTCGTAGTTTCTCGAATCTTGTTTTCACTCGATCCAGCTGGCGACGTGTCCATTTCCCACCGCTTTCCTGTTCATTCAAACTATTTCCTGCCATTGGCGAGCGTATCCATCGGTCGTATATTTTTCTGTTTTAGTTGTTTCGATTTTACATCGGTTTACATTTATAATTAATTATTAAAAACTGGATTTGTATCTTTTATTTTTGTGACACCGAATTTTCTTGTGTTCGAAACCAGGAGTAGATAGTATTTTCCCATAATTTAATTATTAAATGAAATAGTATTTGCTTATGGAAACGCGTCGATGTATGGTACGTTTCTTTCAGCCATTTGAAACGTTCGCAAGCAATAGTAAAATTAATCAGAGCGGCAAACATAAACACAAGACCGACGTGCTAGTCGACAAGGATGAAACGAGACAAGATCGCCAACAGTCGAGGCTGACATGCGCACAGATTGAATCAAACTTTGAAATAATTATTTCGAGTGTCAATGAAAAGTTGGAATGTGTTCTTGGCTGCGTTCGTTCGCCTCGAGGTAAAAGAAGACGGGTGGGAGTGTCTGGTGGCTAGACACTGGTAACGTACGTGTCAGTTCATCGTTCAATGTCGGGCGATTTGGCAAAAACGTAACACTGTTCACAATTAATGCTACCCCAACGCCGATAAATTCCCGTCCCGATGCTTTTGCGGAAGCGGGAGGGAAACGTTGAAAATGAGCCAGCGCTTGAACGAGGACAGCTGGAATAAGCGATGCGGAACACGATGTTGCCACCGCGTATATGTGTTCTCTATGTGCAACAATTATCGCCGATAGCGATGTCGAAAACTCGGCTGACAAATAATTGCTAATGGAATACACGGGAGCTCTGTGGTCCGACTGTCGACGAGGCCGTTAGTCTTTCCGGTTTGTTGAGGGACGTCATTTTGTAATAATCTGCTGGATAGAGGCTATCATTGTACAGTAACTACTAAACTGCGGATTTTACGTATTTAAAACAAGAATGGGTAAACACCATTTCAAGCAGTGGACATATTAAAAAGATTTAACGAGTCAGACTCGTCATAAAAATTTTAACAAAGTCCAACAAATACTATGTAAGCATTGAAATGAATATAGCCATACAAAGAATATAAATTTTCCTTTCTCTTCTACGACATTTTTTTGGATAAAGATGTTATAGCCACTGTAACTGTAAAGAAAATGATACGGCAAGTGCCGTATAAGATACGATATGCGCTCACTCGCAGGTATTTAGACGATATCAAATTCAAAAAACGAAAAAGAAGAAAGACCGAGTTAGAATAATCGCTATATTGTACACATTTATAGTAATTAGGATTTGCTCGGATTGTGACAAAGAAGATTTGGTGGGACCAGGAAACGAGGTGCATGAAAATCAGTTCGGTTCGGCGACACGTGACACGATTGCCACGTGAATCCGGTGGAGTCGTTGACCTTATCCTTGGGGTCCTTAAGGTGCAAAAACACACACGCGATACCGTTGGCACGAGTCGACGACGTGGAAATGCACCTGCTTCTGGTTAGTACACGGAGCCCCTGCAGTCACGGCGCATGGACCTGGCGATTCGCCTGCTGAGCGCGTTCGCCTGGCCGTGCACACTGCACACTGCACATTGCACACTGCACATTGCGTTTCTTCGTCCGCGGCGCGCTGGTTCCGCGTCGAGGAATCCGCGGAGGTCGCGCCGAGCCGAGCCGAGCGGATTGCGATCCGGCGCGACGCGGCATGCACCTTCGGAATCCTCTTTTGTCCTCGGGACGGAAATTACACGGAGGGAGCCGAGAAAAATGACAATGCCGTGGAACAGTTGATTTCTACGTAAGTACCAGGCACAGTTAGAGCAACTACGGCCGCTGACAGTTAACGCTTTTCACAGCGCAACGTCCCTTTCAATGTCAACCCGAGCCCCGTACCGTTTTCTTTCATCTCCGAAATGAGACATCGGGCATCAGCACGAGCGGCAGCCTCTGACATCGAATCCGGAACGACAGCCGACTCCTGGAACGCTATCCCGCAAGGCGAACTGGAATTTGCGAGTGGAACTGTCACTGCTAAATAGTGCATGGCAGGTACAGTTAACACGCCGACCGTCAGGTCACCGTGTTCTTGACGGGTTCAACGTGAGAATAGCGATTACCCGGAGATCCTGTAGCGATAGGCTAGCTGGAGGAATTTCTTCCAAGGTTTTACCATGTGTCTCCTCTTTTCTGGGATATCTTTGGCATCCGAGAGAGACCTCGATCATGCATTCCTATAGCTAGCCTCTGCTGTTAGCTTATGATTTCTTCTTGAGGAAGAATCTTGAAGTCTTGATCAATGATTTCTTCATTGTCTTCTTGAGGAGCCGCGCTTATCCGTAACGTGTCTCTTTTCTTCTGGGATATCTTTGGTAGGTAGCCTGTGATCTTGGCTCATGATTTCTGCTAGTCAGAGGAAAATTCGTGCATTGTCTTCTTGAGAAGCTGTGTTTACTTCTAATGTGTCTCTTCTTTTCTGGGATATCTTTGGCATCCAAGAGAGACCTCGATCACGTGTTCCTATAGGCAGTCTGCGATCATGGCTCATGATTTCTGTTAGTCAGAGGAAAATTCGTGCATTGTCTTCTCGAGGAGCCGCGCTTACCCCTAAAAATATAAACAAATAATTGGATTCCCCCGCGAACCGGCGTTCCACTCACCTATGCGCCGCAGGGTCAATGCAGCTTTCTCTCGTTATAGTCTCGAGCGAGATACATCGAACGCGACCGCTAATTATGCGAGTTCCATTTTTACCGGTTGCATCTAGCGACTCCGAATTCCTGAAAGTGTCCAGGAAGTGGCCCAATAACGGCGACAATACGTAACGGTACAGCATCGCCGCAACATTATCGAGAACGTGCACAACGAATCGCAAGTTCCCTATGCATTTGACTGGAACACACCTAATAGCGGCATTCTAATCGAGCGCCGAACGTGTAAAACGGAGCTTACGGTCCGGCCGAATACGTGATCGGCCATCGATAGACAGTCCGTGGACGGGTTCGATTATTTTCGGCATACATTCGGGTAATCGGGATCGCGTGCTATTACTTTTGGAACGTAGTTAAGTGATTACATGCCGGATGGGTCAGCTCCTTCTGAACAGGGTACCGCTACGCGTCGATGATTATGCAACTTCGCGCCTTTCTGCTACCGCAAAACGACCGCGAACGAGAGCCGCTTTCCTAGCCGATCCAAGAAACGTGCCTTTAAATAAACATTGTCGACGACGTCGATCAAACAGACCTGCCAAACGAACTTGTTTCCTTTCAGCGGAGGATATTTTATTCGAACGATCTAACACCGGCCTCGCTGACAGTGACGCGACGAGATGCCGCTGGGTCAATTGCGACTAAAACCGTCCCTCTGGTTCCGCCATTGTCTACGGTGCTCTAAAGAATCAATTTACACTTGTCTCCATATTTTTATCTTTGAAAAATTGACTGTATTTGTGCCCTTAATTATGAACGTTATTTTAAACTAAAGTTGTTCAATGTAATTTTTACGAGATTGTCGAAAATGAACCGTTAGATAGTGCTTGTCGTTTCAACATTATTTGGACTTCATGTAATGTTAATGTAATGTAATGTTATTCTGGAAATGTGTTGTGACGATCTTATATAATGATGAACTTCTCTCTGTGCTAAGAACTAATCGTCCAGTAATTTAGCTACATGCTCGTAACGTAATACGAACTACCAAACCTGTACTGTTCGAAAGCTGTTGCGAAACGATGCAGGAATTTAGAAGCATTTTTGTAATAATCGCTTATAATATAATGCGGAATATGAAATGAGTTAGACTGCGGATTTTATGCATTCATGATAAGTAGACTGCGGATTTGATGCATTTATAATAAAATTGAGTAGTTGCAATTTGAGGCAGCAGTAAGATTTAAAAAATTGAAGTTTTTGAAGACAATTGCTTTTCTGTTTCTTGCGACAAACGCAGAATATTTTGATTTTCCTTAAAGATCCGCGTTTAGTTGTGTTAATACAACCTCTTACAACAATTGAGAGCAGGATTATTTTATTTTCACAGTTTAACAATTATTACTGGATGTAAGGGCCTTTATTAGGTTCACTGAAGCGATTTCACATTTTGTGGTGTCCACTCTACGTGTTTGATATTTCTCGTTTCCTCGTTAACGAATTAAAGAAAACTATATAGTTAACACCTCTTCTTTAAGAGCACATAAATATCCATGAACGATCGTTAATCCCTGGAATCGGCTCGGTCGAGTATAAATCATATCACCTGGCTAAGCCGTTCAGCTAAATACACGTTAAAGAGTAGCAATCCATCAAGTCCTGTGACCAATTTCCCGCAAACCGATTTCATTTTTATTCCCCGTATAAGCATACATGAGAACCTTGCTCTGTTCGCAGTCGTAAAATATTCTGGAACGAGGTACAGACCATTCGCTCGATTACGTTCGATACCGCGCGCCGTCCGATATTAATGAAAAACTCCCTTTCACCGGCGCTCTCGCATCAGGTGTATTTAAATTTAAATTAGAGGCGTTCCTTATACGGTGCAGGGAAAAACTGTAATAACTGGGATCAAATATACACGAGCTATTCAGAGCGGGAACGGTTGATCGGAACGGGTCGAGCCGAACCGGCAACTCGTTTCCGATTCTCCCTGGGTGAAAGCGAAAGAAAGGGAGGAGGCGTTAGGGACGTAGATGCTTACGATAAAACGGTAAACCGAACGAGAAGACATCGGTTACATAACAGGAGGAATGCCTGACCTCATGACTGGACACTAGACTCTCTGACTCGGATATTGCGGTGTCCGTGCGTTCACTATACCCCGAAAGGTCTCTTATCTAGGATTACGCAACCAAGCCAGGACCAACAAGGGCGTCGATGCGCCGGGTTTAAACGATAGTTGTTCACCCGTGACCGAACCATTCGTTTTGACGAGTTTACACGGCGGATTACCGATCCACAGGTCGCCGCCATTAGTTCCCCTCGACGTAGGAATATTTTCATTCGAGAGATCCTCGGCACGCTGCTACTCGAATAGCCTGTTCGAGTTAGCAAATCGTTAAGACCAGTTCGTCGGATGATGAATGACGATGAAAATGGAATGTCTCGCCGTCGGGATCGCCTGATCGATCAGTTCTAATGGACGCGCGACTGTTTGCACTCTCTCTGGAGAGAGATATGGCGTAATGATCGTCAGAGGAACAACTAAAATTGTTATGTTTATTCGAATCTCATAGATCAAAACGTGCGAGCCATGTTTAGTCGTGCATTTGTTCAATTGGCTAAACTAGAGTACTACTAAGCTAAACTAGATACTTCTGCGTATCGGTTTGCACTATCGATACTGACGCTAACGGAGTCGATGAATACGCTTGTATAACGTGACGGATAGCTTGACGGTTTAAGCCTATTTCCTTGACTGACTCTTCTACCTGTTTGCAACTAACCTCGCTGTGGGTGGGGTGCAAGAGTCTCTTAATTGGTTGACTTACGTTTGTCTTCAACACTGATACTCACCCCCTTGGGTATGGGCGAGCTCGTATAATTGTATACCTGGGCCAGGTAAGGCGTTGTAAAACTTGCGGGTCGCTACATTCATTGTTACTGCAACTGGAAAGTGCTAGGGATAGACCGAATTGTCTATCTCCGCCTTGGGACGTCTTCGACGAACGTACATTATGAGTATTACTGTCTGTGCCGGAACGGTGCCGATACGGAAACGGTCCGTGTCTGTGCGGATTGTTTAAATCGACCTTTAAGAGATCCGTACGGCCCAGATTATTTGTAGGGGTTTCTATCAGAAACGCAAAAAATGTTGTGGCGTTCTCTCGCGTCCATCAGCCGGCGATAGTGGGGAGTAATCCCCGTCTGAAACGGTCCGGTCGCTCGTGTTTTATTTTCATGCTTTCGGACGTCGCTCGTTCAATTGCATAACGGTCACGCACACGCACACGCACGGGATCCACACGCAAACGACACGCACAACCGCGTAACACGGCTGACTTTTCGCTCAGCCGCCGTTTCTTCTTTCACGCGTTTGTTCCCCGTTGCATAAGAATGCAGTTGCTGCCACTCCGAAACGAACCAAACGGAACACTGATTTGCCTGAACCGCAAGGACGAGGAGCCGATAAGCGAGAGGCTTTGCACTCGCGTTGCACCTTTTTCTGGTCGTCGTATAAATTACTTCTGGTGGGAACAATGCACAGTGGTCGAACAGCACACCCTTCCGAAGGTCTTAACCCCTCGATGCACAGGTTGGATGCGTGAGATCCACACAGAACTGCTCTTTTAATCCCGATTATATTAGACGAGTGCATATAAGTTCGTGCAAGATTTAAAAATAAAATTCAAAAATTAGTCAAGGTCTTGTTTGAATGTGCACTTCAATAGAGAAAAAAAAATCAGGAACAAGTCATTTTGTCTGATCTGGTAGTTTGACAGAAATACATTCACATATTTTCGCTATTTTCGAGTACATTACCGAGTCATTATGCAGCTGTTTCAATTTAATTTCGGAGATAATCCCTAGAAGTGACCCTTTGGCGTAACTAAGACTTTCCAATTCGATCTCAATCGGGCTACCATAAGCTCCAAGTAGAAACCATCAATTAACAATATCGTTTACTGCCCGGATCTAATACTACCTATTCCGCAGCCAATTTTGGCTCCGCATAATGAGTCCGCCAAATCTCCTCCACATTAGAGATATCAGACTTTCACGACTGGGATCAGTATTATTCAGAGAGGTTTTAGGCTTTAATCCGCGCCTAAGAGGAGTAAATATGATTCCACCATTTAGCCAGCCTTGCGTTAAGCTCCATCGCGGTTTTGAAGACGCATTAATACTGATGCGAATCGGGAAAGTACACGCCTTACGTACCCTATAAATAACCGTTCCGGACCATTGATCAGCCAATCAGTTTAATTGATCTGCTGATCGATTAATAACCGGGACCAGGGTGATGGGAGTCAAGTGATAGCCCTCATCTGTATTTTTACCGGAGTTTTTCATCATCTCTATTGCTTTCCTGAGTTTCTGAGGGAAGCAGCCCTTGCTCAAGACGTTGGTGTTCTCTTTTAACGAGATCCTTGATGACCTGTAGTAGTATGATGTTCTGCTATAGCAAGCTGTACCTTACGAAGCTGGTAGATTCTCGAAGAAGGTATTCTGGATACTTCAGGATACTGAGCCGGGAATTAAACGAGTAAATTTGAACAATGTGACTGGTGTGTGGGTAAATGTTTAATTAAAATAGGATTAATATTTCTCTACCTCTTCCGACTATAACAGAGGAATATTCGTCTTACTCTCTTTATGTACAGTGTACCGAGTGGACGTGGCTTTATTGCTCTCGATTTCGACGGATTCAGAACATTGCCTCGCACAGTAATCTATGCTCATGCCCAATATAGACTTGCTGCCCTACCTTCCATTGAAATCGCAAGGGGTCGCATTTGAAACTTCCATTTTTGGAATCACAGTGTCAGACCACAAAAACTACCTTGTTACCTTTTAACACGATGACTGACGTCCCATCCATATTTGGGTAACGCAATTATCTGTCCAAACATGAAAATTAATGTTTACGCAAAATGCGAGAAGATCAAGAGAGTAATTAAATGAGAAAACTTAATTATATTTCTTGTTTTACGAAACAAATTGTGCTTTGCTTTCATTTACTTTCTACAGTCGCTGTGTTCTCGTTCTTAAAAAGTATGTACAATTTATGGCAAAACTGATTACATCTTAGCCAAAGACTCTAACTGTTAAAGAGACCGGCTGAGAGCCAAAAATATTATATTCCGAAAAAGTTGAAAATATTCCTGAATTTAATTACTTTGCTTCATTCGCGTATATTGTGAAAGCTAATTTAGTAAATAAATAATAATAATAAGTAAATAAATGAAGAACGTGAACGACCAAACAATTCAATTTGTACCATCATGATGAATAACTTTGATCGATAAGTTTTATTTTCCGAGAAATTATGTTTGCTGGAAGTAGCTGTTACGAATCGGCGATTCCATATGCAACAAGCCAACAGGTACAATGGTGCAGGATAGTCAGAGTTTGTAATCGATAGTAAACTGGTAGTTGCTGTGCACTTGAAGTGCAGTGTAATATACCGACTACTAGCGAGCATTCTAGCGCTGGTGCCGTCGACAGGAATATCCAATTGCAAGCCTGGCAAGGTGGTTGCGCTCGCCTTGCCGGAGATACTCTTCTGCGTGTATGCTAGTCGAATCGAGGAACGTTTTCGCGTGTACGTCGCGCAAGAGCTGTGCAAATAGTCGTATTAATCCTCCCTCTTGAGATGAACGCGTCGCGGACGATCGCGGAAAAGAATGTACAGTTCTGCCGCGGCCATTTTAACGGAACTGCTCCGTTATTTTTTACTATGCCCGTCGTTTCTTGAAACGGTGAAAGGCGTTCGGTAAAAGGCAATCGGCGGAAGCGTGGACGACGAGGATACTCCGCAGACGAACGCGATATCGTTTAAACAAAAGTTCATCGATTTCTGCAATAGCTTTTCTTAAGAAAATCTTTTGACAGCAGTTTCTTTTCGTTGCGCAGGTTCGCGTTCTCGCTTAATGAAAGTGAGACATTGAAATATCATCTAATGGAATTTTGATATGAGAGGGTTTATTATTCTTTATGGGGAATGTTGAACCGATTGATGTATTCAAAAATTCTGATTATATGAATTTCTTTTCTGTTCAAATTATGTGGTCGAAGAGGACATAATTCTATGTCAACATGTTTTTGTGGGTGAAGGTATAGAGGGCATATGAAGATCACCTTCAATTTTTTTGATGGAACAATGTTTGATGTATTAAAAGATATATGGTTCCGACAAAAAAATTGAAATGACCTTCACAGGCCCTCCTCATCTTCGCCCACAAAAACAACAATAACATTGAATTATGTCTTCTTTGAAACACTTTGTGTACAGAACTGAACGGTTTCGTTTGACCTCAGGTTTCGTTGGTTGCGGAAACTCGGCTCCTTATTGAAAACAAGTAAACTGAAAGTAAATACCATCGAGATAACCTCGAGAGAGGAAACAAAGAACAATCCCGGTGGAAATATTTTCTGGTATTAGTGGTTCAGCCTTAGTACGACTTCCAAGTCTTCTAGGTTCTCCGTAGAATTGAGAGTACATAAAGGTCGTCTCGTGTAAGTCGGGTTCTTACACAAGGTGGGGCGTGTGTTACCTGATGTAATAAAGAAACACACGCACAGTGGTACACACGTGAACATTCACGTAATCGTTAGACGGCTTCCACGCCTCTAAATGTCATTTATACAGGTTACACTCGGCGTTGCATAATTTTTTCTCATTCCAGTAGTCAGAATGCGATATAAACTTTCAGATGGTCCATTTTGCTTTCGCTTCTAGTACTAATGATAAACTGAGCCTACTTTTGCTTACCTATCATTAGCTCGTGGAATCTCATATTTCAGCGGTTTTAGGTGGCCGAGGTATTTATTGATATTTATTTATGCGACTAGAGCCGTCAATTAGCTGCATTTCTTAAACATTCCTCAATAGTGTGCAAAATCCCACCGAATATTTCTTGGTATTCCAAAACTCTGAGTAAAAATGCGGTAAATTGCAACACAGCATTTTACAGTCCACGAAATTTTATTTATGCATAGGTATGTGAGTATTACACAAGATACAATTTTTATTTCAATTTTTACGTTAATATGTAAATTTTAAGAATTTTACCCTTGAGGTCTTATTTTAAAACTTGATACCAGTATCTCAGGTAAAAATTCAAAAGACTGGTTTCAAGAAAATAAGAATGAAAAAATTCGGAAGTTGATATTTCATGAATAAATACAACGTGGTGATGTTAGTTAATTTCATATTTCAATTTTACCAACATTCCTAACATCGGCGGAAGCGACCGATTTACCCACAGCAATAAATAAAAACCAGTTCTCGTTCATTAAGTATTCAATTATCTATCTGCAAGATGTACGTGTACGACATCAAAACAAAAGTATCCTCCACAATTAACGGTATATAGCATGTTCCATGAGTAGAGGTAATAAAAAATTGTGATTTAAATAGAGGCTGATAATAGCAATTATAAAATGTTAGAAGAAAAACGCGAAATGACCATGGACTAGTTTCCCGTTTGATATGAGTTAATAAAAATTAGCGTTTTGCCTGTTCTCATGAATACGGGATAAATATCTACGAGAAACCTGACATGCAACTATTACATTATGAATTTCTGGGTGACTTCCTTTCACTTTTGTGAATGCGCTACGAATTCTTTCGATTTTCTGAAGTATTGATACTGGCATTAACTGCCCGACACCTGTACCTGGGTCTCTTTTGACCCGGAACATCGGAACGATCGGAAAGATCTCGACCTCACGTATGTTAAACAAGACTGTTCTCTATACCCAAAAATGAAGAAGCGTTTTATCGAAACCAGTCAATTTATTCGTGTGTCTGACGCCACGATTATAAGATTGCACGGAAGTCCGAACGTAGCGAGGACTGACATTTATCGTAGAAATTTTCAAGTTACGATGTGCAATCACCTTGTTCGATTTCACCGTATGACGCGGATGAAATATTTGCTAATAAACGGGCAACATAAACGCGGACGAGCTCGGAACGCCGCGCCGATGCGGTTATCTTCGATGTTAATACTACCACTTTGCTCTCAAATCGACAACATTTCCCTCCTGCGTTTCTCCATTTCCCGTCCGGAGACCAATTTCCTCTTTCGTCGAACCCGACAACCGCTACAACAGTTTCATTTGCACCGTTGTTTTACGATGACGCGTACTGATATTCCACGGCAAAATACCAATTTCTATTTTTCACATTTTTCTTCGACTCTTCATATCTCGAGCTACCACGCTATTCAAGCTAGAGACTTGCTAATTCGCTGTTTCTTGAAATCGTTCAAATGCTCTGTTTTTAAAATTTCATTAACACGTTCGCTACCAGCATTTGTTTCGTTGCTTACCTTCCTCGTTCTCCAATTTTGAATTATTAAAACAGTTTAGCAGAAGAAAGTCACAGATTCTCTGAAAATTATGCATTATACTATAACTTTAAACAACGAAGTGCATACAATTAATTTGACTGTTTTTAAGTCACTGTTTTTAATGTCACATATTTGTGGCGGTGGTAGCGAACATGTTAGATCGGATTTTTCAGTAGTCAGGGAATTTCAATAATAATCAACTTTTTATTCATGATTTTTACCGTAGAGAATTTTAGAATAACTGTTATTTTTGGTCCCCGATAAATATTCATAGTGCCGTGTCGTAAAGAGCTCCAGAACTGTTTGAAAGTATATTGGAACAGGGAGTAGTTGCACAAACGAGGCACCTGTCGTATCGTGAATCGACGCCCCGAAGTATTCTATTCTTCTCCGCTTGCTAGCCACACGACCCACCTTGTTCTAGATATTCGATACTCTTCCTTTCTCCTTCTGCGCTCCGTTCCAGACACCGTGACGAAATCCGCTGCGCCTTGTAATAGTACTATGTAAGTAAGTAAATACACGCCTTTTTTATAATAGACGCGCGCGCGCGCAGCATGGTAGGAACGACGAAGTAGTCGCGCGATGCCACATGGAGAGTAGCCACACGATTCCTCAAGGACGCTGAGGACCTTCGGCTCTCTTAGCTGCTTAGCAGTCTGGACACGAGCATCCTTGACAATGAGGAACGGACTTTTTCCTTTCATTGATCCTTTGGTTATTTAGTCACCAAGGCTGCCGGGTTGAATAGCTCACGTTCTGCATCGCTAATTTTCCTGGTAATTCGAAATGCCTGGGCGTGGGAGTGCCACGACGAATTCCACAAATTCGTTAGCATTTCTCAGCCTCCGCCATCCGAGAACGCGAGCCTCTAGAATTCCAGCTGTGGAACTTTGTACGCCTTCGTAAACACATTAACCCTTATACACGAACATTTTGTCTAATAATTCAATTAGACAGCACATTTGATGCGTTTATGACGAAAATGTGTAGGTGCAATGTGAAACAGTGAAAATATTGGAAGAATTTAAAATACTGTTATATTAGTTCCAACCTATTACACATATTAAGAAAGAACATTTTCATTTTGTCTTCTCAAGCCTAGAAATAAAAATATTGAATTATCTGTTCGCAACGTTAGGAATTACAGTGGGTGTACAAAGTATTCGTACACCTTTTAAGAGCGAAGAACTTTTTCGAAATTGGACCCACACAGCTTGATATTTTTTGAGACGTCAGAAGGATTAGTTTACAAAATAAAAATTGCCTGCATCGATTGCAAGAAATATTAACCAAATTGGATGTTATTTCTTTTCTTAATAATATTAGAGAGGAGAAATCATATATTGACGTCTTCAATCTTTAAAATTTTCCAACAATTTCGAATTTCATCTACTCAATTTGTAAATGCATAAAGATCCGCAGTCTAGTAATTACTTTTAAATAAGTATTTGATGTACGTCCTTTGCACTAAATAAAATTTTGAATTTCTCAACAGTTAATTTACATTTGATTGGATTTTTTTATAAACACTTACTTAAAAATATTTTATTTGTGAAAGATTTTGAATTTGACTTTCAAACGGGTGAATTTAAAGTGCAAAACCTGTAGACATTGAAATTCGTACAAACCATTTCATTCAAGTCGCCTTTCAGCGAATGAATCCTGCCACAATCAACGATCCCGCTATAACACGATTGTTACCTCAATTTCCTGCATTCATTCCGCGTTAATTACATGTTTTGCTCATCAATAATAAGTATGCACCTGTGGCTGATGCTAAATTTACCACGAGAACTGATTTACCGTTCGCTTTGTCTGAAAGTTGTACGCATGTCACTCGAACGGTGCATCGCACGCAGGATGCACGTACACGCGGTTGCATATACGTGGCTTGAAGTTACCATGAGTCGTGGGAACTGGGTCCACGGGAAAGTTTTTCCTTGCACGACGTCGTTAAAGTTGGAAATTTCGCAGGTATAGCGTTCAGAAAAATGAACAATTAAGGCGACAATTATTTTTCCCCTGAAACACAGCGTGACTAGAACATAGCACGCTTTATTTTGATTTTGGGAAGGAGGAACATGATACTCTATTGTTCTTTATAGCTTGAATATACTAATTTTATATGAAGTATTATTTCGCAGTTTTCTCTTTGCTTCCATTTAATTGCTCAATTCTTTCCCCTTCCAGGTGCAAAGAAAGATTATTTTATTCGAGACACGTGCACAATATGCACACTATTTGCTGTGGTTTGGTACTGCATAATAAAGTCAACATCACCAAAAACAGGATTTCAATTGGTAGATTCAGTTGTTGAATTCAGTTTTGCAGTGACTACAAAGCGTAGCTGGTAATTGTTTCTAATGACTTAGAACTACAGACCGAGTCCGTGGTATAAGTAAACAGAACTGTCTCGCTCGAGAGATTCTTCCAGTTCTTAGTAACGAAACGGTAACTCCGTGGTCTGGCTCCTCTGAACGATATACACGTGACGAGTTAATGTGGCCATTTTTCTCGTGCGTCGCAGCAGCCAGTGCACTTGGAAAGAATGCATAGTGGCGCCAGTTTATCGTTTTGTGTGATACATACGTGTATGATACAATCGTGGAGAAATAAAATGTTGTAGGATATCAAAAAGCCGAGAATTTAAAATGAATATGAAACAATCATGACTAGACTGCAGATTTTATGCATTTATCACAAAAATGGGTAAGCACAATTTAAAGCAGTGAGCATGTTAAAAAGATTTAAAGTCATCAGTGTCTTGGTTTCAGCTTAATCAGATAATTAAAAGAAGAAAGAAATTTTTAATTCGCTCCTCCGTCTTGAAATCAATGCAAACATTTTTTATTTTGCATAAAGATCCGCAGTGTAATCATGACTATAAAGACATATATACATTATTTAATGTAGTCTATGAATCCATATTGAATGTGTTGAGTAAATCAAAATTATGTGAACGAGAGTGTGGTCAGTCCGAAATGAAATAAATTAATCGCCCGAGTAGCCATAATGTAATAGGTACTCGGAGGTTGTGACCAATAAGCATTTAGGATACCAGACGAAGGAATGAGAAGTGCGACGTACTATGTACCCATGGAATTGGAACGTCTTCAAGATTTCAAGCTGGTACTACACCGTGGCGCCGTGTCTTCTCGAAGATAACAAAGTGGTTCTCTGATTCACGATTACTCTGGCATTACTCAAGTTAGAAAGCACGGTGGCGTTATAATACGTACTCTTTAATCTGGGAGGCACAATTACGAGATACCTATTATTCAGGAGAAATCTCTGGAAAGAAGTCCTTCGTTAATAATGAGATGAAGCATTCGGAAGAATGAAGGAAGAAGTACTCGGAAGACAATTTTGATTTTTCCATTCCGATGAGTTTGAATTGGTCTTTTTATACGCATTTGGAACAGAGACGAAGGAAGTCTTCGATTTCACGGGAGTCCGACACTTCCCGAAATGAAGCACAATATAATTATCTTGCCTAGCTGAATCGTAAAGGTCGTCGTCACGATGAGAGCACGATCGTATGGAGTATCGCCAAAGAGAGGCCTCTGACGCGATGTACCTGGCATCCCCGATCTATATTTATAGGGAGAACGACCGAAGGAATATGCGATCGATTGTGTTCGGTGCCAAATGCCTTTTGGTCGCTTTTAACACCGCCTTAAAGTAACCGCACAAAAGTGCCAGCCACCGGTGCTAACTACCGGTGCCAGGTAGACACCGTCCTCCATCTATTCTTCCCGGTCCCTGGTTGTAGAAATCGAACCATTTATCAGCTGACTCGGCCAACTATGTACTTCTCAACGCGGCATCGTCACTTTCAACGTTTGCTACATCGTAATATAATTAGATCGAAATTAGTAGCATTTCATTAAGGGAAAGAATATAATTTCTTTCTACTAGTTAAATCCATAAAAATTATCAAATATTTTAAACAAACGGGCGAGTCACAAAGTGTGGGAAACTGTCTACCGTATTTGCGAGGAATTTCACGCCTGGCGCAGCCGGAGTCGTCAGATCAGGGGAACTGACTCGAATCGAGGGGAAAAAGTTACCCTCTCTCTGCCAGTACCAATCACGTGACATCACGTGAGCGGGGAAGCGTGGGGGAATGGTAGGGCAGGGAGACAAGCGACATTCTTCGAAGCGCATTTCAGTAATCCGTAAAATCCATAAAAGCATATATGAAACGTCCAGGAACGTGTGTACTTTCGTTGGGCTGCCTGGAAAAAAGAAATTCCGCGGATTAGAGGATCGTTGACACAGTTCGATTAAAACGGCGGGCCGCGTTCCCGGAATCCTTTAAAATAGCTCGAGGAGGTGCCAATTCCTCGGTAATTGCCGTTCGACAGACACGCTCTGTCAGTGCACCGTTCACCGCTCGGTGCCAGTGACCCCTCCGTCTGACGCATTCTAGAAAAACGAAATTAATCGCTGTACCGGTAGACTTTAACGAGGTTTTATTTCGACACGGTGACATTTAGCGGGAGCAGATAAGCCGATCGATCGGGTAGCAAATCGTTAGGTATATTGTCGATTTAATAAATACCGAGTACCGTCGAGATCTCGAGATCGACTCGGTTCGAAATAAACGATGACGGATTAAAAAGATTGCCTGCCGGTTACTTTCTGATTCTTTGACCGTTCACAAGCAAAATAGAATCCACGAGAGCGCCCACCTGTTTGCCATTCGCGCGGGCAGCCTTTCTATACCGACTCCGTTGGATTTCAAGAAATTATTCTGATTGACCGTATTATCATCGGGTCCACGTAAACGACGGGCCGTAGACCTCGACTCCGTTTTTCCAGAAATACTCCAGGTGCGACGAACCCTTCCCTTTCCCTCCCCAAGGACACCGGTAATGCAAGTCTCACTTTTCATTCCGCGGCGGGGGCATTATTTATCATAAAACTGCGCGCACCTGTAGTGCGCAGCACGGTCACTATACTCAGCCGCATAAATCAGTCGGGACTTTTAATGTAAGGTCGCGTCGTAACGAGTTCTCACCTTCGTACACACCGGCGCGGAGCACTGTGCTTCGGGAGATAGGGGCTTGCCGGACAAAACTGTACACTGTACGATGCTGGACAAAGTAATAAGACACTTTACAGATTTATATGTCGGGTGCCTGGACAAGTCAGCGATTTTGTAAACATTTCTTTCGCTCCTCATCCGGTTCAAAATTTAGACTCGACCTCCGAGGCACCACCAAAAATTGCTACAATTTCAAACAATTTCCACGTCACCAAATATTTTTGAAGTGATAGCTTCTATCTTGGCGAAATGCTAGATAACGAGAACCGGGCAGTGGATGAGTCTGATCCGTCACGCTCCGAGGTGAAACGCTATTCGGGTAAACTCGGGGAGCCGAGCGAGTGAGAAACAGATCGGTGTGCAATCGCCATAGAAGTTTTCATTTCCCTGTGGTCTGTTTCTTTTCAAATCATTCGAAGAGATACAAAGTGGATCACAAGACTCTCTGAAAGAGAGTTAATAAAAATGTTAAGCTTTCTCTTAGTTTCAAGGGAACACGTATAATAATAATAAGAAGGAGAAGAACTTTATAGCAACTCCACTGAATCATCAGCCATATTTGGAACCGGTCCAATCGAAAAAAATCCCATGACGTGTCTGGCTTTTTTCTGGTTATGTTCCTAAGTGTATCGTGGTGTTCGCATGAATCACCTGGATGGAAATAAAAACGCTGGAATTTGCATAACGCTGTTATTTGTCGAGAGCGGCGTCTGGTGACTCCGGCACGAAGAAATTCCAACGAGTGCGACAAGTGCTGCAAACGCGTCCTTGCTACACCCCACGCAATGAAATTGTAATGCGCACGTTGGTGGTGCATTCTGTATCGCGCGTGTGCAATGTGCATCCACGTCCACGCGAATAGGAGGACTGGATGTAGCTGTGTCGCATTCCTGTGGCAGGGGATGGAATCGAATTGAACGGCTCGATGTATTTTATATGCCGATAGGTCCTCCAGAGTAATTTCATTATATGGTTCCGTCGTGTGCCCGAATGACTCAATCGCGGACGTTCGAATCCATTTTATGTATGCTTCGCGGATACCGTTCGAAGCGACGTAATCAAGAAAGACACGTGCCAATTCTTCGTTGGTAAATTTCGAAGCTCGTATTTATTGCATTTACGAAAGTGCAGTGCAATCTTCGTTAACCAATCAAAGATCTATTTCAATGCATATCTCATATGTTTTAATAAATTATAATTTCATCTTTGGTCGACGTTCAAGAATTATTTCTATTCATATCACTTTAGATCAACTAGAGGTGTGTAATATGGCTAATATACAGGGTGCCTCAAAAATGTATTTCGAACATACAACATTTTTTTCGAAGTCCAACAGTCATAAAGATGTAACGATTAAAGAATTCTCTTCGAGGAAATACAAGATTTTCTTCATAGTTGAACAATCATAAAGATATAACGATTAAAGAATACTCTTCGGGGAAATACAAGATTTTCTTCACAGTTCAACAATCATAAAGCTATAACAATTAAAGAATTCTCTTCGAGGAAATGCAAGATTTTCTCTTAAAAGTTGAACAATCATAAAGATATAACGATTAAAGAATTCTAATTTCAACAGACTCGCAGCTTAAGCTCGCTGTGCAAATACCGCAATGATTTTCCGACCGACCTAATACCGTGGCAAGGAGTTAATCATCGTAGATCGCACAGTTCCAAGCGACAAACAAAATGCCGCGCCGTGAAAATTGCTCGGCACAGGAACGACGATAAATCGCGCTAATAAATAGTAGATCAGCGTATCGACGAAAGAATGCGTGTTGTTCGCAGCGCTCCCGTTAATAACGTAATGGGTTATTCGTGGCTGGGTGTTCGCTGAAATTTTCGCAATCAACACCTGTAGGAGCCGATGATTATCGCGTTAGTGGTACGCAAATGTAACGACGACGACGGCGCGAATAAAACTACCGGCGCTGTGCGCACCGTGGATTATGCTGCTCTCTCGGATGCCAGTTGTATAACACGGGGATTGGTTCATGCACGCGTTTACCTGCGATCGAAGCGGTTACGTTACCATTCAGACCACGCCTCGAACGCATGTTTCCTCGTTCCACGGAAGACATTACCTTGCCCAGGCCTCTCCCGGTGGAAACAGCGGCCCGAGAGTGATCTCGACATGGATCCCTCGGCTCTGGATCGTTGTTGCTGCAACTATCCATTGCGGTGGTCGCGAGATTCGATCGAAAGAGCCTTAGCCATGATCGAGCTCGCTGATTAGCTCCTACCACGAACTCGATCGTCGAACAAAAATCCTTCTAGACGTTCGTCGATCCGTAGATTAGGAATTTATACGGTCCTGTTCAATGATTCGTTACTCCCCGGTTAATAGTTCATTATCTTGCTACTACGATTGCTTCATTCGCTGGGACGGTTACGTCATTATCGCTGGAAGAACACTTTTATGTAACGCAAATGGGCTCGGATCGAGCCTGTGAAAAGGGTTCGATGGTTCTAATAGGATACGATCAGTATGAAACACTGCTAACGTAAATAATGTACGTGTCTCGTTCTTTCGTTGCGTTAATTAGTGCATTATATCCATTATAGTGCATCAGCTTTTAATAACTGCACACGTAATTACGTAAGTAAAATAAACAACCAATATAATATCGTTTCGTAACAGCTACTTTCATGCGACAAATCAGAAAATTTACGGTTTCCCTGAAAGAAACGTATCGTGTGAATCCAGCAGAAATTGAAATGAAAAAAGTGTACTAACCTCTTTCGTTATCTTTATGTTTCAGGTAAGTGTCCAGTGTCCAGTCAGCAACATATCAATTGGGAGAGACCGGCGCGGGTCGGGGATGTCTCGAATCCAGACATAAACTGTAAAACTTAAAATTTAAACTCCATTAAGTTTCCACATCCGCGCAACCAACGCTTAGCGCCAGATCATTCGACCGATAGAGCGGAGTCTTTAATGACTAGCCCGTAAGTCTGAAGAGTAATAGCCTTAGATACATTTGGCGGAGCCGAATCTGGCATTCCATCGCGCAACACCGAGAGACCAATGCTTGCAAGCCGAGCTGGTTTTTTCAAATAATATGCAAAATCATTCTGTGTGCTGGGAACTCGCGTTATCTATGAATTGCAGACTTTGAATTTTTTTTAATCCTGAATTATTTTATTCCCACTTTCTATCTACACTTTCCGTGATCGTTCGAGCATGTATGCTCGTGAGCAATTTATAAGAAACATTTTTTCATGTGTAATTTCATTTTCCGATTTTTCTAGACAAGTTTGAGGAAAGTGCAATTGAATAAAATGAAATTTTTTATGGGAACAGCCTTTGTAGATACAAAACAAATTTTTTGAACATTTTCATGAGCGCATAAAGATCCGCAGTCTAGTATAATTTGAATGGTATCAAGTGGTCTGGGTTGTTCTTTCTCGTACTCCTCAAGGTCATCAATGTTTCTTTTAAATAACTATTTGCGTGTAAAAAAAGTCTTAAATCGTCTTAAAATCCTCTAACATTTAGGCGTAAAAAATTATAGGTGTATTTGTAAAAAATGTTTCAAGTGACCTTGAAAATCATGAAAAAAAGAGTTGACAAAAAATTCGCAGAACTTTCCGATGAAAGCTCTCTTGAAACCATGCTATACCTGATAAAAACATTTTCAATCGGACTGCTAATAACAGAGTAATGACTACCGGTCACGATTCGTGGTTCACCCTTTATAATTTGATTAAAAATTGATCGCGCGTGCAATCGGCAGTGTGAAATTGTCGGGACGTTGCATAGTTCCAGCGTGTTCCCATTTTTGCGTCCATATACGGTAGCATTGCCAGCCTCGAAGTAAAAGGTGACAGCGTTAGCAAGGATTTCACTCGAATTCGTGGGCAACACCTTCAATTTCCATTTGAACCCACCCCGGCTTTCACCTGGAACAACAATGATCGTGGGGTAGGAGTAGTTTACACTCTCCAAGGTCATTCGGTTCCCACGAATGAACGGGCAGCGTCGTGTTCGCGGATCCAGAAAGAAAATAAATTTCTTCGGTGGCTACGGCGTCTAGCTTTCGCTCGTTTTAATGCTAGCTCGTGTCCTTCGGCGAAGGAGGTGATCGCCGCTACCGCTTCCTCTCGGTTGATTAACCTATTTAACCCTCTCGCGAGGTTTGCAAATGCCACTCGGTAAGGAATCGATCATGGTTACAAACGAGAAGCGTGGTCGCGGTGTTCAAAGGCCTAACGTCGTGTTGCGGAATAACGTTTCCTTTAAAGCGGAGTGTCCGTGGAAGTGTCTACTCTGCTATAGTTGTTCTCCTTTGTGCATTCTAGGCCTTCGAGTTTTCAGGTTAATCTGCCGTCGAGCACATGTTCTCCTTTATGACTTTACTGCCGCAGTTTGAATAATTATCCGTGCCCCGAGAAATCAAGTTTCAATCCGTGCGCGATCAATTCCTATAATTAAAGATACAAAATCCATCATTTAACCATCATTTTCACGATCCAATTTCCGAAAATTATGTCTCAATAACCGGCTACTCATTTTCAATTTCTTTTTAAAACTACTTTAACATTTTCGTCGATACATCTGTACAGTGAAAAAAAATATTTGTAAGGAAAGCGAAACAGAATAGAAAATTCTGTGAAAACAAATTTTCGACGCGTGTGGCAAGAGCTTGAAGTGTAGACAACATGACAAATAGGGTTTCGGTAACGCCAGATAACCGAGTTGAACGACTGCCGCGGCATAATCTTAATTGCATAATTCCGCGCGCAGTAGAACATTTCGTTTGCTATTATTTCATCGAACCAGCAACTTTGTCGTAATTGGAGGCAAGTACGCCAATGATTACAGAGCAGCCTACATCGTGGAATAACAGACTAGATCTGCATCGGTGTTGCAAAAGAGCGAAGGACATGAATGAGCGACGCGATCGGTGCTCGACAGAAATCGTATCTAGCGACTTTCGCTTATTATGAAGTTGCGCATCCGTAACAGACAATTCAATCATATCTATTCCGAACCGATTAACCTAATTAACCCCCGGCATAGTTGAAGACAGCGGGAAACGTTCACCTATACCAATGATCCCACAACCGGGAACAGGATCTCTGTTATCTCGCCACGAGAACACCGCTGTTGGCCGGGTTTGTTTACGCCATGGTAATCGCGAGAGCGATTCATTAAATCGGTCGTTAGCCGAAACGTCTAATTAACCAGCTCGACAGAAAGGGGGATACAGAGCTACTCATCGTGGTTTGATCGAGCTTTCTTCGCTTAAATCGGTAATTGAATCTAAACGAGAAAGTCGAGACGCGGTTTCGATTGGTTTTCGGTCGATCTAACGTCGATCTTTAGATCGATTGACGGTTTAATCACCCTGACATGGTTATCCACGCATTCTAATGTCCATGTAAAACAGTATAGCCATCGGAGCAGCAGGATTCGTTTGTTGCACTTGCAGAATATTTATTGTTTCGCTTGAATATTCACAGATTCGGAGTTAGGTGTTGTTTGTAATCGTTACCTTTAATAATGGTGTGACTTATTACTAGACTGCGGATCTTTATGCATCATATGGTCGTGTACGGTTTGTGTTTCACTGAAAACTGTTCCGATTGCGAATATTTTCTATAGAGCTTCGAAACCAGTTCATGTCCCAACCCCTCGGCATCACCGGAAGGAAAACATTCTCGGTAATTGGATAATTTCGGTGCTTTGAGGAATCATAAGGTTTCCTGCAAAGCTGTTGCCTCGAAGTAGACGTGGGAAGAAGGATACGCCGTAAAAATTAATACCGTAGCTACAAGGGATGCAGCGGGAATCTGCGGTGTGCGAAACGATTCTAGCGAATTCGTGGATTCTGACGTTCCTGTGCGCTAACCTGCTGCACATCGGGTGTTCGAGAAATCTGTACCCATCAATGTTTTCTGTACAATGTATATTTATAACACGTTCGCTATTGGTTTATGCTTTTATTAAGTTTATCTCGAAAAAAGTTGTGTCCGTTAAAAGTAGGACATTTCGCATGCAACTCATCATCCCGGACGAAATCAGTTGAGGATTGATCGGCCAATTAGAATCTCACGAGAATTGTGCATACCGCGTAAATTCGAGAGCGATGCAATAAATATTGCCAGCACTGTATCAGTCAAACTTGACGCATTCGTTTGCCAGCAGCGTCGTTGTCGGACGCATGAACGAGTGGTGAACGTTTATAGTACACTTAAGATTATTTCAGAGCCTAAATCACAGGTCCCATAGCTCATTCAGCTGTTGAAAAGGTAAACGGCATTTAAGGATCCATAAACCACGACGAGCATCAATCCACGTATCAAAACAGACAATTTGATGGACCGGTGTTTTCGTTTGGAAATTAATTTAGCCCCACGGGTGAAATATGAAAGGAATTAGTCACTGTATACGATTACATGGTAGAGCTGTGCTCGCCGGATAAAAGTCCTCCCGTTATGAAGCCGCGCTCGCGCAAAGTGCTCGACCTAATTTTCGCGTGAACGAGGACTCTGGTTAATTAATGAGGATATACGAGTTAACACGAGCTAACCTGCGGCACACTACGATTTCCATTCGTTAGGATAATTAGTTGGGAGCACGATGAGACGTACGCCGCGACGGCGTGTTCACCCACCTTTTATACTCTTTTATTGTCTCCTCTCCGTGCACAATTAAGACGAAGCTTTCTAACAGCTGCTCTAGCGGCTGCAGGTGTAACCGTGCCACAAATCTGACCGAAGATCGCCGATAATCTTCGATCTTTTCGGGAATACACGTTTAGTACGAGCAAATTGGTACGTCCTTAATTAAAACGAAACAAGAATTTCTCCCAGATACAGTCAGGATCGTGCTTGTACTCCGATTTTATGCATTTACGACAGACCCATGAGAAAATCCAGTATGAAAATACTGGTGCACTATTTTTTGGACTCTCTACAAATATTAAGAAACGGAGACAATTTTTATACAGCATAAAATTCCGTAATTCTAAATACAAATGAGATAACAGGAAATAAAAGTAGCCATTAGTTACTTCTCCAATTACTTTCACATCGTACAAACAGGCGCCTCGAGAATGAATGACAGTGGACAGAGCACACATATCGATCTATCCGTGGACGTTACAATCGAATCAGCCATTCGTTTCCCAGCAAGCTGACGCGAGCCTAATGTGGCCGCTAAAGTAACGCGGTTCGATTTCCACCGGGTACGATCATCGTTTCATGTCGATGAGCTTTCACCAGGTATGCTAAACCCTAAATCCGACGATGTCCGTTTCCTCGTGAACACACGTTCGTTCCGTGCAGGTGCACGACGCGTACGGTCGACCTCGGGTGTAATGTTTCCGTTCATGGATATCCCCAAGTACGTATGATGTTACCTGTAGGTTCTCTATTTCCTCTCGGCTTTACTCGAAACTTGGGTCGCTCTCTACGAGAATCATGAAACGAAACTCCTTTCTGGCTTGCTCGACTATTCTATGGATTTCCGTCTCCACGGTGGTTACGGTGATTCTCTTTGTGGCCCGCTTGCGGAAACAGTTACGAGGAAACGGCGAGAAATTCGACGGCTGTCTCGTTTTCCCTCGCTGCGACCACAGCTTCGCACGCATTGCTCTCGGATTCTCTGTTCATTCAATAATTCATTCATGTTTTTCAATCATTTTACCTTTTGATTCATTCACGAACCGCTATTAAATTTGTTTGAAAAGTGTTTTTATTAATACACCAATCGACGTAGTTCATTGTTCCTTGTAAAAGATCATTAATACTATCATATAATCAAAAATCGTTTTTATTCATATTGGAATAAATAGAATAAATTGATCTGGCTGAAGTAAAGTTGGACACCAAAATAAAAAGAGGATAAAGATCTTACAGGCTTAGGTTGAACCATATATTCTTCCTAGATGTATTAATAGTTCAAGAAGTATGTGTCGTTCCCCTAAAATAATCGTCAGTATTACGATCGCTCGCATATCGTTCCGTTCAAATTGGCCTATTTTAACACTCGCGCGTCGTGTTCAAGTTTATTCGATCCAAATGTGAATCCATATGAACTAAAACAGTCTGCAAAATAATCGAATAAATTCAATTATAAAGAGCAGCTGCGATTACTCGAGTTGACTGGTCTCTAACTGTACACTGCAACGATGCATTGTAAGCTCGACCCGGTAAGAGAAGGGTGGTTAGTTCCCAATCCTCTTGAACGACCCTTGAACTAACACGATCACAGAGTCAGCACCACCAGCGCGGCGCGTAATTGAACCGAAGATAATTCTTTTGAACGATGAAGAGAAGACTGCACACCGTTATTGCTTCCAGGCTCTTCAATTTCCGCTGTTCCCGCTTCGCTTCTCTTCCTTTGTCGTCGTCGTCTCTTGTGAGAAGTCAGCTGCCGTGAGACATCGACGGCAGAAAGAAATGAGTGTACTTTGTTACGAGGAAACGCCTCGTGGAACGCACTCGAGACATTCTTCTTCCGTTGAAACGCGAGCCATTTCCTCCCAACCCAAATCCAAACTACGATGCGAACTATTTAACCCGGGGAAGGCCGGCTAGCTGGACATTCTTGAAACTCTACTCCGCGCGGTTCTTCTTCTTCTTTTTTTAGCTGTTTCGCTTCGGGAAGAAGGTGCAATTCAGTCGATCTAGTTGAAGTTTCCAACAAGGACAAAAGAGTATCGAATTCCACTTGTTAATTCATTCTTCGTCGGGAAGAAGCTGTGTTTGGCAAAACAGAATCAAATTCTATTCGATAATTCTTCATTCTTCAACAAGAAGAATGCTGCACCTCATTGTTTGTGATCTTCGAAGAATATACTACGATTGTTTACCAAGTGGTGCCAAGGAATTCATAAACCTGTGTGAAAGCGTCTCACATAAAAAAAAAAAACAACGATACTGTGATCTAATTCCCAGAATTGTTCTGCATAAAACTACGATATTTTATAACTTTCCGTCATCACTCCAAAACGCGGTGTTTAATTAAACGCAATTAGATAGTGGGCACTCTTAAAAATTATCAGAGCATTTACCATGATTGCATCGCATCATTTTCTCTTGACCAAGAAACAAAGTATATGCTCATGAGACCTGGCATTCTAATAAATATTTTGATTCTCTCGTAGAAAAATCAAGTATACAGAGAAAAGTCTGCCACTATCGGAACAATGAAAACAAGGTGTATTTATAGCAAAGCGCATCAACACGTTAGCAGTGACCCGACGATAAGCAGAAAAGGAAGCAACCAACCGGTGAGCTGTTGAAAATTGAATCCGAAAGCTCTTCGCTGGCTGGCAGCTCCGTTGACAACTTAGCTACCCGTGCTGCTAATGATGCTTCCGCTCCTAATTCACCCAACATTCAAAACAAACACGGCTGCCCGTCGCTAGCACGAGGTCAAAACAAGCGGATTCTGCGGTTGATGGTAGCTGCTCCGGTCGCACAGTGGGGTCGCAGCCCCGAAAACCTGGCAGATACTAGAAATCTGTGGTTGTATTGCGAAGTACACTCAAGGTTTTGATCGCTAATGCTTTGACATAGGAGTCTTTCGAATTTATTTTCATGTGCCCATAAATAATTCTGAAATAGTTTATTCGGACTTCTCGGGCGAAATGTCCCACTGAAATGGTTGAACGCATTTCAGGACTAACAAGGCTGATCCTCTTCGTATTTCTGATCGGTCGAATAAGGATCTCTTTCAGCGTGTACTGGTGACACGGCAGCCTGTTCGAAATTGAATTCTAAGGAGCAAGGAAGCGTGTCCCGGGCTGTTATTAGACGGAAGACGTCTTCGGGCGGGTATAAACCGCACCACCGTCCGAGGAGGCGGCATTCCGCCGATCGTGGCTGTGTGCCTACAATTATCGCGGTTTTCTATTATGGTACCCGGGCCAACGGTTCAGACCAGGCCAACGCGCGGCTGTTCTCTTTGCATTGCTACGTTCCCACGTGCCTCCGCGAATACCTCCACATGCTATACATGACTAATGCCCGGCCTTTCTGGCCTCCGCCTGACTTTTCCTCGGACTAATGGTCGCCTACCTTGGCTCCACCGGACGATATTTCGGTGGTACCAAACTAATAAGTGACCGAGCGAAAATAGACACCGTGTACGGTCCCAGAAGCCGGCGAAAGACAGAGAGAGAGAGAGAAACGGTAAGTAGTTCCTGGCACTACGGCGCTCCCGAATATTAAACCCTTCGCATCCGAATCACGCTTGTGACGCGGTTACAATTAGCAGCGGTCTACTTAATGCGAACCGAGCGCCCGTTCGGCCAAGTGTGATCGCTGTTTTGATCCGGTGATTCGAAACGCTAGATTTTATGCACCATTTCGTGTCCCGCGCGATCCGCAACCGTTCGTATTTTCGTCGTGATTTAAATTTTACCAATATGTATTAGGGAATTTTACGGGTTCAATTTTGCTCCTCGCTGACACTTACGCTTGAAGAGAATGAAATATAATTGACTTTTGGATCATTGGAAACGAGAACATCCGTTCGAGGGCTCCTGTTTGAGACACTTGTTGGATTTTTTCTCTGTGAAAAGTTGTCAAAGAATATGGAAATTTATTTTGGTTGAATATCTTTAGAACGGCCCGATTTTGGGTCGTTTGTTTTGCACGGTGACCGAAGGCAATTAAACGCCGGCTGTTCCTCTACCTCCCAACTCGTTGGCAAGAATTCGATATTAATTTGGAATTTTCGCCGACATAATTCCTTTACTACGGACAGATAGGAATAATTTCGGGAGAAATGGTAACAAAGTATAACGTCCTGAAATACGAGTGACAGTGGACCCGTACGGTTTTAATTGGGAGGAAACAAGAAGCATAGCTTGACGGTTGTGTGTTTTTGCGAAGGAATCAGGCAATGTTTCAATGCAATTGCAAATTGCGTGCTATTGGAATACTGTGGTAACAGACACTATAAATTTTCCTAACGAAACATCGCTAACAGTAAAATAGATGGACGAGCCGAGCCCCTCGTTCAGTAAAGTAGGCGAAGTAGCTTTTGTTCATTTATGTACACACATCGTTTCGAAGGCTCAATTGCAGAAACAACGCACTTGTACACGCAATTAATTATTTTTGTAATACATTCTTCATAAATACTATTTCCACCGTACTGCTTTCATCTCCCAATAATACTTTGATATCTGTCAGGAACCTAGAAATTGATATAGGGACCAAGATAGGGACTGACATAATTTTTTAAATATTTAAAAAAATTCTGAAAAGTGAACATTCGCATTTAACTGATGTAATCCGCAAACTATCGGTTACATTCGTGGCTTCTTAGAGGCCTAGACAGAGAAGCCCATAAGACGCAATGTCTACAATATTTCCAGCTCGCAGTAAAACTCCAGCACCTCCCGGTAATTGACCAAGATAGGGCCGACATAATTTTTTAATATTTAAAAAAATCCTGATCAGCAAAATGAGCAAAGTCAACAGTCCGCATTTAATTGATGTAATCCGTATGGATTGCGCGTGCGGTACAGTGGCGTGTCAGTCCTTTTTAGTACATGTTCGTGAGCTCAATCTCTCGTGGCATTATCGTTGGGATTCGCTTGATCAATGAATGGTGGTGCTCGTTATCCGAGAAAGACCGTCCCACGTAACCCGGTAGTGGAGTGCGCTTCTTCAGACTGTGCACGCGCGAAAGCAAACAATAGGCTTCTTCCGTGAGTGACTGCATCCGATTATGCGGCACGAGTCGGTGGCATCTTCGGTGTTTTCGGGGGAAGAACAAAAACGTATCTTGCGGAAGTGGTGTGTGTGCGAAGGAGGAGGCAGAGCGAGGCGGAAGAAGAAGCTGAAGACATTCGGCTGGCGGCCAGGTAGGGGTAGTACAATGACCATAGAATATACAGGGTGGTTCGATTATTCACAAAAATATCCAACGTACAAGCTACACATTGTATACGAAGTTTCCTCCACGGTGAAAGCAAAGTGGTAGCAAAACCAGACGCTTCTGTAGCAAATTAGCAAAGTGGTGTTTGATCTGACTCGGCTGCAACATAAGTACAGTTTGCATAAATGCTTAGACAGTTGCATAGAGACAAGTGCAACCACCTGCCTTGAAGATCGTTGACATTACAGAGAAACGTGAACGACGCGTCTTCAATTCCGACGATGCAAGTTCCAATAACTAATAAATTGTATATCTTTGGATAGTTTTGGTGTTACTTTACAACCAATATCATTTAGAGTTTCTCCTGAAAGTATTAAATGTGACTAGCGATACCGGTCGTCGGCGTTTTATTCGACGATTTCGAAACATTTTATGTAACTCATTCATTAAAGCACGTGCATAGTATGCTACTGCCATATCGTAAATTTGAAGGTTGAGCTTCGAACAGCGTTTCCTTATCGCCTAAACCTACCGAGGTGTTATTCGAATTCATTTTATCATGAAATCGTTTTATGATTTAGCAAACTGTCCGTTCGACACTCAGAAGTCGTAATACAATGATGGCGATAATCGGCGTGTTACACTTGGGTAATGTCACAAACATATTTAAACAATTAGACCGTCTCAATCAACAGAGTTCAATTCTTCATTTCACCGGTCTTGGAACTTTTCGATCATGTCACTAATGATCGAAGTATGTACGAGGTTCTACATTTATCGCGGAGATGCGCGGAAGATCCGCGATCCAGTTGATCACCAGCTTTCTACGCGGGCGCAAGGTCATATTTTCACAAGCATCGATTCGTAAAATGATATGTTTTCAGACAGCCTCGGCGACAAGCTCAGCCTCTTCTAAGCGAACACGATACCTGTTTCGTGTCAGAACTTAATATTTAATAAACCTCTCGGATGTTGTTAAGAGCCGGACTAACGTTTCGCGTGATCGATATCGAGCCGGTGATATCGTTGGTATCGATGGCTCGCGGGGAAACATAATCTAAGAAACGGTGATCTATAGTGAAATCGACTGGAATGTTCAATATCGCGTACGACGATATTATTCATATCGACGATCGATCGAGAAAGTTTCCTCGTGAGATATATGCCCGGACGAGATAAGCTATTTTCCCTCTAATTGGTCACAGCATTAGAGGTTACACTGTTGGTATCACTAGATAAAATGAGATGAGTCTATTAGGAAAGAACGTGCGAGGTAACATGTGTACGAAACGCGTCACGTGACCGGGCCGTAAGAGGAGCGTGGGGATGCTCACCGCCGGGGAGTGGGGGAATGACGTCGTAGAAGGGATAAGGTGGAGTGAGAGAAATATTTTGTTCGGGCTCAGCATTGTCAGCGTTGTCCGGTTGTAAAATACCGAAATCACTTTCTTGCCAACCCAATACTTTGCTTCACGCGTAGATTTTTTCAAACTATGTTTATATTCAGACACTAATTAAAGCAGTTAACCCCTTGCCTTACAATATCGTGTCAGCCTCGTGATGAAGATGCTGAACAGAGTTTAATAAATATGTATGCTACATATTAATTTCCTTTAAATCGAAATAAAGTTCTATTTTGGTTTCGTTAATGTACAGTTATTGGGGAACATATAGGCGTACAGTAGATACAAAGTTTCTCCTTTTTTAGAAAATTAAGAATTATAAAAAAGGTATTAATCACTTAAGTTTTCATTTGAGGCCGACGATTATTTCCACTACTAGGAGAGTCCGAGCCACATTTAGCGGTAGAGGGAGGAGCATTTCAAGGGGGAAGACATCGCGTTACCTCTTTCGCTGCGCAACCTCGATTGTTGCGCGCAGTTTGGGCCCTGTTTCTAATTTCAACAAACATGCAGTTCAAGTGTTCGTTCGCTGGACAGGACGCGTCATACATACAGAGGATGATGGGGTTTGGTGGAAGCTATCATTAAACAGTTACGAATTGGTTATTTGAAACTGTTCTCGTTGGTGCGATTGAAAACCTGTGATTACTTTCTCAGTGGACCGATGAATAAAGGTGGAGGGGGGGGGGACGTTCGACAGAAATTGCGATGAGCAATTCGGTCGGTCGTAAAGCGACGAGCCGCGACGAATGGTACTCGCATCCGTCTCCGGATGACATCGGCCGGTGCCCGTATTATCGTAACGGTTTTCAGGTAGATTTTCTGAGAAACGTGGTTTAAGGAAAGGCCACGCGATTCTCGTGGAAGAACTGGACCTCGGATACTGGACACCGGGCAGGGTGACATTCCAGAATAGGCCGATGGCTCCACTTTACTCCGCGTCGCGAAATGCAGGTTATATGCGCCTCTATGCAACCGTTTCTAACAAGACGAGTTCTATACGAGCTGGGATTCCTCGAAACGCCGCGTGTGACGAGCACAGGCCAGAAATTCTCGTGCGATCGTCCCGTTAATAAAAATCTTAAACCGCGGATAATTGATCCCCGGCGTTTAGACGCCGTGAGAAAGACGCGGCATCGCTGGTCTTTACCATTGTCGATTACTTGCTCGATCGACTAACGGGGGAGGGATTTATGGCTCGTTAATATGATCGACACGACTCGATCACATTGTTTCACGGAGACCGTTTCCCGCAAAGTAAATTAAACGGCTTTGTTCGATGTTTTCCTCTTGTTTCCCGTTGGAAACGTGGCCGAATCTACAGTCGGTCTCGAAAATATTGGGACAAATTTAATTTTGGATTCGAAGCTGTGTATTTTTATGTTCAAAACCGAGTTGAATTATGTTAAAGTACAGTGCAAACTATGTATTCGTAACAAACAGCTTGTTCTATCTAAAAAATCTAAAAAGTGCAAAATTTGATGTCACAAAAATATTGGGACACATATTGGTTCAAAAGTTCAAGTTATAAAATAACAATTATATATCTTCCGTATAATTACTTAATACTTTGTTGGGTATCCTTCATTTTTTATAATATGACTAATTATTGTTTGCAAATGATATTTGCTAATTTCACGCCATTCTTCTTCTGTCCTGTTTTTTCATTCATCTCTATTACGTATTGACGTTTTATGAACTCTGCGGCTTAAATGACTTTGGGTGAGATTGGATTTCGTTGAGTGGGTTTCGCGTTAATAAACAAGTGCAAGCAAAAATGCAGAATGTAATTTAGCATTCCGCTGACATTTAGAAACCGTACAGCCGCTGTTCGATTATTTATCGATGTGTACGTCCGTGAATTCGATTTCTGTGCAGTCGGCTAATGGTGGCATTCAGAGTTCATTACGGTACCACAAGTAAGAATCTACGGTTCCACGACTCTCATTATTGTCTCGGGGTAAGCTTGACTGAACCTCGGTGAGTTATTACTCGGAAGCAATCTTCTCGGTGAAAAAAATTCGCCGAGACACCGATATCTTCGATTTTTATTGGATTTCTCTGTACCGGTATCCGTTAGACCAAATTTTCCTTTATTTTTCCACAGAACCGACTACCGCTACATTTTCTTGGTTAATTTCTTCCATAAATCTGTGAAAATTCTCTTACGTTACGAAAAACAATGATATCAGCTAAAAGTTATTGGAATCGAGCATTCCACGTGTAAAAATTGAGGTATCACGACCGGTTTCACATTTTTTATTTTCTAATTATTGAAGTTACAAGGAGATGATTCCATTAGAAGTTATTCAATAAATTTCTTCATTCAAGCACATATTGTAAAAATTACAAGAAATTAAAAATAATTCGGTCTTGTAGTTTCAATTTTTCTTGTAGTCGCATTAGTGCTCGGTACGGTTAGTGTTAATTCAATAATTAATTACAAACCACAAACACTGGAACCCGAGGTTGCGGAGAAAAATTCTTGAGCCCTCGTTAGAGCCCGTTCCGACGCAACGGCTCTCAAAACCCATGAACTATTTAGCTGGGGGCGGCGTTAAATCATCAGTTTTCCAGGAACAGGTATATGCGAGTGAATAAATTCCCGTGAATTTTGAGAACCGTGACGTAAAAGGAGGTTCGATCGCAAAGAAAAGAAAGAAAAATATACAGAGAAACCGTTTCGCTCCGGTCAACTAATTAGCATTCTGATCGGTTTCCATTACGCTAATTAAATTCAATTGTTCGCCGAGTTGCGGCATTGTGCCACAAAGTTGCTGGCACACGTACGGCCGGTCGAGTAATTGCTGGAAAAATAATTGCTTGTCGTCGTTTCGCAACGGAATTAATTCGACGTATTGCTGTCCCGCGAGCCTTTTACGATGTGCCCGAAAGAGTACAACATGAGTGCCGCCTCTGTACTCCCCCCACCCCTCCTTTTCATTCCTTGTACCACTGCTTCCCCGCGATAAACGGCGCCCTTACCTTTCTAATTCATGACACCGACGATTACAAAACGCGCACGCCGATCGCTGTCAAGTTTAGTCGAAGACAGCGAAGAGGAATGCAGCGGGTGTACCGATGTACAATGGTATAGAACCGCTGGAACGGCTCTGAATAATCCCCGAAATCTCCGACTCTTCATAAAATTTAACTAGAACCTTTTACGACTTTCGGCACCACTACTACTTTATAGCTCTAGTTTCTTTTAAATGGGAATCATTAATGAACGGATCCTCGAAAGTTGCAGCTTAACTCTCGGCTAGCCTGTTCTGGGTCATTTCACTCCGACATAATGGAGAGGATTAACTGGAATTTATAGTGTTCTCTGCTGGGAATAAGAATTGTTCGCATCCATTACAAGGCAGAGCTATTAATATTTATATTACAAGGACTGTTATTAATAGATTAAATCGATGCAGACAATTTATATTTTGCATAAAGATCCGCAGTCTAGTTATTAATATTATTTTCGACTTCGAAGAACTATTGAACAAAGAAATATATATTTTCACCTATCTTTGATTTAGAAAATGTTTATTTCAAGTGGAGGTCCACAGCCTACTAATGAAATTGATTAATTCTGTAGGAGGTATTTCGCAGCAAAATTGCTGTAAAAATTTGTAACCCTAAAGTCAAGTAAATTCACAGGAATACTGCGTACGTCAACAGCTTACACTAAACTGTTAATTAGCTTAAAAGAAACAGCTGTTGCTCTAGAACTTAGACCACCCTCTTAAGTGGACCGTTGAAGACTCTGCAAGTTTCAAGTAATAATTTTATTATTGAATGTATGTTAAGGCAACTGTTCGAAGGTTTAAGTAATCCTCTCTCTATCATCTCGTTATGTTTTCTATCCTGTAAAGCCAGATTGACTTCCATTTACAAATTAAATAAATGATTCGTGTCGTTGCAGATTTAAGTACACTCTGAGAAACCGCTTAAGAGAAGAATTTTAAGCTGAATTTATTGTTGCCGTTTCTTTGAAACGTTTTCCACGAAAGTTACGATACCAGAATTACGATAGAATAATGGAATTGTGTAGAACAATAAAATGGTAAATTCAGATATCGACGGCAACTTTCGATACAATCGAACCAAGTCGAACAATCCGTTTCGGAAACACGCTTCTCCCGGCATCGCTAAAACCATGAATTATTCTTCCGTCGTGCAGGGAATTATGCAATGATGTTGTTTACAGCGACAACGGTTACCGGCGCAACCGTTCGTTCCTGGAGTTGCTCGATTGCCCTGCGGCTGCTTCCCATGTCACGTGCACTTACACAATCGTTCGAACGTGCATCCATGCTTGCACATACACAAAGACAGATTTTGCACGTGCCCTCCTACGTGCATCCTATTAATACTGACACAGTTCATGTAACGAGACCAAATACGCTCGCATGTATGCCTCGCACGAAATTAATTGACTAGGCGATCATAGTAA
This sequence comes from Lasioglossum malachurum, assembly GCA_028455605.1. Taxonomy (NCBI): domain Eukaryota; kingdom Metazoa; phylum Arthropoda; class Insecta; order Hymenoptera; family Halictidae; genus Lasioglossum; species Lasioglossum malachurum. The sequence continues at coordinate 8,113,819 of CM052313.1, read as the reverse complement.
TAATAACAATGTCACGACGTTATTACGCTTAATTACAATGGCGGCATCAGCCGTGCTAATTGAAACGCGATTTAGAGGCGTGACAAACTTCTACATTTTTTAATCGTGACAATCCAACTAATTCTCAAAATTGTTTCCCAATAGGGGATAATAATTCAAACGAAAGAATGCTTCTGCTACGTACAGATACGCTGACTGACGCCAATTGAAAAATGTGCACCTTTCATTTATTTAAAAAAAAAAATTCCACGAGAAAATGATAAATCTTCAAATCCTAGAAAATCTAAAATCTAACTCAATCTCTGTAAAATCTAACTCATTTTTCTTTATATTTTTGACGTAGACAAGTTTCTTAATTAACACTAAATGAGTTCCACATAATATTGAAATAATAAGCACTATCTAACAGGTCATTTTTGACAATATCGTAAAAATTACATTGAACTAATTTAGCTTAAAATAACATGATGAGAAGTAACTGATATAATTTTTCTAAAGTTTCACTTGGACCACTTTCATAATTATTCATAATTATAGTAAAACTAGACTCGGGCACCGCTGTCGAAAGGTTAAACTTGAATGCTGTCAGTGCTGAAAATGATCCCGCTGTCGTTCTTGATTTCCATTGGTGACGCGACACTTACAATAGCTCCTCGTCCCTTTATTGGCGGGACGTTCGATGTGTTCGGCTCCGATAGCAGCGTCTTCGCATTCAAGAATGCGGATCGTAAGCGAACACGACAGATTTACTTTCTGCAGGAAACTTCGAGTCATGCGACTCCGAGAGGAGAAGGCATGCGATCTACGATCGGCGACGGCGTAGCACGACGCCGGTTATTACCAGTCCATCGACTGCATCGGGATGCAGTAATCTCCGCAATGTTGCTCGATTATCGTCGTTTCTACGCCCGTACGAGTATCGTTTTCCCACGGCCGTGTATAAATACATACGGGGTGGCGACAAGCCTTTCGTAAGGACGCACTTCTTGCGAACTCGGCCTCGTTCACGCAATAATTCCGGACCGAGCACACGCTGCCCCTGCTACCAACCAACGTTAAAGCCCTGCTCGTACTTTACAAAACCTAATGCACTGCTCCCTTTAATGAGACAATCAGCGATAATAAACACGATTTACGAGCGGTTTCAACCATCCTAATTATTTCACATCTCTCGCGCTTGCCCTTTTTGTTGTCCAATCTGCATCGTCGAAAATATGCTCGTACGGTGGCTGTTGAAAGGGAATTTTCGCTTGAAAATTAAACATTTTTGCCGACTTAGAATCCAGTAGAACTTCGATTATTCGTGCTAATTAGTGGAACATGATTGTTCGGATGATACAACTAAACTTTTTTTTTATTAACACTAAACCTACCACCACCGGTCAAATGACCAACTACTTTTGTAAGAAAAATGTAAAGAATATCGTACGAAATCCTGTTCCACATTTTTGCAACATTTGCTGACCAAGAGGTGTTTAATTCAGAGCCAAGTTCGATGTCCTGGCAGTGGTTTAATAAACGTGAAACGAAAAATATAACCAGTTCGCCGTAAATACTCCAAAGCGGTTATATCCAGCTGGGAACAGTGAAAGTGAGGCTGCATTTCTGAATTTTGTTGTGAAATATGAATATCACGAAATTGTACAATATTTTTCGTGCAACGAAAAGTGGCAATAAAATTATTGAATTATTATCGCGCTTGAAATATATACATATTTCAATTATAATTCGACACAACTCTGCCGCGGTGGTGGGGGAGCCAGGACAGAGTGGGGGAATACCCCATTCATTATCCTGTGCTTGTGTGGTCGTTGGAAAAGCGAGATAGCTTAGATCCCTTCGTTAGATTCGCCGTTGCGTTCTCGATTGTTTGTTCCAGTATGCATTCAGCTTTAAGCTCTGTGGCCGGTGCATGTGCACGTCCTTCGTGCGCCGCTTGGCGCCGGCCTGAACGACCGTAATTGCCGTATTATGCGAGTTCTGCGGGTACGTTCCTGAGACGTGTCGACGTCCACTGATTTTTCGAATTCTTTTCCGCCGCGCCACGACGAATGTCGTCATTCTTGACCGGAGCCTACCGCTTTTAATGTAAATCCCGGACGCGATTTTTCCGTCGACCGTGGGCGCGCGTTCGCCACATTCCCTTTAAACCGCTACCTGCAACTTTCCATGTTAGTTTTCCACCAGTTTAACCGATGCGTGGTTATTAGCCTCCGCAAACTGCTGTTAGGCAACGCGACTTGCTGGAAAAAATGCTCTTTTGAAATGTTTATCGGCATCCTTTATCGATCTGATCGAAGAAAGTTTGGTACTGTGCATAAAATCATTTGTACTTCGTCCTGCAAGTCTTATCTTATTGGTAACTCTCTCTCATGATGTATTAGGTTGGAGGGAAATATTTCAAAGAAAGCATTTTAATCGATTATAATTTCCATTATTTGTATTCAGATAACTCGTCAATTCCTGTTTCCCAATCACTCACTAGCAACATGTGTTTTTGTATCAATTATTACAAAACAAGAAAATTCTAATTTCTAAAATTCAATTTTGTATACCTCTTAACAACTTTCATTAACAATTTAATGACATGTATGGGGAGGTGTAACTTTCGGAGCATCGTGCTCTACACGAAAATGCTAATTAGCACTTACTTAGGATAATTCGATATAATACGGGAAGTACGCAATTAAATGATTTTTCATTTTTTTTTCTAGTGAAAGTTAGCTACAGTTGATATATCTGCTACTATCACGTTAGATTTCAGATACGCTTACGAAATGTCAACTAGTTTTCAAGCAACTCGGATTCAGGTTTAATTATCACCTGAAAAGTTGTTCAACCCGATCGAGTAAGTAGCTGCATGGAAAGCAACATTTCGACATTTTTCATCTAGACCTTGTGCTGAACTTTGATGCCATTAAGTTCGCTACCGTACTTCGATCATTCTTCCTCTCGGCGAATTTATGTTTTCCATTACATATCAATTGGAAATTTCATTCTACGAAAGTTGCGTCTGGCATGTGCAATTTATAACTGTCTTCGAACGACATAATTAACTTCAATTTAAATGAGAAAACACATTGATTGCGTTAGTATTAGACACGTAGTATTTTAATCATAATTTATCATCGCTTTGGATAAACACTTTACGAATTTATTTTCCTTTATATACGAATACGAAGCATTTTATTAGACAATTAAATAAAGACACTAACGTCATAGCAAAGTTTCCTTGATGTCGTAAGGAACATTTGCTAAAATAATACCCAGCACCTTTCACTGTGCTAAATGTTTAATGGGAAATTGAAGGAATAGAATGGAGATTTGCACTAAACCTTTCCTTGACTTGCAAATAACTTTTTTCTATAGTCGAAGCTGTCACTCGTGGCTAGATACCGGAAATACATGTATACATTTGCATCTGTAGAAAAACTATAATGTATGTGTAGGTATAGTGTCGCGTCCTTGCGTTTCCTCTCGAGTAGAGAAACACCACTCCTCTAGACTTCACTCCCTGATTACGTTCACTCTCTTTCCACGCGGCATATCGCTGAGATCACTGACTCACTTTTCTACAACCTCCCGTTTCATTATGAATTCTGTTATCACTAGTTCCCCAGCTATTCTGTTATCGCTTGTAGACGAATTTTAAGATAGTGGAATCATATTTCCAGTGGTAGTAACCTCCGCAGATCTGAAGTAAATAAAAATTTTACTAAATCTGTCGAATTTTATATTTCACCGTTTCTTGAAAATTTTCAGAAGCCATAAATGCATAATGATCTGCAGTGTAATTTTTATATTGCAGGTACAGATAGAAAATTTCAAAATCGCAACCTTCTTTTTCTTTACAAAAAAAAACTCAAACTGTTGGGTCCAATTTTGAAAAAGTTTTTCTTTTCATTTTTAAAAGTGTACGAATAGTTTGTGCACCTACTGTATGCAAGCAGTGCAATTTTATTGCATTTCCTGACGAATGATCGTTTTCATAATGGGGTCACTACCTTGTAAGTTGGTATGGGGGCCACGTGGTAGTGTTTTAAAGGTTACTGTGGCGAATTCAGATCCGGAAACAAAGGGCCAAAAGCGTTATCGCGAGGTACGATCGAGCCTTGGATCCAGGTGTCCGCGACAGTTGGTAAAACGCACGGATCGATGGTAAATCGTCGAGAAAGCGCCGCGAATGTTCCGAGATCCTCCGAGCGGATAAGATCGCAACGCGGAACGCAGCGGAGCTTCCAGAATCGCAAAGTCTCGCGGCTCGCCGGGGCTTAATGGTTTTCGCACGATTTATAAACTATCTGCGCCGCGATCTTTATGGGACGAGACCTCGTAAGGACACGTCGAGGATCCTAACAGGTGACGGAAATTTATAAGAGATCGCGAACGCCGATTCAAGCATGGAAAACTAGACCCGAGACCCGTACAAGCGTGAACGATACTCGCGTGTGTCCGTGTCATCGTGCTCGCGTTTAATATGTTAATTGATAGTATAAATTGCTCGAGAGCGAGCCTGATCGCCAGCCGTTAGAACGGTTCTGTGCAGAAGAGGTTACTTTCCGTTCCCGTGCGAAAGTGTAACCAACTTGTGTGGTTTCCATAAATATGGAGGAAAGATATTCTGATTTCTACGAACATCCACGAATCCGTATCATTCTCTGATCTAGGAAATTATAGTGTGTGCGGATAAGTGGAAAATCAGGTTGAACTTTACCCTGGGTAACCAGAAATTTTGGCCTTTATCTTATGTAATCCTGTAGATTTCAGCGAGAAAATGCAAAAAATCCAAGTTTCAATTCTAGAAGATGTATGGTTCAATAGTTATGAGCGTTTAAAGTTGAGTGATTTTCAGCGTTTTCCAAGTTTAAACACTCATAACTTTTGAACCACAGATCTCCTAGGATTGAAACTTGGATTTTTGGAATTTTCTCGCCAAAATCCACAGACTTGTATAAGAAGTAAAGTGCAGAGAAGTGGAACATGTTTATTTATTTATTTGTTATTGTGTTAAACCAAGTGGTTTATATAGCAAGTACAATATTAATCGTGGTCCGAATTCTGTTGTTGTTACTTTGTAATTGCGATTTTTATTGCGAGTACAGTAGAATGTCGTTCTGGAACTGATGGTTGGAATAAAAATTTTTGAAAATGTTGCGCGTGTCCGAAAAATACCAAGAAGCTTGCATAAAACATGAATCATCAGGAAAATAATCTCCATAATATTATTCAGATTCTCGTATCCCCATCAAACACGTTTCCTACTCCTCACCAGGAGATCAGACATCCTTTTTTTGACGGGCTGTCTTCTATATGCCTGCCTCTACAAAAAAAAAAATCATCAGATATTCTGGTTTATTATGAATTCGCCGGGAACTGAGGAGAAGGATAGGTCACATGCAGCAAGCTTTCTACCACACGTAATTTACGGTAATATGCAAATCGCTGCCAGGATCGAGTAATTAAAATGTCACCTTTAATCATGCGAATGTGTACACACAGTATCCTTCGTCAGAACTACGGGATTAAGAAATAAATTAAAACTATTCCCGTTATCCAGAAACGAAGAATAAATATCTGAGTTTACAGTGCGCGGAGGTTTCCTCTTATTCATAGTGTGCCAGATTTTTCTACGGTAACAGTGAATTAGTTGACGCCTTATGTTTACACGTTGAGCAACCACTATTTTCAGGTAAACGTGGATTCTGTTCGTGAGCAAAACACGCAATTTCAAGGTGGTTATGGCGCAGCCGATTGAACACGCCTACGATCTGGAATAGATTGGACAATTGCATACTGGGTGGCTATAAAAACTTCATCGAGGTCTCATTTTACTGGTTGCAAATAAGAGCAATTAACCTTCTTTTAAAATATTTGGTTCATCAAAAAATTTTGGGGATCTTTGGTTCATTCAAAAGTAAATTTTACTTCTACATTGATCCATAGATTTCTAATGTTCAACCAGTATAATTTAGATCTGTTCAAGATTTTTTACTTGCAATTTTAAAATTCAACATTCGATTCTATACTCGATTTCATTGAGTGAAAAAAATCAGGTTGTTTGGTATAATAATAAAAAAATTATTAGTTTTTAAAAGGTGTACGAATACTTTGTACACTCACTGTATAATGTATTCAAGATTTTTATTCACATTATCCACTAAATGTAAAGTACAGGTTACCGTAGATTATATTGCTTATATTGTTTATTGGAGTGACACTGTTAAGCAAAGACTTGTGTATAAATCGAACCAACGCAACGCCCAGCGTTCTTCCACACACCCTATACACTATACGACCCAGACTGCGTTATCGACCATAATCGTTGCTGTTATTGTCGTCGGCATCGTTTCGCCAGCCAAATTGGCCATTCTCGAAACAATTGCCAGGCTATCATGCTGAAATTTATTGCGCTCACGTGTTCGACATTCGTCGCGTTTTCGTGGAACAATACGATGGGTTGTCTGTTAAAGTTCCCCAGGACATAATATCGGTGTTTATTCGTTAATTTTGCCGCTGTTTCCTTCGTGGGTGTGCCTTATGCCTTCCGTAATTGGCCCGTGTCAAATTGAACACTGCAGGGAGTTGGGTTATGCATTTTTCGAGGGCCGGATCGTGAAAGTTAACTGTAAACGCGAATGGGTTTAGTAAACAGTTCACTTTCTTCATACGTTCCCCATTTACAACCGGGGAAGTCGAAAGAGAAATACATTAAAATTCGAATTATTCTTTCAGAAAGATTTATGCTCGGTTTCGAAATTAATTTTTCTCTGAAACGCTTCAAGCAAAAATTATAGCAGTACAAAAATTGTCAAATAAAATTTTCATTAATAATTCATATACCATTATTAAAAATATTTGTTGCATTATTAAATTTGCATTGAATAAATTATTAACCGTATTTATTAGTTTAGTAAACCACTGAAAGTATTGTAAGAGTTATTATATCAGTTTTACATCGACAAAATTAAGAAAATCATATAAAATGGAAATATTTATGGCCGGAAGAAATATTCGGTTTCCGAATAAAATTTTATTTAATAATCGTTAATGTGTTACTTATTAAATATAATTTAATTCCCCATACTGTTTAAACACATTTGTAACACATGTAAATATATTTATTCCATTCGTACAGAAAACGTCCTCGTCTGCAAAAGATGAAGTTTTCCAACAAGCGTAAATAATGCCAGCGATTTAACGCTATCCGGCGAGCATAAAATTGATATTCTTTTAATTTTTGTTCCAGGTGAGTCGAGCAGTTCGAGAGCAGGCAATTTGCAATTAGAAGGCGCGCTTGCGCGTGATTACGTCAGCGAAATATAGTTCCGGATGAATTAATAACACGGTGAGTACTAAAATCTAGTTAGGTGTTGTGTTAGGTATGCATTCGGTTAGTAAAATTACGGTACAACCAGCGAGGAACTTCAGCCGGAGATTATTTCGCAAGCGATCGATGCGTGAACGGACTTGTACCGTGCGTCTTCGGGACAAAATATTTCTTCTTTCACCGCGTTATTTCGCAAAAGAGAAAGACTCGGGCACGTGAACTTTTGAAGGGAGACGAAAAGAAAAATCACAGACAAGCGAAATGTCGCGGCGAGTGAAGAGAAGTGAACGTTTGTTTGTACGTGGTACCCTCGCGTAGAACAGAGAAGGAGAACGAAAGATAGCGAAGGAGCACGGATTGGGTGTGATCGAGAAAAGTATCCCCTCGGAGCAGAAATTCCTTTTGCGATCGTGCGGTTTCGTGTCGACGCGCGGGAATACAATCGATGATTACTAGACTGGAGATTTTTATGCATTTATGAAGACATTAACTGCATGAAATATAAAACAGTGAAAAAAATATAAGAAATCTAAGAATATTGTTATGTTGTTTTCAACTTAAAAAAACTGTTAAGGGATTAAATGAATTTTTATTTCATTTACTTAACCTCAGTAATAGTTAGACTGCGGATTTGACGCATTTACGAGAAAAATGAGTAGGTGTAATTTAAAATAGTAAAAACATTGGAAGAATTTAAAAATACGGTTATATTATTTTCGCTATTTCACGTCAGTTTATTGCATAATTCAGGTAGAATGTGTTTACTTTGCATAAAGATCCGCTATGTAGTAACAATCTTATGATGTTGAGAATAATATTTTTCTTGAATTCTTTGAATCTTTTCACTGTTTTATAGTGCACCAACTCAAAAATAGTCTCGAAAAATTGATGTGAATAATCGCTAAATGTGAATCTGGAATGATCAAGGATCTCGACCATTGTGTGTCCAGGTCAGCCAACGATCAGGGTTATCCTGTTATCATCGGCATTATCTTAAGAATATTCTTTTTGATCATGCGTTTGGTTGATGAAGCGATTGCCGGTTCTGTTTCGGCAATAAGAAAGATTGGAGCACGCGTCTCGATCGAAACGAAGTTTCGCACAAAGGACAAGGCCAGCCTTGTCAGATAGGCGATCGATCGATCCGATGTTATCTATCCGAGGACACGTGTATGCAGTTTTATTCGCGGGCGGTTGCACGCGCATGCAACTTACTCCATATGGCAGACAGGGGCCTCGCCACAAAGGCATTCCTATCGTTGTATTGTGATCTCGACGATTTCTCTGGATCCACCGGTGAGGATCCGCGCATCGTGACCATTGCCGTCGAAAGTCCTTGAACTCGTCCTCAACAAGGACTGAACCGCTGAACCTGCTTTCCTTCATGTCCGCGCCTCCTGCACTTCCACCTCTTGTTTTCCCTTAGCCATGCTTCCTCGGCTTCTTATCTTTACGCTCGTTTGCATTTAAATAGGTGCACAGGGGCCACACGGTGCTCGTTCCTAACAGCAGGTAACAAATAATTGCGTGTCTCGATTATCGGGAAAATCGAACAGCGCGACACGCTTCCGATATTTATTTTAAGAGCGCTCGCTACTACTCGCTGCTGATTAGTCCCCTCCAGCTTTCTTTTCGACATCGTGCAGTGGCTAATCAATAGGCTGCGGATTTCTATGCAAAATGAAATGCAAAATTTTAGTCTGTGCAACATTAAAAATTCTAATCCGTTGGACTTAATACATCAATTGTATCAGCAAGTTCTTTAACTGTCAGGATATACCAGGATTTTGCTATTTAAAATAAGGTTAACCCTTTGCCGTACCATTTTCTTTACAGTTACAGCGATTAAACATTTCGTCTTTTATACAGAAATACAGGATAATTCGGGATGAAATATCCGCTGTCTAGTAATAATAAATTACTTTCCGAACGACGTAATATTTTAAATCCCATCTTCGCATTTTTGTTATAACTGCATAAAATCTGCAGTCCACAGCCACTATAAATCAAAGTCTGTTGATCATTATATTTCAATACCTTTGCTGTACTAGTCATTTTATATACACGTAGAATATTATATAAAATAATTGAACGTGTTGAAGGTTCGTATACGAAAATCATTATCTTGAACATACATAAAATATAAAATAATTGTACGTATAATAGACAGGAATTTTCTTATACTGAAATAATTATATCTGGAAAATATACACACAATATAAAATTATACATACGAAAGGTAGGAACACATTTGATATACCTACATCGTAAAATGTGCGTGTAAGAGATAGGAAACGGAGTCAGTCCGAAACAAAACGAAGTCAACCGAACATTAAGCTTTTAACTCGACAAAGTTTTTCCATGGAAACATATACATAATACTTGTTCTCAACGAACAGATGCTTCCTTATGTTTCTTCCGCGTCGTCTCACGAACCTATAACCGCATGTTACGGTTACTAATAATAAGTACAAATCTCGTTAACCGGCAATTAACCGCGGGAGGCTGCGTGTACGATGCCTCGACGATTCCGGTAGTGCTTTCAAAGATGTCTTCCTGTCACTACGCGATTTCACCAATTCCGTGATTACCGCGTACACGGAACCACTGTTGCAGAACGTTTAATTTGAGCAACCCGTCGAACTATCCGGATGCTGGAATAACTGATACATGAATCCATAGCAACTGTTCGAACAGTGGATGGAGTTATCACTGTTTATAAACGAACTGACCAATTTTCCAAACAAAACTCGCTTCTTTATCTTGTTCTATAGATTCACTTCATACGTTTTTCCTCCGCTCATTATGTTTCTTTTTCGTTCTCACCACACGTAAATTCACTTCGTACATTTTTCCTCTCGCTCATTATGTTTCTTTCTCATTCTCACCACACAAATCCACACAGCTACCGCTATTGAACTCTGCATATAAGTACATGAATGTGAAGATTGTAATATTAGGTTGCTGCAAACTACTTGTTTTTATCCAAAATGAAAATCAGTATCAATACCAAGGAAAGAGAGTCACATAGAAATTGATTTCCCCTCTGAATAATTTGGATAGGTTGTAAATAGACAGCGGATCTTTACGCGAAATAGTATTTTAAAATTCTTTTGTATTTACTATGTTAGATTGTGTACCTATTAATTCTTTGTCATTCTCCTGGAAAGAGAACTCGATCTTGATCTTTGACCACGTTCGATTTGTCGCTAATCCTGGAGGAGCCCTAGGAGACTCCCAGGCCATGACTCGATTAAACGTTAACGAAGGCACTGTTGAGCCGGCCTGAATCATTGAAACGTTGGATTACGGCGATGGTGAAATGGAATTTTCAATGGGGTCCATTAATAATCTAGAAGTCGGGACAGAAGGAGGGCTGGGATCAAGGAGAAAGGATGAGGAGGTCGTAGAAAGGGAAAGAAAGGAAGACAGCGTGGCGTAAAGAAGTTGGTGGAAATCGTTAGTACGAGAGAGAGAGCAATACACATTCGCGCGATATTACACGCGGAGAGGTTGGCGAGGCATGGCCGAATAAATAAGCGGTCGCGCAAACTAACCGATCCGGTCGTGCACACGCACGTTCTCGTTTGATACGCGAGCAAACAACGCGTTCTCCGACGCGACGGGTTGCGAGCTCCGACGACGGTGTAGAAAAATCGAGCGAGGAATTCTTGTGCCGGCAAGGACGACGATAAATCATAAAATATCTGTAAACGGTGCCCGTGCAACCGAAGGACCGCCGCCTCTCTCTTTCTCTATCTCTCTTTTGCTCTTTTATATAATACCGCCGGTAGAACACGAGCGGTCGTATGTCGAACCTAACTACGTATTACGTCGAACACATGTACAGGAACGAGCAACGAGAGACGAAGAGGTGTAGTGCGGGGTGCTACCGGATGCGCTGCCTGCTGCACGTTACTCGATCAAGGGTCAGCCACTGCACTGCTGCATCGGAACAATACCCTCGGTGACGCGCCGCTGATCGAGCCATTTTGTGGCAACACGGAGGTCGATGATATTACCTCGATTACTTTGTTGTGTTGCTTCACGTAATTGTACCGCTCTCCCTCGGATCCCGCAAGGCAATCGTTGACAGCGGTTGCCTGCTTCCCATGCCAGACAATAGGGTATCTCGCAGATACTGTTCAGAGAATTTTGCTGAAAACTTCAGTAATTGTTCTACATCGATTTCGAAGCTAGCAGATCTTTAGAGAAGCATGGGATACAGAAGACTACAATAATGTGAAGCTAAAGCAAAATGTAGCTACTTTATTAACTGTTCTACATCGGTTTCGAAGCTAGCAGATTTTTAGAACAGCATAGGATAAAATAAAGGAAGGAGGCTACAAGAAAATTAAGCTAAAGCAAAATGTATGGACTTTAGTAATTGTTCTACATCGATTTCGAAGCTAGCAGATCTTTAGAAAAGCATGGGATACAGAAGACTACACTAATGTGAAGCTAAAGCAAAATGTATAGATATGTTTCGTTCAGTTTATCCTCCGTTCGAATCGAAGCTGAACGAAAGAACTGGGAAGGTTTCGACACGACGCGACGTAGTGATCGACAGGCGGAAACTGCGAGCCAGGCAGGTGCTTAAATGTAGCCGAGGCAGGTTCAGAAGCTGGCAACTGGTCATTAACAGGTTTCACGAGCAAGGATATGGCTAGACAAGGAACAGTTCTTTTTTCATTTCGGCCTTTTTCTCTGGGAAAAAAGAAATTGACTCGTTCCGTTGTGCTAGCTAAAAGTTACTACTTCTGCCGCCAGTCGCTTCCGACATTGTGGAATAGAAACTTCGTATTGCGAGTTAGGGAGAACATTTATTTCGTCGCTGTGTCAAACTGTTGGCACTAGACGATCCACAAATATGATTGGATCAACTGCAAAATTTCCTGTGAATTATCCAGTCCATTTTTATTATAAGTGAATAAAATCAGCAGTATACTCATGGATTGCATTAAAATGGATAAAAGTTCAATATCCGATCATGTTTCTTGCCAATAACACCCATCGTTCATTCAACAAACGTGCGAGTTCCGAAGAAACCCCGTCTGGAAGGACGAATCTCATAAATGTCGAAAACGCACAGACTGACGCGCCGGAAGTATTAAGATTCTTTCGTCAGTGGGCTCACTAAATCATCAGGGGGATGGTCGGCCGCGTTCTGACTAGTTAGACCGTGGCTGAAGAAAAAGGGGCGGCCAACGTGTCCCGAACTGGTTCAGCCAACAAGCGATCAACACTTGAGCGGACACCGGTGTGCAAGAAAACTGTGCCGGTTCGAGAGGAGCGTCCTGCAGGGCCCGCGTCAAAACGAGTTTTCAGGCCGATCGCTGGGAAAGATGCACTATCCTAGGACCCCACCGGTGCACACCAGTCCTAGGACCTCACAGATGTACACTGAGATGCGCAACCGAGGCGGCTGCTGCTACTCAGAATTGGCGAAGGACAGCGTGTCCGGTAGCTGTTGCAAACGTGACCGGAAAGCCGTCGAGGTTGCGAGGTCCTCGAGAAAATAAGGAACGAGCCTCGGGAACCTAACAAAACGGCTAATGGCCGGCCCGTGAGAAGCGAACCATTCGAGATTGAGGCAAGAAATGATTTATAAGACACCAGTGTTCCACTCGATAGCCTGTAAACGATGCTCTGCACGTGGACAGGATCGTTCCACTCCTCCAGGATCCGACGGCAGCCACGCAGGATAATTGCCTCGCTATTTAGCGAACGCAATAACGATGTTAGTTAATTGTTACCTTCACCCCCCTTGTTATTTTGTCACTAACCAGCGGTTCGCGGCCAATGGTTTCTCTGTTAATCACTGCGCTTAACTCCGGGGAAACTCGAGCGAAACGAGGTCTCCGGAATTGTGTGTGGAAATTACACCGTATACAATTATTTGGTGTTACCCGCGCTGCTGGGTTTTATAGAGCTTCGCGCGATGAGCCTCGGTGAAGCCGTTTTTCTCTCCGTCAAACATAGTTTTCGAGTTTTGTTTTCAACAAGGCGAGATCCCAACTTTAACAATTTCTTGTTTCGTTGGAAGTTGTACGAGCGTTTTAGTACGGAACATGATTTTGTAGTTTCTTCGAAATATGTAAGAGACTTCAAGTTTTCGACGAATACTGTGGGTGGTTTCAGAAATGATATTTCGTGGTTCAAGGCTGTTTAGGTCTCACACTTTGAATTTTTGACTTTTGACTTATATCATAACCTTGGGAATGTATACAAATTTTATAATTTGCCACTAGACGAACAAGCCGCATTAATTTGGTTGGTAAATATTTTCGCTTACTTATAAAAGTATTTCACTCCATAAATAAGCTCAATAGTTTAACATCTTTCAGATTCTTAACTATAATTTCCTGACGCATAATCGTGAATTCTTGAATTTCCATATTTTGAGTTTCTGCGAGGTTTTCGGGGCCGCGACCCCACTGTGCATTGGACCGAGCACTGCAGCCGTTTCAATGACCGATAATCGAATGCAGTCGATGATGCACCGAACCGCGCCGAAAGGAGGGCCCTCATAACAGATTGGAGGACTCGTTTTCTCCCTCGTTCGTAGTTTTTTTTTTTCGTGGTCGTCTCTTCGTCAATTTATCGGGCGCTCCTGTAAACGACCTTGCCAGAGTGGAAGGACGATCGAAACGACTCCCGGAATGCATCCGCTCGTGACCTTCTTCTCGGATGCACCGGTACCGAGGCGCTGATGCATACATGCACCTGCAACGGGTTTCGGCGTAACCGGTCGTAGACTTTAGGACTTTCACCTGATATCAGCGTACAACGATCCACGGTAAGAGCAAAACGACGGCCTCTTAACGGAACGATAATGTCGGATCACCATGCTGCTGCCGCTGCTGTTAGGCTCATCCTTGGATTCCTGGAACGTCGACGGTCGACGGAATTAGCATTGCGAAATAGCTATTGCTGGAGAATCGCGTTTAGATCCTCTAGAAGGAAAAGTAGTAGCTGTGTTCCCTGTTTACGAGAAATAGAAACAAAAGAGTCAGAAGTTAAATACATTCTTTCGTGTATTAACCTTTGATTGGCGTCGCTGGGTCTCTGATGACCCAAACAGAGATTTCATGTGCTGTAGAAAATCATATTACTATATTGTACACAGATTAGACTGCGGATTTTATGCATTATGAAAAATTTTGAATGAATCTAGAAACATTGTTTCATTATTTTGGACTTAATTAATAATAATTAAAAAAGATAAAAAATTATATGTAGCTCCTGTATGTTGTAACGAACGTAGACAATTTTTGTTTAGGATACAAATCCGCAGTCTAGTAATTATACATAATTATACATACAATACTGACTCAGACAAATTTTTATTCTGCATGAAAATCTACCAACACGTGAGAAGAAGAAATTTCACGATATGAAATTTCGTCCTTTTATTTATTATTTCGAGTACACGACGCGAATAATAAAGTGCGTATAGCATTGGGACCAAAGGAACTTTCTCTAGCCTCCTTTCTAAATTTCAATTTCGCAATAATGTCTCATTGCTGTTGCTTTTACAGGTAGCTTCACTGCCTATGAATCGATACCTTATATGCGCAGCCAACTGTCGGATTTTCTCCTAATACGGATCCCTACAGTTAGAATCGTCTCGTGAACGCGCACTCCCACTGGCAATATGTCCGACGAGACTCGGAAAGATCTGGTTTCTCCTTGTTCGCGAAAGAAAAGGAAAAAATTCCAGGAAGGAAAGTGAGCCCATTTTCAGCAAATATTGAATTCTCACGTAACATTTTCGTCCGAAGTACTACCCGAAACGAGTTGATCGCCCCAGCTATTTTCACACAGTCAAACAACAAGTTTGCAACAGAAATAGATACAGCTCTTATTTCCTCTCCTTTAGAATTTACATGACAAATTGAAAGTATTCTTCGACTTCTATTGTAAGAATACGGATCTTGTATATCATGATACGTGTCGCGATATCGCCCTCTTCATGGAGCATTCTAATACAGTAATGAGAGACACTTAAGCCGCGATCTTGATAATACACGGCTTACTACATACTACATACTACTACATAATCTTTCCACCTGACAAATGGAAACCGACCGCCTGGTACCATTAATATGTATTAATTACTTTCGAAATATCCTCGGTATCTTTTGCATACAATGCTATATCTTACTCATAACGATCGACTCTTTGTTAACAAATGTGTTACGCTCCTTCTGTGCATTTTACTAAGCTATAACAGATGTGTCACGTGCGAAGTATGCATTTTATGCAAATATCACAGTTGCGGCTAAGCTGAGTCCAATAATAGAAATTGTTCAGAAAAACTGGTACGGATTTCACTTTCAACCATTCCTGATGCTGTCATTTATTGTAGCATTTTCTCACATGAACAGTAAATTTTATATTTATAATAATAATTCAAGTCGTGAGACCCAACTATAAAACACTAATTAAATATGAACTGTAAAACTAGTGTGGCAATTATGCAGGTCAAGAGTCCGATTTTCATTTGGCAAAATTAATAATGGCAACTTGATAAATTCATCAACGACATGACGCTATTGAACCGACCTCTTTCCTTGGAGAAATTGTATACAACAAGTGAAATGTACAACAAGAGAAATTGTACAACAGTACAACAAGTTTGTTATGAATTCGCAGTTGTTCATCGCTCGTCCAAAGATTTAGACATCCTGGAATCGAAGTTTATTCCGGGTCGAAGGAATTCGCATGAAGGCACCGCTCGCGATTATTTTGCTTTCCAGATATAATGAAGAACGCGAGTTTCCGAATTTCTGAGTTTTCTGTTCGTATACCAGTCTCGCGATCCACCATCCGGTTTGTTTTCAAAACACTCGTAGGTGTCTGTGTTACTGTTTGGTGAGGCAGCAACGATGTTTCGAAGAATTCCAAAACTCTGGAATTTCTACGGGTCTGGACGGAGACGCTGTGGATTCGCAGCTGTCACGGTCAGCGTTTGCGGTAGGTCAGCGTTGCCCTCTTACAACATGCTCAACCATACCACCCAGGGTCTCATTTCACGCTGCTGCTATCTTATTTTCGTCCCCAGTTTTGATAATTTCAGTAGATGTCTTCGATTTTTTATCGTTTCATATTCCACCTACCCAGTTTTATTTTAAAAACATTTTTAACATTTATTTATTCATTTATTGCAATGGGTCAGATGGATCCCTTAGGGGTTTAAAAAGGATCCATAGTATTCCCGGGGTCTATTGGGGGTCCATGTGCGTACATTTTACTGTAGTAAAATTTTATTTAATTTTTAAGGAATGCAATTATTAGATAACTATTTGGAACTCAAAAGATATTCCATGTCAAAGGGAAATACACTTCGACAACTTTCATTGTCTTGGTCATGGTCATGGTCCGTTAAGAATTACATATTTAATAAATGACGAAGTGTAATTCTAAATTAGAGGTATGCGTTTTCAAGGTAAAAGAGCTTCCTTCCCAAAAACAAATTTTTTGGAAATATTAAGTAGGCTCGGCAAGGTTCACAAAAGAAAATTAGCAATTTCTCTCATCGAAAATCATAATCACAAAATGTTCATTCCTAAATGCTTGTTCTAATTAGAATTTTTATTAAATCTCATTATAATATCGACATTTGCTAAACATTTAGAAAGTAGTGCAGATGCATTAAATACCGATATGAGACTAGTGTGCGATCGGCCGACAAAGGCGAACGGGATTGATAAACAGAGAAGCCACTCCGCGATTGTTCCGCGATAGACGTTTAATGTCGGCCCGGAAATTCCGCATGGTTGACCATATTCAAAAAGCTCACCGTTTCAGCAGCTGATGGGTCACGGTACGAAAATAGTCGGACCATGGTTATTTCGAGTTCCTTTATTCCACGGTGGCGCTGCTACCGTCGAGATCGTTACCGAGCTTCGGTTAGCCGAAGATTTGTTGTTTCTCGCCTACACGCGAGTTTTCACGGAAGGCCGCTTTGAAAGGCTTCAATCGCTGTATAAAACGCGGAGCCGCGTCTTCAAAGCTCGACCCATTTCCCGTGGAATTTCCACCCACCGAGAAAACTTCACTCCTTTGCCGCGAAACGCATCTGCTCATCCGATTAATTGAAACCCGCGAGGATCCGCTACACCTGCGCGCCTCCGTGTTCGCGATTTACTGGAAGCCGCTTGTTCGTGGAATGAATTAACACTGCCATTCGAAGCACCATAAATCGAAATATTAAGGGTATACACTTAGAAAACTCGAAAAGTGAGCTTGACTTCCAGGATTTTTTATCTTAATAAATGTTTACATTAAAAAAACATGTAGTACAAAAGTTGTGTCACACTTTTATCTAGAAATTGCCAAATTTTCGTTAAAAAATATCCAGTGGAAGTGGCATAGCAATTTTTTTTTTAAATATTAAGGGACATACACCTAGGAAGTTGGAAAATGAGCTTGGCTTTCAGAAGTTTTTTTATTTCAATAAATGTTTACATAAAAAAAAAATTAGTACATAAGTGTTTGGTTACAGATTTATCTATAAGATATAACATTTTGGTTGAAAAATATCCAATAGAAATGGCGTGGCAACCACGTTTATGCACAGCATCGATCGAATAAAATTATGAATTTATTCAAGTTACACGCCCTGATCAATTCACCGCTCCCACCTCCGGACAAGTTCCGCCTGTGGGAACCTATCCTGGAAATTTTCTCGTAATATGTGTTTATTAACTTCATGGAAACTCCCGAGGGTTTACGATACACCCCGCGTCGAAACAAAATGAGTATGGATACGAGGCTGGTTAAATGCATGCAAATTATTGTACATTAATATTCTATTCGACTTTAAACATCCGTCGGATGGAACAATTTGTTGTATAATTATCATAAAGTTCCTCAGTCTGTGCTCATTGAATACGCCTCACAGAATGTTATCTTGTTTTTATTATTTTGTTCACTTTATTATCTTGTTCTGACGACGGCGTGAATTGATTGTTTTGGGTGAATTGCTATGTTAATATAACGGGGACAGGAATGTCTTTCGTTATCTTATTTGGTTCTTTATTGAGTGAAATGAAAGGTCAAAACGGTTAAATATAAACTTTCTTTTTTCCGACACTCTTTCTGGTACACCCTTTATACAGCTCTCCTACTGTATATTGTCGCAAGTATAAAATACCTTTGATGTTAAAAATCAACAATTCTAATTCTTTTTTGTATCGTTAGCTTCGTTTCGTTTATTTTTTTATTATTACCACGCTTATATTAACTTGCCGTGTTGTTGTTGTATGCGTCAAATCTTGTAATCGAATTTTAAACCTCTTCCCATAGTCCAATCTTGCTGAAATTTTGTATACACACTTGCTTCCGCGATGACAATAAAAGTAGAAAATAAAATATATAAAAAAAACTTTTTAAAAATCATGCTTAGGAGAAAAAATTATTTTCTCCTTTGTGTAGCGTGCATTTTAATATAAGCGTGGGGTTTTTAAAAAGTTTTTTGTTTATATACTTTATTTCTCTGTCAAGCACAGGAAACGTGATTGAATAATTCGGAAAAATGATGGATCGAAAGGATTCGCACGGTGTACATTCCCGAGGTTCTATGCGTTCCTCGATGGCGCAGGACTTAATCCCAGATGCGTTCACTGACGAATAATGAGTACTTCGAATCTATGTCGTCCCAAGAAGACGGTTCCCTCCTCTCGAGCTGAAGGATCCGCTTTTCAGAGCCGATGGAATGAATGGAAGGAGGAGCGCGTCTTCTGTATTCCCGTATGAAAGCCTGAAGAACGGATCTTTTCAGGATTCTTTCCGGGGCTGGCTTGGAACGTTTATGCGAGGATCATCCTGCCTCCTACCTCCTGCTACCCCTGCGCATTATTTTCTGATCGGGCGGGCTTTGTGCACAATACACCGAGCTCTCGTACGCGAGCAAGTAAATTTTCCACGGCGCGGCGACCCGTGTGAGCTAAACCACCTCGCACTGTCATACGTGTAAATTATCGAAGATGGTTCCCATGTATGAAATACGAGCCTTCTCGGAATCCCCTCTTTACGAGATTCCTGTCCGGCGCTGTTTCCGCGTTTTGTAGGAAAAATGCGTCGGGCGTTATATACTGGGTGTTGGAGAAGAAGCTGCGCCGTTTCGTTTTGTTACCGTTCAATGGCAATCCAGATTTTTACACACAAAACTTTAGACACTCCTCTAAATATTTAATGGAAACGTATAGCAATCAACATTCAGTTATTTATTCACAGCTCAGAATACAATTCTAAACTCTGTTTACAAAAATTAACGTTGAGTTTATATTTATTTACAGCTAGGGACTCAATTTAAAAATTTTTAAATGTCGACTCTCATAGTATCCTTATTGTATGAGGGCTTAGCGACTTAAAATTTTTTTCTGGGGAATCATCTTTTAACCTAAATGCATTGTTTTGCACGCGATATCAATAAAAATTGTCGTGGGGGCGGGCGGCTAGATCATGCTTATCCTGCTAGGCCCAATTTGCGAAACGTATACTTTTTCTTTAAATTCCCTGTCCGGCGCATTTTCCCCGTTTTTTACAAAAAATACGTTGGGCGTTGTATAAAGGATGTTGGAGAAGTAGCTGCGCCGTTTCAGTTTGTTCCAAAACAAAACTTTCAACACTCCACGAATATTTAATGGAAACATTCAAATGTGTATACCCTCATAGCACCCTTAAACGAGGGGGTTTGCGACTTGAAATTTTGGAGGATTATCTCTCAACCTAAAAGCGTTGTTTTGCACACGATATACATAAATAAAAATTGTCGTGCGGGTCTTTGCGAAACGTTTAAACTTCCATCGCAGCCTCCGATAAAAAGACTGCGAAACAAATATTTATTTATTCATTATCTGTCCCGTATTTTACGCGCTCGTTTTCGTGGCAAATACGTCGAATGGGCAGTTTAGATATGATAGTCTGGACGACATAAACATGTCGGCCGCGCGCGAAACGCAAGCAAGAATAGAAAGAAAAGGAAACGAGCACAGTTCTTACGTTCTTACATCGATCCCCGGTGATCTACGAACAGCAGCGTTGGTCCAGGTTATTTACCCGCGCGTGCATTCAACTCCCCATAGATCCTCGATAAACCCATTAACCGTGGCCAGACTCTCGTTAAGAGTCATTAGAAAGTGGACTCGTTGCCGTTAATGAAATAATCGATAAATCCCCGGGCGGTTTTATCCGGATCGCTGATAAATCCACATTGCGTCACCGTTCGCCGAGAACTTTATCGAGACGGGCATATTTCCGTTCGCGAAATGAAAATTAACATACGCAGGAGCGAAAAGCGGATTACTTAACAGGATTTATGCCTCGCGTCTCTGCTGAAAATTAAACGACGCGGAATGCAGGGGAGGCCGGTTTGTTCGCGCGATCATAGATCCTAGTCTCTCTTTCTCTTTCTTGTTGAACGTGTCCGGTTGGTTCCGACAGCACGCCGCCGCCTGTTGCACGAAATTAATATGCATAAAACGAAATTGTTACCTTGTGCACAATTACCCGCACGCTCCAGGGGATTAACGCATGCCAGGCATTATGTTGGACCAAGCAGCCGCACTTCGTGTTTGCTCAACTTATTGTGTTCCGGACGGTCGACACGCGTAACCCTCTTGATTTGATCCTATTTATTTTAAAACATTGTTACCGACGGCAACACGCTTTGGAAGGCGCTGCCAGCGATTTACGAGTTTGCGATCCCGGGGCGAATGACCGCGCTGAATATGCTCCTGACAACCTCGCTGATCTATTAGATTAGACTGTTGCCCGGGAAATATGTCGGATCTTCGAATGCAAATACTGTGAATTGTGGATTTATTAATTTACCACTTCAATTGAAAATTTTAGGTCGATCGGAACGTCATTTCGTTTTCTCAAGGGAAATCGGAAGCCAATTCTTTTACTATTTAGAACTTTTATCATAAATGCATAAAATCCGCAGTCTTTTGAATGTTTGAAAGGGATCGCTATACATACAGCAATTTCAGATGTCACGATCCACCGTCTCTGAAATCTGGTTTCCTAGCGTTCGATCCTTTCTCGACGATCACGAGCGTACCAGAATTACAACGCCAAATCGATTTCAATATCTACAAAGATCTGTGTTCCCAACATCTGCTAGTTGTTTCGGAGGCGGAGATGTTTCCCACCGTCGCGTCTCGATGCACTCTACGACGCTCGATCGGGATCTAGAGATCTATCGGTGTTACTTAAGCCGCAATTTCATGATCGTTGCAGTGCTTCACGGAAGACCGTGCAATCATCGAGAAACAGAGCAGAAGTGGAAGAACATTGCAATACAATATATCGAACGTACATACTGAACACAAACTGGTGTTCATAAGTGTTCAAACGCTCGACAAATTCGTATAAATTGTATACGTATTTGTGCTACAAATACAATGTGTTTCTGCTATATATTTGTGCTACAAATGTTTGCCTTTTTTATGTAATCCTGTAGATTTTGGCGAGAAAATGCCAAGAATCCAAGCTTCAGTCCTAAGAGACCAGTGGTTCAAAAGTTATGGGTGTTTAAACTTGAGCGATTTCCACAGACATGGCGGCGTTCCGAAAACTCCGAAAATCGCTCAAGTTTAAACATTCGTAACCTTTCAACCAGTAATCTCCTAGGATTAAAACTTGGATTTTTGAAATTTTTTCACTTTGTCAAATCTACAGGATTACGTTAGAAAAAGGCAAACATTTCTGGTTACCGAAGGTACAGTGCAGCCGCGCGTGTTATTAAGAATAAAGATTGCTTCGATCACTCGAGTACAAAATCAGAATAAAACAGAAGTGCACAAGAAATGCAATGCTACATACATGTGGATGCATTGGAGCTTCGAGGTTCTGAGAATTGCCACGTTCGAGATGCATATTCGACCAGCACGTCAATTATACGATAGGATTCCTGATTTCCCATAATATCTAGAAATCAGGAGAGTTTACGAGCAATAATCGCAACTTGCGGTTCAGAACTTCCGCTTGAGTCGAATGATATCGGTATTAAAAATGATACGGTATTAAAAATTACGAATCCGCGTGCTACTGTACAGGTATTTCAGTCTTGAAAGAGCATCCCGTGGAACGATGGATGTCTAAAAAGCTAGCGGGAGTCTTTTCTCTTACAAAGGGGCGGAAGTGGCATACACGGATGAAGAATGGTCTATGTCTCGTCTTCCAGGTCGAGTTACCAAAGGAAGTGCATATTATCCTACCCGTAAGTAGGCTAGTTTCGTGGAGATACCAGTTCGTGAAAATAGTTCACTTCGTTTAGATTGGAGGTCCATGTAAAAATTATTTACGAGGTTAGTTTAACCCTCATGCCAACATCTAAAACTTCTTATGTAAAATAAAAATTGATTTCATCTCTTAATGGATTCGTTACATTAAGAACAACATTACAATATTCTTAAATTTTTCTAATCTTTCACATAAAGATCCGCAGTGTACTGATCATAATTACCGACATCGAGCATTTCTAATCCGTCATTTTGGAGAGGTTCGATCGGTTTTCGAGAGAGCGATCGTGGAAAACAGTACAGAACTTCCGTTCCACTGAATCGATTGACAACAAGTAAGTAGGTGGCTTTAAATGGCAAGTTGATGGCAGCCTCTGGAATACTGTTACGTATGAAATTACTGTTTTGAGGAATCGTAAAGAGACTATGAGCGCGGGATATAGTGCGTGACAGGTGTAATACTCCGTGCCGTCTCTCTGCACGGGAATATTTTCACGCGAAAATATGATCTAACACAGCGGTGGGGAAACATACTTGGACAGCCTATACCGATGCACTTGATTATGCTCTTATGTGGACTACAATCCCACCGACTCCAATAGTTCGTTTAAAAAACCGATACCACAGCAATTGAGAACAGCAAACTGAAAGTGAGATGACCCTGTTAAATGAACGAAGCAATTTTCATTACGTTCGTGCATTCGAAATTAATTACGTATGATTATTACTTCGTCGGGCATCTCATCAAAAATTTACAAATTTATCATTGCCGTAGCTGCATGAAGATCCGCCGATCTAATTGCACCGTCCGATGCAGGCGATGCATAAACCACGAGATGAATTTCGATGTTCGCGTAGAAAGTACAGAGGGAAACCAGATTTGTTCAGAGCTACTAATCACGGTCCATGCAAAACAACCGAGGCCGGAAGGAAATTAGCCTAGCGTTCCGTGAAAATAAAGCGTGTCATCTTTCGCTTTCTAGGACTAGTGGCGAATTTTGTTTTGCGACCCGTGCCGCTAATTAAGCGCTTTCACCGTTGTTCGCCGAAGTGTAGCGATTTCTCCCGCGTCCAACGGAGAAACGAAGCCCGCTAGAACCCGGCCGGTGCTAAACCAGCGTGTGCACATTGACATTCAAGGAAATATACATTCCTCGCTCACAATTAGTTCCTCTCGTTACGTAAAATCGGAAGACCTCGAATCGCCAACACAGTCCGCTACATAACACACAGAAACTCGTCTAATCTACTTTATACGGCGACAACGAAGTTTTTTATTTAAATATTACAATAATTTTAACGTGAACGAAGGAAACAAAAATTGCTTTAATTGCGAAAGATCGGAATTTATAGAAATGTTTTTCTTTCTTTAACGTTAAGCTTGTTATTAGACTACGGATCTTTATGCAAAATAAAAATGTTCTGCATTGATTCTGGTAAGCAGGAATGAAATAAAAATTCATTTCATCCCTTAAGGACTTTGTTAAATTCTAATCCTCTACTGTTCCATATTTTTCCTAACCAATTTCTTCATAAATGCATAAACATCCGCTGTCTCCCCACTCTGCCTTCCCCCTCTACGATGCTGTACGGTCACGTGACGCGCTCCGCCCCTGTCGCAGTGTCACGTGACTGATCTGGTACCGGCAAAGAGGGAGTAACTGGTTTTATCGCACAAAATCCGATCTTTGCTCGTGCATTATAGAGCTAGGAACAACTGCAAAGGTCTGTGAAGTTTTCTTCGCAACATGTTTTTCGCCGAATTCTCGTATCTCCGCGTCGATATCAAGAGAAGAACGTTCTGCAGGTAATTTTATACACGATGCTCGGCTGCTCAGAACCAGGAAACGCGAAGGACGGCTGGACTCGTGGCTGGAACCTCGCTAATTAAACTCGAGCGTCCTTTTTCAGAGACACGCCGAGGCAGTTTTCCAAGCAAGTTCCAGCAAATTACAATGTCCCGAGAGCGATATCCTCGTACGGATAAAATCGTACGCGCTTGTTGGCGAAGGAACGGAACCGGTGTGTTGTAGTTACCGGATCCCATGACAAATTATACGGCTGCACCTCTTACACCATCGATTAATCCAATTTCGAGCATTTTGCGGTAATGATTTGTCAATGTCCAACCACGTCTCCCGACACCTAAATGTTCATTAATAACCCGTTGTAATTAAAGAAACGCTCGAACTCTAATCGAGCGTAATATTGCTTTCGATGGTGATCTTTCGACACCTATAGCGGTTCTAATGACTCGCCACTAAGTTAGTTAGTTGCTGGTAATACGTTTCCCATATGTAAATGCTGTGAAGTAATAGCCGCTGCCTTCCCGCGCAATTATCCGTCCTCGACTGTCGATTACACAACGCTTCCTCATCGAACACAATTTACCATTTATTTCGGTTTGCACGCCTCTCACGCGGAACGGTCTAAATATACTCCTAGTCATTTCCTTTTAATCTCCGAAGAGAGTGTACCTGCAAATTTCAATTTTCCTTACTTCCTCCTTTCCGCTGATTTCGCGGGTAACTTGTCGCGAGCTTACAGTGACTCGAATTGATATTCTGACGCTCTAAAAAAGACGATAACTTTTTAAATATTGTACTATATGATTTAAACTTTTTTGCGAAGCTAGAACAATTAGTTTACTATAGGATGTGAAAAGAAATTTTTTCAAAAATTGCAATTGATCGGAATTGTAGAGAAAATACTAAAAGTTGCATTTTACAACTTTTTTATGTGGGCTTATATTGAAAATTTAGAAAATAGTTTTGTTGATCTGTGTGAATCATGAATTCTGCCAGGTTTTTCGGGGCCTGACCCCACTGTGCGCTGTACAGCATGCTCGGTCGCAGTTCGAGGCTTCGATGTCTTGTTTACACTTCCTCGAGCGTGACTACAAGAGGAACGGAATGAAAAAGCGAGTCGACGACATCGGGGAACGAAGTATCTTCCGAGAGTTGGCTGGCTGGCTGCTGGCCGGATCGTAAAAGGATTTAGTGCCGGTTGTGGGACGAGGTCGTTCCCGGAGATGACGTAGTAAAATTTACAGTGGGCGTACGGCCGTGAAGGTCTTCTTCCGATCGCTTACCTGGCCCCCGTACTTACTCTCTACCGGCTGCTCGATCCTTTCTGCTCCAGAACGCTCTTGGATCGGGAGTAAACGCGCTCTCAAAAATCACCTTCGACGAGCTCGAAAACCGAGACGCTTCTAGTCTTGACCGTGAACCAGTATAAAACCAGCCAAATACAGTGGCTGTTATTAATACTGGGTTCACGGATCACTAAAACTGACTATTTTACAGTAGTTTATAAAAATAACAGGAATATCTCTATCTCCACATTTTTGACCCTTTGTTTTATAATGTACGTACACTCAAAGAAATTTTAAACAAATGACTTTAGCCTTTTTAAGCAGTTAGAACTAAATGACGAGTAAAAGAAAAATTATTAGAAAACTGCAATAAAATGAAAAATGAAAGAGTTTACCCGGAGAGCGTTTCACCTCGGAGCGTGACGGACCAGACTCATTCACTAAAGTTTTCACTAAATACTGTACTTCGCAGTATCCGAAAAAAGAAAATGAATAAATGTTCATCCCGAGGAACGTATAAGGGTTAAAGAGGGGTGTAGCATTTCTTTTGATAGTACCCCTTGAAAAATGAATTACCATGATCGATAGAATACAAATAAGGAAGGTCACTTTAGAAGAAGATAAGACCAAAGATGTAGGTAGATGGTTGTACGTAGAACGGAAGGTAGAAGTGAAATAAATCTGATGCCGGTGTTGGTAGCTTGCCCTCGGAGAAGTCTGCTGCATGCCCTCGGCCTGTCGGTGCAACTGCAACTGCAACTGCAGCAGCCGACTCGGTCGTTACGGCATTAACGCGTAAGTGCATAAGTGTGGACCACGGTGGTCGAGATAGAGCCGCTTCGACAGAAGGCTAGAAAACCTGGGGAAGGTTGCGGCGGCTGTAAACGATGCAAACGGCCGAGGTGAATGCACTTCTTCTCTCACGCTGCAAGTCGGAGTGAACGTCATCGGTTGAAACGCCAATGCAACGCCGATACCGGAGACTTTTAACCAGTGTCTTTGACACTGATACCGCTACGAGTCCTCACCTTACGCGTCTTCTCACTGTGAAAAACAGTCTCGCGCAAATAGCTCGACCGACCAAATTCAGGATTTGCATGAAGAGGAGCAAGTAGACTGCGGATTTTATGAATTTATGATAAAAAATGGGTTGGTGTAGTTTAAAACAGGAGAAAAATAAAGATGTACTATGTTCAAATTATTCAAGAATGTATTAAATGTGTATCTGGGGCTTCTATATTTTGCAACTGGTGCAGAAAATGTGTACTATTACGCAGTCTAGTACTAGCGTACACATTATTGTAGCACAGAGTCCAATAAATGAAGTTATCGTGTTTGGAGGGGAACATAAGTCTGTGTGGGTGAAGGTCATCTCAAGGTCACACTTTCCAAGATCTTACACGCGAACAGTACTTTTTAATTTACATTTTGATGTAGCGTTTCACGAAGAATGCAGTGACCTATCATCAAGGTCTATCTATTAGGCCAATAATTTAGCCTGAGGAGGGACCAGTGCAAGCTGTCGCTCGTTTTGTAGTCCTCTGATTGAGACTGGTAAAAACGTTGATGAACAGAATTACGAGGATACACCTCGAGGTACCTGCTAATAGAGAAAGCCACGGGCCCGGCCGGCTGTGGCTCATTACATTTGCATAGGCAGTGAAAGAAAAGACACGGGGATCGCATGAGTCATGTATACACACCGGCTACATGCCTAAACGCAGGCAAAAACACGAAGCATGGCGGGTCACTTTGGAGAATTTGCATTTCGGTGTTGCGGTGGGGGAACGTACGGTCGCGTCGGAGATCGCTGCCATAACGTAACTAGAAATAATTAAGCTCCCCTCGGCGCCGTTAATTCTCGGCGAACATCCCCCGCGTCCTCGGTAATGCAAATTTCGGAAAGCCGAGACTCACGATCATAGTTTAGTGCCATGGATGCCGAGCGGATATACGAACATTGTAGTTTACGAGACTCTTTCTACTCACGCGTGTCTTCTCACGACGCTCGGCACATATCTTATCCGCGCAAGGTGAACGAGGTATATTTACGGCCTTCTAGTCTTCTCTATTGAAAGGACAAGGTACCTTGCACGACCGAATGCACTCAAGCGCCTTGTGTTTTCTGATTTCAGGTGAGTACAGGTGATTCAAGGCTGCCTGGAGGCTCTCCCTCTCTCTCTCTCTTCCTCTTGATCTTGCTCTCCGGTCGCGTCCTCGCGGTTCGATTTACAAGGATGCGGGAGCGTGGAAGCGGTTCAGGTGTTGGAGAAAGGTGAAAAATCACGAGGAAGGGACGCCTGAGGAATATCGGTAAATTTAACGACGTTGGCAAACCGCTGGAAAAACTTCCGTTCTTCCTGATTGAATTGTTAATGAGCCGGGGGAACGCGAAACGATGTTCCGTAATGGCGAGAGGATGATTTATTGTATATTAATATACGGCGGATGTAAGAAGGATTTGCACAATGATTAATATCAAGCAATAATGCGCGGGATAGAGTGAAACGTGTTTCGAAAGTTTTTTTATGCCGAAACGAAACTGAAACCAAAGGAGGAACGAAAATCCTTGCCATTTTATGCGAAATTACGTATATGTATACAACATGTAATTCATTTTATAATATAGGTAATTAATTCTTATCTGAGCATCTATTAGGTCGTTCTATTAGAGAACTTTCTAACTTTTCAAGCATTTTATTTCTAAAATAAAACTAACCTTTTGCTCTTTTATTACCGCAAGAGTAAAAACGCAGTGCACGAAAGAAGAATGCAGTGCACAAAAATTGCATTTCAAATGAAATCGTAAAAAGTCATATAACTCATGTTTAAGTTGCCTGAAAAATTGCAGAAGATTATTAGTACAAAATGTCATAAAACTTATTCTAAATGGTAAAACATTACCGTTCATTTTCCCTTGAGAAAACGAAACGACTTTCCGAACGATCTAATAGTACATACAAATAAATATAAACTGTATTGTACAATGTAAAAATTTTTTTTTTGTATTTACAAGTTTTTCAGTACTGCTTAGAATTGTATAAATTGTTGATATCAATGGCCGTGTTATTTTCTAGAGTCTAGCCACAGCAATTATGCCAGAAGTAACATCCGCATTCTAATAATAATTAGAACATTCCGTAGAAACCGACGAGAAAAATCGGTGTACAAAATCGGACGGCGAAAGCTGAGGGTTTTTCGCGGTGGAACTTCTTTTACGATCGTCGAGGTATAATTCGAGTCGAGGTATAATTCGAGTCTAGGAACTGGAAGGACACGAGCACTGTAAATCGTGGAGGTCCACAGTGTTCGGTCTTAGCTCGGTTCCGCTCTGGTTCCGCTTCGGTTCCACGGAGAGGCGAAAACTTCAATTCGTCCCCACCCACTAATCGTTTTCGAACATTACGATACCATTATTATGCCCCCGTGTCACACCGACAAAGGCGACCAATCGCCAGGTGCAATCACGGTCGCGTACAATTAACGCTCCGTTGCAATTACGACCTCTCGAGGCTTTCGAAACTCCCTTTGTTACACGTCGCTCTACATGTGTATGTATACACACGTGGGTGAGAGTGTAGGAGACAAGCAAGCGCGACGATGATTACTCAATTACGGCTGATCAGCGACAGAGAGCATGATTGAAACCTCTTTCTCCGTGGAAATAGTTTTCCAGAGCTAAAGGCACGCGTGGGTGGAAGAGGTCAAATGCGCAATTGCAACCGAGAACAGATATGAACGACTCGGCTGGACGATCTAAAGTTAGGTGGACTTCCTGTCCAGATTATTAACCCTTCACAATTATTAACATTTCACTTTTTTTTTAAACCATTAACATTTCAAATAAATTATTATTTAGCTCTTTCCTATTGTGGTAATGCGTAAGGAAATGTATTAAAATCACTGAGATCATTTTTGAAATTAATTTTAATGTAAAATATACCGTGTGATACAAAATGACGAGTGATCAATATTTGAGATTGTCTTCATAATTACTGGGACTCGTGTATTAATTGTGTGTGCCAAATATTGCTACATATTTAAAACTAAGTTTAGATATGTACGTCAGTACGTACGTTCTTATTACTGCACAGTGTCGTAAACATTTCATAAAGAGACGTGTATTATGCAAACTTCCCAACTTCTTACAAAAATCGTGAAAAGCCGGGGCATACGATTCAGAATGCAAGAATGAGTTGCACATAACATTGTGAAACAAACCAGGCGTGTATACAGGGTATTCGTGAAATCAGTGACTTGGGTTTTCCTCACGGACGCTGACTCCATGGAAAGACTTGAAAAGAATACAAATTGTTCCTTGTAGACAATACAACAGTGTATGTAAAATTGTATGTTTGCATTCTTCTTGAGGAAATGAAGGAACCTTTCAATTTTCTAAATGAAACCTGCTACTAAATAAAAATTACCATACCACTTTTGCAAATAATTTCCACGTTACTAAGTATATGTATGTTTGCGCTGAATAAATTGCTAGAAACTCAAGTGCTGTTTCATTAGTTTCAATTTTATACGAATAAAAATAGCTTCGAGTGTAAATGGTTGATAAAAAATATGAGCTTGGAAATTTCACGCACACCGTGTACATCGTCTCGTTCCGAGGATATTTGGCTAAGGGGGCGGAGCGTGTGTTCGTTAACAGAAGACCTCGTGAGATTCGCGAGCCAGGAAGCCTATTTACTCCTCGAGGAATTCCTCGTCGGTTCGTCATTGTACATGCGCTCATGAGACAGGACATCGTCTGTGACCTGGTGTCGGCGCAACGTGCTATTGTCACGAATCTCGAGGAATAGGGCGAAATAACCCGTTCTCCGTCGCGTTACGCAACGCTCGTATCTCATTGTTGTCCGACCGTAACGTTTCTCAAAACATCGCACATTCGGCCGGAATAGTGACAAGAATTTTTTATGCGTTCCAAAACGGTTCCACCTCGATCACGCTCCGCACGCGAGAGAAACAACGCGCTCGACAATGCAGCATTGTCTTCCGTTTCGCAAACCGAAAATCGAACTTCTCACGATTCTTTTACTTTTTTTTTACAGCAGCGTGATAGCGTGTTACGTGTTACGTACGTAATGTTGTAATTATCATAGAGAGATTCCGAACTTGAGAATTACGTGTTCGCGTTGCGCGGGAGTCGCATACATAATTCGGTATACCGGATTCCCATTGGTAGAGAGGAATAGAGTTGACGAATTTCTTCCGCGGTAATCTTGGATTACTTATTCAATGAGTTATTACCAGACTGTGCGGATTTTATGCATTTGTGTTAAAATTATTCGAGGACGTCAATGGATTAGATTCAGCTTGATAGGATAACTAAAAGAAGAATACCATTTTTATTTTGCTCCTGTGTCTTGCAATCAATGCGAACATTTTTTATTTTGCATAAAAGTCCCCAGTCTAGTTGTCACACCTTGTGTGAATACTGTATTTATTGTAAATACAACTTGAGGAACAAATTAATTGTCTACGCGCAACGCAGTTCCTAGTTGCAGCCAACCTATGAAATACTTTAATTCGTCCATAATCTGATAAAATTGCAGCAATCAGAAAGAGACAATATCCGTTGCATTTTCATACGCTTTCTCCTTAAAATAGAATAAAATAATTGAAAGTCTACGGAAAATTTATGACGCAGTGAGCAGTATAAATTCCTGAGACTGCATCCGGCTGGAAAAGTCAGTTGACACAGCATTCTTACTTCCTCAGTCAGATTACAAAACGTGTACGTTCCATCCACGTAATGGACTCGAACATCTCGCACGATTAGATGTCCGACTGTTCGTGTAGCTTACTTAGGCGTAAAAACTTCGCGGAATAGCTCGATAACGCGGAAAATGATAATCCAGTAATGCACCCACAGGGAACGGACGGAGGTGTCAAAACCTGCTGACCAGCTGTGCGACTGCACTTTATCTTATCATATTTCAAGGTTATCAGAAAGTACATTCCCTATGCCATAAAATTGTGCACTTGAAATGATAGTTGAAGCCCACGATATCCCCGAGGCACCTCAGCGTGCGCTTAGTATGTTTGAGCTTGTCTGGAACCACTCTGCCAGAACGAATAGAATCGAAACGATTTCGCGATAAAAATTTATTGTAATCTCTCCCTGTCTCTAGCATGTTTCAGGCTTTCTATAGAACGAATGGGACCAAAACGATTGAATAACAGAAATCGTCGAGTTTATTACTATTTCTATGTTCTATATGATACGTCTATGGCGCACGTGTCACGCAAGAACATTGTGCTCTATCGATACAAAGACGTTGTTGTTAACGGGACACCGTGTTGGAAGATACAATTCATTTTCCCGGGAATAGTTTCGCGTGTGAGCCACATGACAGTGCAACGTTCCTTGTTCCCTCGTAGGCGGAATTCCACGCTTTCGGAACGACAATTTCCTGATTCAAGTGCAACCGTCGAATGCACGAGCATTCCTCCTCGTGCCGCAGGAATTTAGACGACATGGAAACGACCTCCCCGACGTGACTGTGCGTCGCTGCCCGCCGTATTTATGCGTCGGGCATTTATTACGACACGACGTTCTGCATCTAATAACCTCTTTTCACCGGCGTAGTCTACAAGCATACCGCGAGATACTTGTTCTACTATTGCACCAATGGGTCCGTTACTCTTTTTCGTTGTAGCCGCCTAGCGCGTGTCTCATTTTGTTTCCCCTGCGCTTAACCCATTAGAACGCAGTGCTCGATTTTCATCTCTTTGCAGTCGAACATCAATAGCGCTTCAATATCAATATAAAGTGGATTTAAAACCCGCTTGGAAAAGAACCACTTTATTCGCAATTTTTGTCGAGTATTTCTTTATCAGAAATCTGCTGTCCCGCACCTATTCAGGCTATATTCAATATTTGCCTGTAATATTGTAATAAAGCGTTTATAAACAAACTTCATATAACATTTTGTTCGTATTTTCACTTGCAGATCATGCTCCTACAATCTTACTGGAAAAGTAGGAAACACCCTGGATATGTAGAAGTTTGTAGATGTTTCAATACTGTTCAACTTGTTTCACAAGAGCAGATTCTTAACCACAATTTACTGACGGATAATGATGAATTCTTGAATTTTCATATTTCCAGTTACTGCCAGGTTTTCGGGGTTGCGACCTGTGCGAAGTGCGTAATTGACACTTAGGTACCAAAGTGTTCGAACGCGTAATCGCGCGGAATTCGTACGCAGAGTGATGACGACAGATAGCATTTTCACCTCGTTCCTCTCCATCATGGCTTCTCTACAATTTTCCTACGCCGTCTCTCTTTTCCAGCATGATGGGTTGTCGTGTGTTTCCTCGTCGTTAATTGTTGTCGCGAGCATCGGGACATGCGTTTTGCTTAACGAGCGTCGCGTGTAACGAAAACCGCATACCAACCTGTGCGCGGCCTCCCGAAGCTTAGCTGGGGGGACAATGAAAATAGCATGTTGTTAAGCGAAATACATACCGATGTCCCCGCATTGTGTTTTCACCGGCGACTAGTATGTATCAGGACTAATTATCAGAATTTAATATTCGAATATGAACTGACGATGAAATACAATCGTGGCGGAATGTGAAACCGTTTCCAACACGATGCAAATAACGGTACCTGTTTCGCGGTACACACTGTACGCAATTTCTCATCCGAGTCCTCTCTTTTTCGCCCGCGTCATGTCACGCGTTTCTCACTCTCAATTGTGCCTGAGGAACGTCGCTTCCACCGAACCTCTTGTCGTGTCTAATTATTACCAAGGGAATATATTTTATCGCAACGCCGCGCCGCTTCCACAAGCATATCAGAAAGGGTAGCTTTCCCCCTCGTCCATAATAAAAATAAAAACTGTACTAAACTATAACGAACTTCGTATTTTAATATTTTTTTTAATATTGTCGTAATTTTTTTAATACTGTCATAAGCATAAATGCATAAAGATTCGCAGTCTATATGACATAAAGTAATAATAAAGTATACTGAACCAATATTGAAATAACCACGTGTCGCCACAAATAAAATTGCAAAAAGCGATGCAGCTTTCGGACAAGCATAATAAAAAACAAAACTAGTGTTTCAAAATTTGATTAGAACGTGACCAGAACGAACCGGGTCGACTCGTTGAAATTCCGTGATCGTGCGTCGGTTATGACTTCCGGTTCATACGACCCAAAAGTAAAGTGGACAATACACCGCTCGCATAATTACGTTTATATTAGCCGGGCAGCACGTGGCCGATCACGGCGCATGCGGTATACGCAACAGTTGCGGCGCGACGTTCTAAAAAGAAATAAAAAGATTTCGACGACCCACATTCAGTCCATTCTTGATTCGTTCGTTCGATTCCGCACTCGGAAGTCAATTCGCGCGCATTAATTACGGTTTATCGAACTCATAGACTCGATCGCGTTCTGCCTGCTCGATCGGGTATGCGATTTAATTATTTTTAACCGTTACGATTAACGATATTACACTGTGGAACTTCTAGCTGTCGAAACAGTACGCGAACCTTCGTTAACCTGGCTTTCTTACTGTTTTACATACTGGGTGGCCTAATTTGCGTACGGAATTACTGAAACAGCGGAAATAACTGGTTTTTAATTTCTTGCGCGAATTAGCGAAACGTGTAACGGTGTCGACTCTATCATCTCACGAGGCGTTTAGGATCAAAGTTACGATTCAAGTAACTGTATTTCAGTCTTTCGCAGTTTAACAAGTATTGGCAATCGTAACAATTTCTTTAAAAATAATAAACTAGAATACTGTGGGTATAATACTATCATACAATAAAGAAAATAAGTATATAATAAATGCAATGATAATACATTATAATATTAAAATAAGATTCTTTAAATTAAAAAAGTGGTACTTTCAATAAGTTCATTTATCTCACAATAAAAAATGATGTGTGCTCATGCAATTAGAAATAATCGAGGTCCTCTATAAATTGCAACAAAGAAAAATCCTGTTTATGTACTGTCTATTTAGCAACCGGTTGAAATAAATCTGTCCGCATTTGCCACGCCCTTCAGTATCAGAATAAAAAGAATGGAACGAAACAAGGGGTTGAAGTCGGACAAGTCAGAAATCCATGGATCAATCAGGGATCGATCGTACTTCACCGATAAGATCGTCGCAGCCGGCCAGGTCGTTACGTAAACGTAGCTTGCAATTACTTGTAATTAATTCATTCACCGGCATCACGGATCGATCTCGAAACTTTCATGACAAGTTATCGAGTTTATCGTTTCGATTACATTGTCCGGGTGCCGATCGTGCGATTCCGCTCCTCGTAGATCGTTTTGCACGATCTTTGGCAACCCCTATCTGTTCTGCGGCGTGTCTAGTTTCTGTGTAACACGTGCATTACGTGTAAATGCATGCACGAAACGCAAGCCGGACTTTTCGCTTTATGTCCCAACATGGGTGCACCGGTTGTTCTATCCGACCCAGCGAATGTTCGCACGTTATGAAACGTTGACCCGACATTTTTCCTTCTCCCCTCGCCGTTTCTTTTCGTTTTCCGAGCAATTTGCTCGACGTCACGTCGACCGGCGCATTTTGTGGGATCGCTTCAATAATTCTTAATATAACGTGTCCCATTATCCAGAATCTTATCGTTAACGAATTAATTTGTTCCATATAAATTGCAGGTGTCCGTGCAATTTTCTTATTTTCAGCAGTAATTCTATGAAAACCGGAAAAGGAAGAAAATTTTCTTCTGACGGAATGTAATTTGGTAATTAAATAGCGTTTCTCAATGTTCCAGCATGAGTTTGCAGTATAATTGTCAGAACACTAATAAGCGGTTAGCAGTTTTCGAAAATTCGAGGTATTTTTTAATGAACATCGTTCAAGTCATGATGACGTGATTGTGAAGCATGCATGCGAAGTTGCATGTTTGTGACTCGTTGAAATGAAGTGCGCCACTATCGGAAAGTAAATTTAAAAACTCATGCCAGAGAAAATGTTCTAGAGAAAGAGAGAACGTTGTTCTAGCATAGTACTCTATATTTAATTATTTATTTAAATGTTGCGTTATCTTAATGTTGAACGTTACTTTTTCGGGTTAGTAACTAATATCTAGTGTATTCCACGTGCAAATATTCGCCGGTTCGGATAATTGGCGGCGTACCGTACGGAAAATTTCAGCGCGTATCGAGGCATGTGTTGCAATGCAAATTTTCGAAGTGAATGTAAGGAAAATCGCGAATATAATCGAAGGTTGCGGAGATATCGAAGCCGTTTAGTGAATGCACGTTGCTGCTGGAAGAAACTAAGAGACACGGTCACTGCGCAGTCGTAATCCGGCGAGTGGGGGATCTCTGAAATACGAAATAATTAAATCCTCAGTCATCGTCTGTCTCTTGTCGGAGAAGTTGCGCCGCGGCGATGATCTCGTGCTCCGTCACTTTCGAGTGACACTGAAAGTTCTAATCGAGTGTTTCGTCATTCTTTCTCGAGAGAAATCAATATCACCTTCGTCTCGCACTAGCTTCAACATACATTTATATTTATTTTGTCGATTTTTCGCGTTTTCTTTGGAAGTGTCGTCGTTATATCTCGCATACTGTGTATTACGGGTGTCATTCACGTGTCGAGAATATTTTTGGAAAAAGTGTATATCTACGTTCAGTTTTGGTGAGAATGCGGTTCACTATGAATTTGGAGTACGAAACTGCGGACTTCCGACTGGGTCAATTCTGAAAACGTATGTCGTATTTATATTACAATGAATTCCTTTGCGAATCGCGTCGAACGTTCTCAAAAAAATAATTTATAATCGCAAATAGAACTACGACTGAATGGATTTCGATATGAAATTCTGTTACGATATATTTAATCTTGGTTGTTTCAAAATATAATCTCCCGTTGTGAAGACGAAGAAATTTCCATCAGGATAAAGTGAACGGTTTGAATTTCCTTTTTCTAGCTCGTTAAAAATCGGAGTAACCCTTTACTGCATTTTATATTTTTGTAGAGCGATCTCGTTCGTAATGGTGTAAATATCGTTTCAGTAGTATCGATATAAATCTCGACAACGCGGTATCATATTTCTTATCTAATCTTTCATGGTTGCTCAAATACATGTATACGGGGCAGATAAAACGGTAGGTGCGATTACGCCCTCGGCTATTCCCCATGAAACTAAAAATCTCTGGATCCAGTATCCTTCCATGCTTAAACGCTTATCGTCGATAACGTGCTGAGCGAAATTAATGTTTGCTGTAGCGACTCTGTGTCGGTAAACATTCTACGCAAAAAATCGCGACAGTGTTGAAGGAAATATCCTGCTCATTACCATTTATCAGCTCCTGCGTCTTGCAATTAATGCAGACAATTTTTGCTTCACATAAAAATCCGTAGTCTATTCGCTTAATTAATGATTTCTGACCGCATCCATCGATTCTAACAATACCCGTCGAGTGGATTCCAACAATACCAGTATTGAGTCTAGAGTTAAAATTAGGTTTCAATTTAGGTTAGATTAGGTCAGACTTGGGTTCGATTAGAGCCAGCTCGGGTCAGATTGCATTTAAATAACTGTTTAATTACAGCTTTCAATGATACGTACAAGAAAGAGCCGAAATGACGAATTTCTATGAAGTCGTCATTTTCGCATTTTTAAAATGTCACCATTTTTGGACCTTTGTTTAAATATGTACTTCAATAGAGAAGCTCGCTAAAAAAATTTGTCAGATAAACATATTTACATCGTATAATTACAACAATTTAAAAGTCGTTAAAAGACTGATTAACATATTCGTGTTATTTTTATAAAATAATCCGCTACAGCCACGTGTTTAGCGGACCGCAAACCCAGTGTTAAAGCGTATGGAGACATTCGCGAGACTGTAAGTACCATAATGATGATTTCGGAGGATTAATGTTTTATTTATCTTCAGAAAGCAACACCGCATGACCTCTCGTGCCGTGTTCTGACAGGATACCACGATATTTCTTCTTTCGTTTTATTTTCTTCCGGGTGAAAGAGCAGGACTCCGGAGCGGGATATTTTTTTTTTGCACGCGACGTATACACAGGACCCGATGATTGGCTCGGGGCGTTTTGCAACTTTGTACGCCCTCTCGTTTCTCGAGTACATGCATTAAACGCGTTCGGCCTCCTCCACCCACGATTAAACGCGCGGCACACACTCCTTTTCGTCGCACGCGCCGCGTGTGGTACGCTCGTGACCGGCCATTTCGTAAATTGGATTAACGGTCGTGCAGGCTGGATAATTGACCCGGCTCGTAATTCGTACGTTCGTTCCTCTCTTGGCCCTTTGTTGCTTGTGTCCGCCATTATTCTTCGACCGCTATACATTTCAAACATGTATCTTGGACCGTGCCTCCTCCCAACTCCCCTCTCCACTCAATTTTTCCGTTAATCATCTTACACGAGAAATTAATCTGCCGTCGTTCTTCTATGTAAGAGATACAATAATACTCAATTTATTCTTTTTATTTACTTGCAAACTATTTCAAACAATCTTGGACCGTGCTCCGCCCCTCAACCCCCTCCACTCAATTTTTCCGTTAAGCTGCCGTCGTTCATTTATATAAAAGATATTTACTCCTCAACGAAGCGCGGAGAACATTTTCGCAAAGGAAGAAGTTACTTCAAATGACCTCGGCAATCACCCACTTCAAGGAAGTACATTTCTGGGACACTCCGTATATTTTAATAAATAAAAAAAAATTTCTTTGGAAAACTAGAAACGCGTATTCATTCAGAACAATTCCGAATACATGCGCGGATAAAATCGAGTTGCTATCCTCGAAACTACAGCTCCTTCTTTACCGACGCGACTCGCTAGTGGTTATGATTCCGTAGCTGTTATCCTTGACGAGTTTCTTGTACACGTGCGCGGAAACGTGCCGTGGTGTTTGAGCGTAACAAAAGGAGAACGAAACCTGCATGCAAAAAGTCTCATAGAAATCTGCCGCGCGTGATTGATACGCGTTTGTTTAGAATTCGCCCAGCTCTCGGCGTAGCCTTTTAGATCTGATTTGACTTACTACGGTACAGAGCTCGCGCAACCTCGGATCTCGCCACGATGACGAAGCCGAACCGTACGATTTCAAAAGGTTACTATACTACGAAGTACGGCGAGCTGCGATCGTTACCCGATTCCCGATGTTTTTCTTCATTCAGATTCACCGTTTACTTATTCCGCGCGAATTCTTCACGCTCGAACCACTCGTTCGTTAATGAATTTCTAACTGACAGTATGATTAAGAAGTCGGAGAAGTTCGACGTGCAGACTGTCCGATAATGAACCCAATTTACACGATTTTTCTGCATCGATAACTGTATTTCATACACGATTAAAAAACAATGCTGTGCGCGTAAGACCGCACACGTCTGTTTCTCGCTCGCTAGGCTAAACTCCGCTCGCAATTTCTAAAAAATCTTTTACGTTATATAGCAAACCAATTGTTCTAACTTTTCAAAATATATAATATTTCTATATAATAATTTTTCTATATTTTAATTTAAATAAGAAATATTTTCACATGTTTCTATATGTTCATAGTTCTATATTTTCATATATATTTCTATACATGTGTGTTAATATTTCTATATTTTAATATTTTCATATTTCTATATTTTAATTTTTATTATTTTCGGTTCTCCCTTGTCTACCTAAATAACGTTTCATGTCAAAGCGTGACGGATCGGACTGATTCGGTGCCAAGCTGTTATGTGCGCGGTGCGCCTAAAGACGTTTTCACTCCAAAAAATCAGCTGATTGTCAGCCTACCGATCGACACATTTAATCATCAACGCTTATTTTGCAAGCTGTGCAAATAAAACATTTGCGTACTTGCTCACTACCACCTGTAAAACAGACCCAATCCTCCCACCGGTTCTGCAGTTCACTTCTCTACCGGCCTGTTCACGTTAGATTGTGCAACGATATTTTCCTTTCCGGGTGTATTGACAGAATAAAAATGCATCCCCGTTTCAAGTTACAACACGTCGATGGGGAAACGGTGTTAATATTGACAGCGTTTCGAGCGTGACACGGTTACGCTGTCAGAACGAGAAGGTTACGTGACTGTAATAAAGGGAATCCACTACGAACTCATATGGATCCGCGGCCTTTCTTCCCCGACTGGTGTACGTGTGAATTTTAATTCGATATAATTTCTAGTTTAGTTCCGAGACCTGCCGATCCGTTGATACTACGTTGCGATAAAGTGAAGGTACTTCCGTAGTATCTGTGCGAATTGGCACGCTGATTGCTCGCCCATTAGTTAGATAAAAAGGAGATAATGGTGTTGTGCAATCTGTGCTGATATTTTAATATTATATCAGCAGAAATACCTTACTAGCATTTATGGTTGGCATTTTGTTGGGCCTTAACCCAACTAGTAATCGTAGGCCTAACGTTGGATATTCGGTGGCAAATTGTCACAAATCCAACCAACCGTTGGCCAACCGTAAATGCTACTAAGACTTTCTTTTTCAATTTTGTCTCCCAGATCTCGATTTATTCGGGCTCATTCTGTCAAGACTCGCGAGTCGCAGGAGTTAAATAATATCAACTTTTCGCATTTGATTCCACATCAAATAAGTTATTCGCTAATGGAGTCCGTGGAATTTTTACGCTTACCGGTTCGGTAGTCGATGCATGTGTTAAGGAACTACCAACAAGATAAATATTCACAAGTCGTTACAGGTTTGCGGAGCAACCATGCGTAAAAAGATGTTTGAATGCTCTGTAGTACATAGAAGTGACGTAATAACAGTTTAAACGACACTGTGTCTTATAGGAAACGGGTTGAAATTGGAATGAGGACGCTTTTCAGTATTCGGATAATTTTATTCTACCATGTGTTGAGAGCATATACATAGTATTATTTATTTTTAGGATTCATATTTATTGCTTCCCTTACGTCTTCGGCGAGTATTTAGATAACATCACGTTACAATTTACAGTTAGCTTGTCATCGCAATCGCTATAATCCTGATTCTTATGCATTCCGCAACTGTACGCTATGCTAGTTTTCTCCGAGGGTTTTTTAACCGATCAACAAGTGTGACAAACTGTTATGTTCAACCCATTTTAATTCTCTGACAAACTGGAAATATTTGTAAATTTATTTTCATTACTGTACATGTTTCAAGAGATTAATTTATTTCCTTAGTGGTCTATTCATATTAATTTCTCTAAACGTTTTTACTGTCTGACATTTGATCTACCAATTTTCGTTCGGCTGGTCAGACTTAGCACATGAATAAATGTTTAATTCCGTAATTTCTCAGCTAATCCATGGTATACGTGCCTATAAAATGATTAGCCTAATCAATTTAGTGCTGACAGCGGTGAACGTGACAGATCAATGACTAGAATGATCGTGACAAATGTTCGAAAGGGCAACTATGTGAACTCGGTTTGAAATCTCTGGGTCACATCGTAATGATAAATAGATTAGAGATCGGTAACATTAATAAAATCGGTGAACGTTCTACCGGTTCTGCAGGAACGTGTCTTTTTGTCTAGTCAATCGTGCTGGTTACGTAACAACCGGTTACGATTTCTTTTCCGGGTAGCCAGCTGACCGAATCGTAGACGTCACTAATCCCGAGGAAAATGTCGTAACAGTAGCTTTGTCAGTTGTTTCAGTGTTACAATCTAGGGGACTAAACATTTGGATAGACGGCTACAGGGTCGTTCATTCAACTCCTACAACTCGAACACTTGCTAGTAAATTGCTCTTCGTAGAACACAAAACATTTCAATTGCGTTTACGGAACGGATTGCACATGGTGCAGAAATTAGTATTAATATTACTAGACAGCCGTTTTTAAAAATTTATTTTTATTTAAATTATGTTACACTTTTCAGTCTCTCCGTTTGGAAAACGTAGTATTTTTAAAAAATTTATTTTTTTATTTAAATAATTATTTTCTGCTTTTTAGTCTTGTGTGTGTGAAATTTTTCAATCGATTTTAAACGTTTTGATGAGATTATAACAGAGACATGTAGGTAAGTAAATTTCAGACGGTATTGCGACCGCGTCCTATCGAAAACAAACGCCGTGGTAAAATGTCAAAGATAAAGGTTGACGGTGAATCTCGGTGTAACGTAACTGTTCTTTCGCTTGGTAAACAAACATTATAGTACAATAATACGTAGTAACTTTGTGTCATCGGGAATTTAGTTTAAAATCAATTGCAAAATTTGTATCGAACAGACAGACAGACAAGAAAGCGAGCTAGTAAAAACGTGGTAGCAAAAAGAAAACAGCAGCAAAACAAAAGAATGCCTAATATTCATGCCGAATGTTCTTTGTCCAAACTTTCTAAAAATGGAAACTTTCAGGAATTAATGAAACGAAAGAACCTGTACCATAATATATATGATAATCCTGAATCAGTATCACACATTATCATCCCCAGACATCTCTATAACCAGATTGTGGACCGCCACGCAAAACTAAATCCTCTTAATTAAGTTAATGTTTCCAAGAATCGCGTACCCAGTGCATACCCTATTAACAATTTCACGGTGTCGAGAATAAAATCCATTGGACCCCGATGGTGAAGCCATAAAAATCGTACTATACACTTAGTTGTTGGGTAAACGAGTAAAATCGGCTATGCACTTGTGTAAATGCGTCGATAATGCACCGCAGCGCACGCGCGATCCGAAGGACAAGACTGAACGATAATTTGCCGCTATTAAACTGAACTGTGACGCGTAATTTGAGCGACTCTGGGTAATTATACGAGGGACGTGAGACGCGAATCAATGTCGAATCGGTGCCAGGCTAAAATCAGCGCCGATACTGAAAATCGACATTGCAGGATCTCTCTTTCCTTTTCTCTCTCTCTCTCTCTCTCTCTCTCTCTCTCTCTCTCTCTCTCTCTCGGCGGTCGGTTCTCGCAGCTGGTCGTCCTTGCATCCTATAGAGAGATGCAAGAACTCCACCTACGTGTTTTCTTGCCTCTCAAATGTCACGTAGAAAGGCCGCGTTACTCACCAAGAACATCGTGAATACGTCGGGCCCGCACCTGTGCGATTTAATCCTCCCCGCCATTCCTCTCCCCACCGCCGATCGGCATCGCCTCCTCACCTTTAACACTCTATCGGTTAAACCTTCACCGGCGTAATTAGGCTCGACGAACAGCAATTTACTAATGGCCCCATAAAATCGGAATTTAAAACGCGGTATACGCAGTCCGCGTAAATTGCGCGCGCGCGCATTTATTAAATCCCGAGCACTCCGACCGCTTCGGGATAAATGTGCAATTTAATTCGTAGCATCTCATTCATCCTTGCAATTATTGTAGAAAATTTTTATTTTTTTAGTGTTTAGTGTTCGACAGAATTGACGCAGTTCAACCCTTTGCACTTGGAACTATTTCAACTCGAAAATTAAAAATTTGTTATTTGTTCGACCTAGAATATTTCCATTCTCTATGATTTTTGAAATTGTATGGATATGAAATTGGTATAATACCCCATTCAATACTTAAATGTTTAGTAATTGACTAGATACCAACATATTTAATAATGTAAACAATATTTTGAATAATGGTACAGCAATTTTTAGTGCATTTAGTAGCATTTTCGAGTGCTAAGGGTTAATAAGGCAAACGAACATGAAGGCAAGGTTTCATGAAGAACAACCACAGGATCCAAACAAACAACAATAACGACATTTTAACCATACACACATTACCACATTTAAGCTAACACGCTTTAGCTAACACCTCCTCTATCGATATAAGCTATAAACAATGAAAATGATTATTGGTCAACATAATATAATTCTTGTCTTTCCTCGAAGATGTGAAAGTCGCGTTCATTCCTACCAAAACGTATTCAGACGTGTCACCTTCGCATGTCTACCATACGCGTTGAATACGAAATTATTCACACTCTCATAACTGCCGACATGTGATCGGATATCCTTTCAGAACCGAGCAATAAATCTGTCAGTGTCGCGTTAATGTTACAGACACCGGTAATGGTTTCTCTGTTGTTTAGCTGTTCGCTTTTCAGCTAATCACGGTTTCTATTGTTCGATCATTGAAAATTCATTGCCAGTTAGCACGTTGGCTACCATGGTGGTCTACGTGGTGAACGGTGCTACAGAATCCGAGAAAAACTGTTCGGCTCACGTTATGCAACAGCTCTTGCGGTTTTATAACTGTAATTAATAGTATAGTAATAGCCTAGTGGGAACAGGTTCACCTGTCAACGTGTGGGAACATGTATTCTCGGAAAATGTCTAATCTTCACTGAAAATCAATTTTTTGGTGTTCTTATTATTTTATACTTTTTGTTTGGTCACTCAAACACAAAAGCCATGGTCTATTAGAAGCAAATAATGGTTCAAGTGGAAATCTGCGATGAACGACGCGTCAATTACCGCAATTGTGAATCAATTAACGTGATTATCTGCGATAAGATAATGGAAGACACAAGCAGGCGGAGGGGAATAATTTAGGGGAGCATCGAGTTTTATTTTTGCCTTTAACAGCCGTGGCAACAGGAACATGAATGGAAGGAAACGATAGGCAAATTGCCAAAACGGTGTCCATTAATAGCTTTACGGAGGTGGAGAAGCTGGAAGGGTTCAATCACGGTACGTCGGCGTCCAGGAACGTCATTCCACCGTTCCACTCGATTAATTGAAATTTATCTCGAACGTCTTAATTTGCCGCACATTTTCTTCTACGATCGAAGACCGACTACTATGTGATACAGTTGATACATAAATTAGCAGACCGCTACCGTTAGAACGCGCCACCGTGGTCTCATTAGATATTTATGTATTTATGAATTGTGACTGCCATTGTGCGTATAATTTGCCGTTACCATTCAATCCGTGCATTCACTTCTGGTATAGCGTAACAAGATCGCATTATACAGTCCGCGAATACGCGTTTGATAAACTAACGCACGGTGAATTTCGTCGATGTAGAAAAACCTGAAAAATGAACACATCTCGAATAATCTGTGGTTTAATATCTTACGGCGTTTCATAATGAGTTTTAACGCTAACTTAACGAACTCCGCTACTACATTTCAGATCCGAGATTAGCGCGTTCGCCGGTACCATTTGTTCTGCTAACAGTCTTCGGTGGTTACAACATGTTCTTAAGTGTAACGTACGCGCGCTTGAAAAACACGTGTGAGAGAACCTTAACTTGCGATAAGTAGACTGCGGATTTTATGCAATTATCACAAAAATGGGTTAGCACAATTTAAAGCAGTGGACATATTAAGAAGCTTCAGTTTAATCAGATAATTAAAAGCGGAAAGAAATTTT
The DNA here is from genome assembly GCA_028455605.1 of Lasioglossum malachurum. Classification (NCBI taxonomy): domain Eukaryota; kingdom Metazoa; phylum Arthropoda; class Insecta; order Hymenoptera; family Halictidae; genus Lasioglossum; species Lasioglossum malachurum. The sequence goes on along the minus strand of CM052313.1, from coordinate 8,068,836 downwards.
TATTTCGCTCCTGTGTCTTGCAGTCAATGCGAACACTTTTCATTTTCCATAAATATCCGCAGTCTAATTGAAATGTTAAAAACCTAGTCTACTTTTATGAATGTATTTTTTTATCAGGTACACAAAATGTTTTTTGATGTCACGATCAGCATTTATACTGAATGAGAAATTCTGATGCGGATTGTGACCAATAGGATTTGTTATCGAAATTGCATCGTTATCCAGAGCATCTCGAGGAAGATGTTGAAGAAACATTACACTTTAAGAGCGGGCGGTTTCCCGGCGGAAGCTGTCTAAAAATGAAGCATGATACAAAGTCGAAAATGCCCTCTCGAATTACAGGTCTGTCGAAATCCCCCGAAATATCGAACGTATGTCCCAAAAAGCCGGCGTTAATTATAGAAGAGAGAGGACGCGTTTCACCGGGGGGAGTTGCGAGTTGCCAGATGAGGGGAGGGAGCACGAATCGAGGGGAAAAAGTTACCCCCTCTCGGCCAGTAGCGGATTAGTCATGTGACATTGCGACACATGAATGACAGAGATCAAACGAGTCACGTGAGCGGATCGCGGCGGGAGTGGTGCGGAGTAGCGTTGTAGAAGGGGAAGAGGTAGAGTGGGGGAACAAGTCTTAATCTGACGACTGCCTGGTTTTGGTGGCCAAGGGGATATTCCAAGAGAAATATCAACGATCTTTACGACCCCTGTGACCAAAGGGATTCGGGGTGGAACACTTTAACGCCAAAAATATATCCTGGCCACGTACGTCGTGGCTCCCCATGGACTTACTCGTATTTCGGTCTAGGGTAGCGCTCGGAAACGCGTACCATGTAAACACGCGTCCGCCATCTGCTTGTGTGCGAATTTTTTGCACGACCCGGACCTTGAACGCGTCACACATCGCGATATATACTGTAAATATTCATCGTGTACTCATCGATGGAAAAAACGTGTCTGTTGCGTCAGATGCAACCTTGTTCGCGTCGCGTAGGAATTCTTTTGTTGTGTTGTTTTATCTGCAGTCGCAAATTGCGATCGGTCAAAATACTGAATCAATATCTCCACGTTCAGCAATAATACTTGAAGTAAAGGAAATAAATTGAGTAAAACTTTTCAAGACAATATTACATAAATATTCAAATTTTTCGGTACGTTTTTCCAATTTATTGTCTGATGCAAAACCATTTCCTATTTGTAGAACCACAGCTGCAGTAAATCACGTACATAAAGTTTCACTAAAAATTAAGCAGAACATTTCAAGACGAAATCCACTGATTAAGTATTCAAATTTTCCTGTATATTTTTAACTTATCGTCTGATGCAAAACCATCTCCTATTTGTAGAACAAACCGCAGTAAATCACGTACACAGAGTTTCAGTAAAACGAAGAATCCGACATTTCTCTCTACTCGATTGTACGATTCTGTTGTCAAGGGTAATTGCCAGTTGCCATGATCACCATTAATCATCGCGTTGATGTTGGATTAATATACGAACTATCTTGAAAGGGAAATCATTCGAACCGAGTATCGCAATTTAAACAAGAATCGCGACTCGATCGGTAATTAAACGCAGCGGTTTCTACGATTTCGTTCTAATTGGATCAGAAAATATGAAGGAACAGGTTAGACCGCGGAGGATCAGGAATGGCACGCCGAGGCACAATTGTCCAATTACAGAGGAACAATGTGTGCCGCGGCGTTTAATTGATCGTAATTTCACTGGGTTGCGTGGAATCGGAGACTCACGATCTGTCCGCGGGTATCTTTTCATGCATGGAAGGAAAATTCATTTTCTAAGCAATTCGAAAGTCTCGCGGTTTCTCCTAATTGGAGGCCGGGGCCCGGCTGTTTGCTTTAAAAAGGCCGGGAGCACGCTTCGACAATCGATCCCTTCTCTCGCGAAGACCGATCGTGTCCAAGCACGGCCGTCTCTAATACTGTGACGTGGCAACGCCGCATTCAAACATCAGTCCGATCAAACTCGTACATATTCTTCAAATCGGACTGAGACAGCGTTGCCAAATGTATGCAACATTGACAAAACCGGAAAGGTGGGAGGCAGCGTGTGCTCCTAGGATCGTAAATATGTTCCGAGTCGAGCGGGAGAAGTATAAAATTTTTGCATTCGAATTAACGGGACAAAAATCCAGTACCGGCGCGCTCGGTCTGTTCGAATTACCGACGACGAAATTAGCCGCTTCTCTACATTCCTGTGAGTTCAGCCGTAGTAGCTAGTTTCTCGTAAAGTATTCGTTACAGAATGCCGTTTACGGCGCTACCGCTACCGATCGACGCACGTTCGTTGTTACTACGATGGAATTTATACAGGATGATTGAAAATGTAGAATAAAATTTTTTCGTATGAAGGTCTGTTATCGAAAAACTAAGTAGTAGTTAAAGTAGTATTACGTTAATGATAGCGGTGAATTGAAAAACGTGAAACCGTAGGGTTACCATGCAGAAAATCACATCGTTACAAATGGTCACTGGAATCCCATAAAAAGACTAAACCCCAGACCCGCGGGACTGCGAAGCCTTTCCTCGAGTATGGTAATTGCACCGTGCCGGCCAGAAAAATATCCGGTGAAAACAGGAACGACTGGAGGTCTGCAGCGTCTCGTGACACCGATATAAACGACGCGATGAACATTTTTACCTCGATCGCGAACAGCTCGGTCGTTCGGATCGCGTGGATCCGTACGCATGGTGGCTATTTCTTCTCCGACCCACTTCCGCCGGCGCGCGGTGCAACGCACAGTGGTGCCATTTCTCGAAAATCTCCCCATAACTTATCGTTCCAGACGCGGTTTTCGTGAAAACTAGTACATATTCTCAAACTTCCGGAGTTACTGTCAAACCTTATACAGAAGGCCTGAGAATAATTTATAATTTTATGGAACGATGTACCCTAAGAATTTAGAAAGTGTTAACCGTAAAAATAGTAAACCGTCTGGTCTAATAAATCAATAAATAAATTTGAATATTGTATCCATAATATATAAAAATTGTCTACGTTTATTTTTGAAGATGGTATACATTTTTCTAAAAATGTCTTTATCATTTTACATTTAACATTGTAACACTCGCTCCGTACAATTTCTATGATATTTACGTGAGTAATTATTTATATTAATTCTTTTGTACGTTTTTCTGTTTCAGGTGAGTACGGTGGGGCGATACCTGTCGAGATCATCAATGAATCATGAAAATTGGATGAGCTATTCGTATCCGTTGAATATAATATTTCTCCGGCATCCGAAATCATTTCGAGCAGTGAAAGACTGATGTATGGATCAGAATAGAGCAACAACCTTAGAAATATGTCCTGGTTCTAGAAATAGGTTCTTCTATTCGATTTATATAGCTTACGACATGATTCTGGGACTGCTCTGTAAACCACTTCGGATAAAAATAATAAAGTCTCACTATGATAAATAAAAGGAAAAAGTGCGGCGCCGCGCTCGCCGATTACTTTTCCACTCGATAAATCGAAGATCGAGCGCGCTCGCGCGGTTTCCAATGAATCATGGTCGTTTCTTGTCCCCGTTCGCCTAAGCTGCAGCCATGGGTGCGCGCGCGACTTCTTCGCGGTTTGCACTTTCTTCGGTAGCTGATTATCGTGGGAAGCTGGGAGCGTTCTCATCGCGGCTTGACGGCCTGGACACGGAGAAAGCCGACGATTTCGATGATTTCGATGATTTCTCGTTACATCTGGCATTCATCTGACGCGGCGCGGCGCGCGGGATGCAGAAACACTGGCCGAGGAACGCAAAACACGCGGAAACGCGCTCGAGAACACGCCCCGGCATTACGTAAGATTTATCTGGCGTTGGTTCAACGAGTCGTGGAGCCGGACCTTCTTTTTCGGGAACTGTTTAAGAGGCCCGGCTCGGCTAATTAATATTCCGGAATTAATCGCGTTTTAATGCCGCGGACACGCGGATATTTCCATCCGAGGCCCCCGGCGCGCGGCGTGCCCCACGGTCCGTCCAAATGCCACAATTAGCTGGACAAAATCCATTTTCAAACCGACTAACTGTGTCAATGTGATCTATACCCTGGTAGCATTTATGGTTGGCGCTTTGTTGGGCCTTGGTTATATTGATCGGCCAAACTGAGAAGACATTGGAACGATTTAATCATATTGTTAGATTATTTTATAGAATTTTTGAAGTCATTAAAACAGAATATATAATTTTATTTAACTTCAGTCTCTTACAATCGATTTGGAAAAATTTTATTTTCCATGGAAATCCGCAGTCTGCTCATTATAATACGAATGGCCATCTTCTCTTTTACGGTTATTTTTATAGTGTATCATAAGTAATATATAGACAGCGGATGTTTATGCAAAACAATTTGCGTGTCACAGCAGAGATTTTTGTGAAAGATTTGTGTTCATAGACTTTTTCAAGGTTATTCAAAATTCGAAAATAATGACACCACCTAACATATTTTGTGAAACCCTACTATTTTCGTTTCAAACATTTTTCCAAAAAATAAATACTTCCCCAGATTTGAGTATTCGGCAGCTCGAATTTGTCATGTTTGACTGATCATAACTCAATAACTATCCATTATTGAGCTTTGTGCCCATTACATCTTTTCTTCAGTAGATCATAAGCTACAACATATAAAAAATCCAACTGATTTAACCGGGATAGATTTTCCATATGATTTTGTGTGCGGGGTCCTTTCTACGAGCTCGTTGACATTAACATGGCCGGTTAATGGAGAATTAATTGCACTCTTGTGTATGCTAACTCGCTGGATTTGATACTATCTCGCAGCTGACAAACTAAGATTAATTTATTTACTGCACAAGAATATTCTGGAACGTGAGGATTGCAGTTTCTTCGATAGTTGCCATGGGAAGAGAGGTATGTTTTTGCCTGATGATACATCAAATGGAAAACTGCGAAGAAAGTTGAGGATCCCGATAATCTTATGTGATGGCGGCTCTTGATCAAAGGTGAAATGAATAATGTCGTCGTTGATGACGGGAGAAATGAATAGTTCGCGACGCAGGATTGAATATAGTTAATATTGCGCTTTACACTTGCGTCTTCATACAGCGAGAGTTTCTTTAGTCTGTTTATTTTTGTATCCTAGTTGTTACACTTTTAATTCTATATTTAACTCGTGCTTCTATTCGAAAAATTTTACAACGTATCAATTTTCTTCATTTTTTTTCTGTTTAATTCGAATTAGTTCTTAAATATGTTATTTTATCTCTGCAATTAAAATTCGGAAGATTAAACAACCCAGATTATTAATGTACAACAAATTACTCGACCAATTATACGAATTAAAAATGAATGCAGATGTGGCTGTAGAATTGACATTCACTCAAATATTTATTTGAACAAGTAATATAACATTTAATGCGAATTTCCACGCAGCAATATTATTCTATAAACATTGTGCAAAATTATCAGTCACTCAGTTAATCAATCTAATTTTGACATATTAATCTCCTTCGAGAGAATGCATAATTTTATGCTGGCCTCTGTGATTGCTAGAGTAGGTACTTGACATAATCTTTCACGTCGTGATTACAAATTATGATTTTGATTTATGATTCCCGGTTAATCTCACACATGCATATGCACATAGACGACTGATTAATGGCTTCTACCACTATTACTGTGTATATCAATTCGAAAAATCATAATCCATATTCGACGTAAATTTGCTATTAGAAAAACCAAGATTCTTCAAATACTAAATTAGACATGAAGTTATTGAATCATCCAAACCATGATTAAATAGCAGACAGCTTGCTAGATGTAATTGGATTAGCATATGCAAATTCGAATTTTTGAAAACTATAGTTTATTATGCATACAATTATGTGACACTCGGTTCAATTGTAAAATGTGTTACACCAGTGAAATGTGAATGATAAATCTATACAAGTGATGAGCAACTTTTTCTGTCAACTGTGACTTAATTTATTGCTGTAACGATTATTAATTTTTAGAGCAGAATTTATTACTTTGTTCTCTAATACAGCTGTACATAATTGATGACCGACCCGCGGCCTGTGAGATGGTCATCACGTGTAGTCTAATATCTTTTACGGGAAATTCAGTTAGTCGTGACGAGGGTTAGCCGGGGGAGATAAAACGATTGCGAGAAACGACTGCCTTAAATGAACCAAAAGACGCGGCCTGAACCTTCCGTGACATTATCAGCCACCATAAATCACTAGTAACCAGAAACCTTTTAAACACGTGCGTTACGTACACGCGTACCAACCGCGTCAAGCAATTAGTTGCTGTCATCCGTGACGCTAAAAACGAACGGTTCGCACTATGCACCTTCTGTAGACGCGTATCTTCTTATCTAAACGTTGTCACTACAGATGGAATCAAGTTCACTATGTACTTGTAAAGTCAGCTCTAATACAAAGCTTCATTTCTTAGGACTCGATTGCTATGAAGCACTAGAATCAGTTTCTTTTGGTAAGTCCGTCCTTCATTTGAATGGAAAAATAGAGAATATTTTAATCATATTGTTTTTCATCGTTAGCCACTACCACTTCATTTTTTGAGATTTTTATAAAGGATAAATTTGTTAAAAAATCTTATGTGTCCGGTACTCAAAGAATTCTCCATCGACTGTTAGATAGATTAGAGCACGAGATTAACCAAATCTTTAGGAACTACTGCTTTGTGTGATTTATGATGTGAGGCAGTGATTAGACTGTAGTCCCTAGACATAGGAGCCGGTGAATAAGACGAAGTTAGGTTATATTTTGAAGCCTGAGATGAGTAATGTGGCGAAAGCCGGCTAGAAAACAAACTTACAAGTCATATAGATGAGTTTCAGAGTCGGTTAGCCATCGCAACTCGTAAGTAATGATGTTTCATTTTCCGTATTCACCGAGTACTGAGCTGAATGCGAATGCAATGACATTACGTACAGCGCACGTAAAACGTGTCTTAATTATGTTCGGTAAAACAAGTAAAGTAATTAAGATGTTCTTCACAACAAGCAAAATTACGCCATCATTTCTTGAGTAACAGAAGCTCGTTTTAATGAACTCTTTGTATAATACTTTCGATGAATTCTAGTTTGCAATTTTTTCTTGGATTCAAACCTATCTACTTAGATTCGAGCCAATTTATAAATATACATATTTTGTCCTATCTCTAGTTGTCATCCACTAATTTTTCAACATTATCAGTCTATCGCACACAGTCAGAATGTTGATCGACTGAGAACGTCTCTTTAATTAGCTTTGCCGCGTTTCCTACTTCCGGTCAAAATCACCTCCCTGTTACTAATTGACTGTACATACGTTCCTCGGCTGCTTAAAGCAATTACAGGCGAATCGGGTAATGATTTCTTCAAAAGCTTCAACTTTATTTTTGTTACGCGTTGTTAAAAATGAAACGAAACGGAAAATTACAAAAGAAAATATTGCCTAGTATCCTGCCGAAGCGTCAATGTGAATCAAGTATCGTTTGAATCGGTCACGATGGAATTTCTATCGGCTCGAGTTTATTGCCAACTGATTTATGAATGTTTCCTTATCACGCCGCGACGCGCGTATATTAAATAAGCAACGAACGTACGCGTATGACGATAAATACCACACGTTGTACGCCATGTCGAATACATACCTAGACCAGAGGATACTATGTAACACCGGGTAACAAGAAACGCGTTCGATTACATGGAAGCTTAGGAAGTAAAAGTAATTTAATCTGGAATTTTGTTCCACGTTCATTCGACACGCGTTCTTACATGTTTTTCTATCATGAAAGCGTGCAGACGTTGTTACTTCATGCTTAGAATTAGAAGTTTCGAAGTTGTAGAAAAAGCGGAGGCTAATCGATTGTGTATACCATAGTTGTTCATCGATGGGCGCTGAAATAACTAGAAAACGTTAACATTTCACTCTACAGGGTATTCCAAAATTTTGTACTTGAAAAGGGTCATTCCCGAGGTCGTTTCAAGTAACTTTTTCCTTTGCGAAAATGTTCTCCGCTGCTTTATTGAGGAGTTATTAATGGAAAACACCGGACCAATCAGAGCGCGGCTACTGCGGACGGATTCCGGCTCAGCGACATCTATTGGCGAGCCGGAAACCGTCCGCTGGAGCCACGCTCTAATTGATCTGTGTTTTTCGTTAATAATTTCACAACATATAAAGAATTTCCGTACTTTCAACGATTTTATTACTAGACTGTAGGTTTAATTTATGACAGTGAAAATATTTGAAGAACTGAAATAGTAAACCAATTTCAATGAAATTTTTAGTGAAATAAATTTTAAAGTGAAATAATAATAATAGTGAATAACTTTAATCAATAAAATATTTTCTTATTTATTCTGTTTGGCAAATGATCATGGAACAAAAGGGAAAATATCTTATTCATTAAAGTCCATTAATTGAATAAAAAAATTGGGCTCTATTTCACTGTAAAATACCGAAATTACTTTCTTGCCAACCCAATATAAACAGTTTATTTTGATCCACGCGATCGACAGACCATAAATTCGGGAGAGTTGTATCGTCCGGTAATGCTGTCATTTACTGTCGCGTTTGCGCGTGCGTCTCGCACGCACAACATCGGCGGGGTCGCATTAATTATGCTTCTCTCGTCGGGTTCACCGGCCCATTTCCAACTGGTCCATTTGCACGGAGGAATCCAGGCTTCGCTGCACCCGTTGCACCGTGATTTACTCGTGTCCCTGTATCAGTCGATACACACGCGCCCGTAAACGAGGCGAACGATGGCGCCCCGTCGAGCGAGAAAGTACGATCGCGGACGGCTGACGAAATGGCAAAAAAGTTGGAAGATTTTAACGATCACACGTGCAGCGTGAACCGCGGTGCAACGAGTTTAACGAGCTCGATGTTCCGTTAATCCTCAGGTCCTTCCGATCGGGAACAAGTAGTAGAACAGTACACATACTACGTTTCCACCCAGTTCTTTTTACGGTCGAAGATTTAGGATGCCGCGTGACGAGGCCGATTATTAACCTATTCTCTGCTACACGTCTGCTCTTGGCAAAAGACTCCCGGTTGATCGGTATCACTGTAACTATCATATAAGTTTCTCAGAAATAGTTACACACGAAAGACTCCGCTAATGTTTCAACCATTTTTGCTTTACAGCTGAATTGATGTTAACAATCTGTTATGTTTGGTTTTATTGATAATAAGTAGCACGTCGAATAGATGTAACTAATTTGTTATATCATTTTTACCGGCTATGTATGTACACACTTTTTAGAAATCTAGGATATCGCGCACGCTTTCCAATCTTTTTCAACAAACACACCGGTGTCGCCAGATGAGGGGAATTCACTCGAATCGAGGGGAAAAAGTTACCCTCTTTCTACGTCTACGGAAGTTTATGCAATTTGCAATTGTACAAGACGATTTTTAAGAAGGAGGTACCAAATAAAATATCATTTTCAGTGGTAGTAGCCTTTGTAGGTCTGAAATATATCAAAATTTTATTAAATTCTGTCAATTTTTATACTCTAGCATTTTCTGTGTGAAAATTTTTGGAAGCCATAAAATTGTGAAATATCTAAATAAATTCCGATATATTTTGTACCAGGTACGGTTAGCAGGTATGTTATCTGGATAGTAAAATCCTTAAGAGGATGATGAAAGTGAGTGCGTAATCTATTGTCGCGGGTTTTACAGGAGAACGATGTTATAATTTGATATCTCCTAGTGGTAAGAACCCCTTTGTGTTACTTTTGCGACCAATTTTACGACGTCCGCCCACGGGTTACATTAACATTCGCATTACATCGTCATTATCTCTGTCATTCCGCGGCGCTATTACCATTATTACTCGGATCCTTTGCCGGATCATTATCAAGTATTATAAGGCTCGCGTTTCTCTCGTGGGAAGAAGAGATTCTAAAGTGTATCCCTGTTCCTCGATTTCGTGTCAACGTTGATTTATTTTACAGCCTCGCTGTCGCTGATGCTCGGATCGTTTGAACTCGAATTTGCAGAAAATTGATCCTTAATATCTTTCATAACTTCCACAGCTTGTGGAATCTCTTACGTCATACTTCGAGCATCGGGGAAGCAGGAAAGTAAAAGTGACCTCCGCTTGCGAATCTCCGAAAGACAGAGATAAAGTCACTATCAAATGAACACCGAATTCTCTTCGTAGAGATCCTTTCTGCAGATTTTCCGTTCTCAAATCTCCAATTCTCCTCGAACGAAGAATCGACTATAAAATCGACTATGAATCGAAACCAAAATAGAATTTTATTTCGGTTTAAGAGAAATTGTTAACATACATTCTTATCAGAATCAGTTCAGAATCTTCATCACGAGTCAGACACGATATTGTAAGGCAAAAGGTTAAGGCCAATTGGAAGATAATGGCTTCAATTGTCTACGGATGATTTCCGCAATATTTTTGTGGGAAAAAGACAAAATCGTTCGAGTAGTACCAACAACCATAATAACATATTTCTATAAATCTGACAAATTGCACTGTGCATCGTTTCCGAAGAGCACAAGAGCACCGATGACGATAATTTAGGACGCGAGAGAAACATTCCATTTGATGACTCCTATATTGGTCGCGCGGTAGGATCACGACCTATCAACGACCAGTAAATTAGAGATCACGTCGGTGTCTTCGATTCAATTAGCCGGACGGTTCAATTGATACTAGTGCCGCGAGGGCGAATCGGCTTCTATCTGGGAGGAGGATTAATAAAACGAGCAAGGCGTGTGGCGGTAGGAGAAAGGTCGAGCCGCGGCGAGTCGACGAAAGAGAACGTTGCGATGGAAGGAAGAAAGAAAAGCGGTGGACAGGGAGGAAAAGAAGGGAAAGTAAAAGGTGTACAGAGAAATACTGGGTGTTCCACCTAACTATGACTACATGTAGCTATTTTCATAAAGCTGCGAGACAGCTATATGCTGCCGAATAATGCAAATTGCGTCTCGTAAAATTAGGACTTTTGAATTGAATTAGAAAAATGCGATCCTCGAAAGGAGAATACCCCCTTAACTAATGGTGGGGACCTTGTGGTTCTCGGAGGGGAACAAGTTGTCCTCTAGTTGTACTCTTCCCTAAATGATATTTCGATCACGAAATTCTCACATGTATCGAAACACTGCTGCAGTGAAGTTAGAGACACCCTGTATAGGAGAAGGCATGGTCAGCCGGAGAGCGAGAAGAGAACGAAGGTGTTTGGAAGGAAGAATGTGGAAGGAAATAGTCCCGGAGGGGAAACTCGGACTATCAATTATCCGAGTCGTTGAAAGAGAGCCGATACGTGCATGAGTGTCGACGTTACATAAGTTCCATGTGACTGGAAGGTAATGCTCCTCGTGGCCCCGAGGTACCAGTGGCCTAAGTTCCTCTAGTAGAGTCTACCTTCTAAAGGAAGAACACGATCTCTTACGCGATGCAGCGTGAGGCCTCTTCAACATTGTCCATTTTGAGCAAAATAGAGTAAGTTTTAATTTCGATTTTGAGTGTGCGTATCACTGCTCTTCCTTTTGTGATGATCTATGCTCTTCCATCGTCGATCTTATAGCTTCTATGCCAGGCAACGTAAACGCACCCCTCATTGGTGTCAAGAATACGGTTTCCGGTTTCTTGCTCGCCGAGTTCACAGTTCGACGCCATACTTCGCGTTAAATAATGACGTTGCGATTAGCTGTTTTGTTGGAGTGATTAAAGCGATAACTGGTCGAGGATTATTAATGGTCGGACGTGGTGACCGGATCAGAAGAGCAAATGAAACTTGGCTAATGACTCGACGGCCTCTGCTGCCTCGCCGTGATCCTCGATCAAGACCGTGTCACCTCTTTAATGTAGGAAGGATGTTGGACGAAGAAACGTTTAACTTCTTATCTAAATTTCATGTGTTCAGCTTCCCTTTCAGCTGTGATTGTCGTCGGAGTGACCGAGCAAATTTTCATATTTCATTTGCGAACGCAATTACGCCTCGTAAACGTAAAAATAAGACTTTTCAGGGCGATTGCAGCATAGATTGATCTTTTATCTAGCGCTTGGGACTGCTGAAAAACCCCGCCTTAATTGCGGATTTCATGCATTTATGGGAAAAATGAATACACATGTGACAGATCGTAGTATGAAGTAAAATCTTCAAGAGTGATTGACACTGATTGGTTGGCTCGTAAATTTATTTCTAATGTTATATAATCGTCCCCATTAGTTAACGATTAGCGTTATTTATTTACGGCTTACTTTCTACGTGTGTAATAATAAGTTTCCAGCATCGATATTAATTGCCAGTCATTAAACATTGATTAAATATGGCACAGATTACGTGTCTGTTTCGTGCAGCAGAGTCACCCAAGGCGGTTGAGTAATGACATAAGCAAAGAAGCATGCTCTTCCTCGACAGGAACCTGTCGATGTTGGCCTTGCGATCACGTGAAGATCGTGAACCGCCAAAGCTTATTATGCCGATCGATTTCTACTTCTAACTCGGTTATCCACGGTACATTATATTTGACATTCGGTTGACGTGCCGCGTTTCCTTTGAATTCCTGCGCGGAACCTTCATTTTTATCGCTCTTCTCAGCGACTCGCTACCAGGTCTGGTTAAGACTGAATTTCTTTCCGCGTGAAAGAACCGTAATTTTCCTGTGATTGCACAAGCAAAATTACGTTCTTCTGCCCGACGAAATTGCATTTCCAATATTTCAATTTGGATATCTCTACTGAACTGGAACCGGTAATTGGGGAAAGTTGTTTCTTTTAGCAACAATCGATTGGCCAAGGTTACGAGACAGTATTGTAGCACCGATTATTCATCGTATGAAAATTTCAACGAAAGAGTTATAATGTAATATGCAATGCAAACTACACAAGAAAGCTTCGCACACAAACGCTGTATAGCTTGAGACAATATTGGGATAAACTTTCGCTCAGGCGACCAAATATGTTCAACTTTTATGTATTAGTATTATACAATTTATATATAATAATATATAATAATAAACAGTAAAATCGTCATAGTCTAGTTTTCTTCGACGATGTCTATAATATTCTATCTTTTACATGATACAGTTAGAGAACCTGCAAAACAAACTCGCTTTACAGGTAGAGGTGTGTCAACTCCATCGGCATTTGTAACGAGACAGCTGCAATAAAGCCGACTCACGACGCACACGCAATTTGCTGGCGAATTAGCACGTTCGTTATAATGCACTGACAAAAGAGGAAAAAGAAGGGGTGGGATCGATGCTTACCGATTGAGTGACGGTTACTTCGATTACGTCCGTGCAGAATCACGCGTTTCGTCCATTTAAGCCTCGTTTATCCTCCTTTTTTGTCATCCGGTTCCTTTACCGGACGAGCTGTTAAGCCGATTAACCCAGATTTGTACCCGCACACGTAGGATTACCACGTTCTGCTCAATACCGCTAATGCACACGGACAGAATTTTTAATTAACACCGAGAGGACCGTCTTGTCCACAAGACGTGCCGTTCGTATTTGTTGATGTTCGGATAATGTTAAAATGTTTTGACTCCCACTCAACTTATCTCGCCGTACAATGGGGTCGCAATCCGTCAGTAAATTATGGTTAAGAATATGCTCTTGTGGAATCAGTAAAAAAATGACGATATCGAAAGGCTAAGTTTGGTGTCGTTTGAGTTCAAGATTGGTGATTGCTATTGAGTTTAATTATGGAGTGAAAAATGAAATATCGTGGCATCCAGAAAATATTGTAATAATTAGTTACAATGAACTCTTTTTTGTTACCTTGAAAATATAATAAAATTTTTATAAGCCATAAATGACGAAATGAAGATTTGGAAAAATGATCTTTATATTTTTATACATAATAAGTATTCGCTTCTGTCTCGTAGAAGTTCAACGAGACAGGCCCAGAAAGACCCGTGGTCGATCAGAATATTCAAATTCGCGACCTCCGCACCGGCACGTTTTGTATTCGCATTAGCGTGATCAAAGTCGTTTTATGATTTCCATAAATTCGTAAGACTTCTCCGGAGGCGTGTTCGACGTTAAATGCCTCGTTAAATACATTGTCCATGGGAATCATTTAATTAGTGACTGAAAATCCTGCGGGACATAAATTCGCTTGTGTAAAAGGATGGCAAAGACTGTTAATGAATATTAAACGAATCGGAGAGGATTAACCTAATACCAAAAGACTCGATACAGTTTGATGCAGTGCGGATAAGCTGAAATTGAAGTAGTCATTGATTATGACGAGCAATTGTTTGAGTTAAGCCTGTATCACGAACGATGGCGTCCGAGCTTTCAGTGTAGCAAGAGGATTACGAGTTAGCAACATTGTTGCACCGCGGTGGTGAATTTAACGGTTGCAGATGGTCAGTCCAACCTTCATCCCGAGGATTCAGCGCGGCGTGGTTTCTCATGTAATGAGCGGTTGCGCAACCGCATTCGCCATTGCACCGCCTAGTCGGTAGCTAGCTATGTACTGCGTGCAGTTGCAGTTGTGCATAAAGCTCTGTCCTTTGCCAACGAACTGTGAGATAACGGTGCGCTCGAATCGTGTCCTATCTGATCGTCACGCTGTTATTCCGTTCGTAGATTTCGCACGCGAATATCAAAGCCGCTCCTCGACTTACGTAAACTTCCTTAATTCGAGAATCGTTTCCTCAAGTTATTCACCGACCGCTCCTATTGGCGGATGCAATGTAACTTCGGTGAAAAGGTTCTCTTCCTAGGCGTTCAAATCATTTCTAGTTGTCTAGCCTTTCGGTGTGTCGATAGACAGGATGTTCCATTACCGGTGTTAAAAAGATCGCGATTGTAGACAGTAAAAAATATATACGTATGAGCAAGACTGCATCTGTTCAAACGTCACACAATTTTTATAAATTACGTGAAATTATATTTTTTATAATTATATAAATTATTAATTATTAAAACACTGACTCCCGCGACCCGAAACTGGCACGTCAGCGAAATATGTGAAAGCAGAATGTACTTTTTGGTTGAATAGCTGTTTGCAATGTTGCTGTTATTCGAGCTGTGTAAGCGAATACAGTGTGCTTGTCATACAAGATTCAAATAATTAGGTGAAGGCTGAGTTGGTGAAATTTGCATATCGTGAACCAACGCCGAAATAATATTGATGTACATTCCAAGTATTACATGTACACATTGCTATGATAATTTCCATGTAATCGCTTTGGCGAATTAAATCCGAACAGATTTTTGATCATTGAATAATTCTCATAATCGTAGTGCACGTTTCGCGTTTCGCATATCCGAGCGACTAGTTAATGCGCGACATAACGAATGTAACATTCTATTAAAGTCGCGGCAATAAATATCGTACCGGTAGCCATATCGCCATTAATTCAGTATAATTTTTCTGCCGAGCCAAAATACGAGTCTGCGAGTTCTCTCAGCGGCGCGCGGCGATTAGCTGGAGCCCTAGACCGGCATTTGATCGGTTCACTTAACCAAAAGGTAGACACGCACACCGTTGGAGACCAATTAACGCCGCGTCGTTTATCATACCACGTATTTATGTCTATGCCTGATGTTTCGCGCACTCGGCATACTACGCGTCCTCACCTTTCTCTTTTTACTCCCGAGCATTTCGTCGCAAACATCGACAATTTATCGTTTCGTCCCAGCAATGCAAATCCAGCGACTCGTGATTTAACATCTTCGGGTCGATCGTTTAATAACGTCTCCTCTTCCGATTCCGATAAAAAGTCGGAAAAAAGTTGATTTCAAAATTTCGCGTAAATCGTACAATTTTTGCTGTCTGACGTGGTTAAACGTCCGAAGAATATTGTCTTTTTTATTTGTCTCTGAGACAGCGTTTATCCATTATCGATTTTCAAATGTTTTAAGGAAATTGTGTAAATTGTGTAGTTATTAATGTTTGAACATAGTCATTGATTCTGTAAGTTTTTTTACGATTGTGAAACTTCATTGATAAGAACCATTGAGTAATGTAATAGAGGTTTGTGATCACTGAAATTATTTTAGTAATTGGTAGACTACGGATCTCTATGCATTTATGGCTTATAAAAATGTTCAGAATAGAATTTAATACGATTTTTATTTATTTTGAATCTACAAATGTTATTACTTGACTGCGGATCTTTATGCAAAATAAAAATTTTCTATCTGACTTGCAACAAACCAGTGTGAAATAGAAAGCCATTTTCTCTTTTAATATGTTTAATCGGCTGAAAATTATAGAACATCGACTTTGAAATTCTTCTAATAGTTTTGCTGTTTTAGATTACACCTACTCATTTTTGTTATAAATGCATAAAATCCGCAGTCTAGTTACGAGCAAATCCAATTTTTTCAAATGTAAATGCTTTCGAGCTACTTGTTATACTGTACTTTCAGCAACCCGATGCAGATAAGGGATCGCCTAACTTATTACAGTCGATGTTACGAGAATTTATATATGCACAAGGGGATTCGTAGCCTAATTCATCATCGTTCTGGCGACACCTGGCCATGATATAATGCGAACATATTTTTGAAATATTCCCTGCAAGGTGTCGTGTGCAGGCAAGACGCGGGCGTAAATCGTTCAAGCACCCTCGCTCGTACGATATTCAATGAGGGATATATGGAGCTAGTTCATACATTCCCTGCACAACGCTTATAGATCACAATAAATGGTATAAACATATTATTGTCGGTTTAAGTGGATCATTAATATTCTCGACGTACGTGAGAACGAACCATTAGAGGTGGATCAGCGACAGTGTTTGTTCGATTTGTTTGAAGCTACGATCTCACGACCACGTCTACTATCATTCTTTTCCATAATTTATTCTATCGTGCCCAGCACGTTTTTCATACTTTCTAGAACGTGCTAGGTTTCATTTGTATCTTGTCTTTCGAGGCTGTACTGCAGATGCAATTTTACAAAGAGGCAATTACTTCAATGATTGATTAATTGTTTCATTTTCTGTCTTCTCTGACGAATTAGTACACGAAAGTAATAGTTGCAACCTTATTTTCGCTCGAAAAAATGTTATAATTACATGGAAATGAAAAATGTCCATTCCTGAAACCTTGAAGTACCTCCAGGTCATTTCAAAGACGTATGCTGATCTTTTCCTGCACTTTCATAAGATCAAAACACAAAATATGGCACTGCATTCAAAACACACGAAGTGACCTTGAAGTAACCTTGAAAAAATGTTTTTCTTCCATTTAAGATACACAAAGTGACCTTGAAATAACTTTGAAAAATAAAGGTACACATTTTCTGCCACAGCGACAGTCTCCGTAGAAAATGATAATGAAAGTCCCTCTACATTCGCAGAGATTCCCACACAACAAATCCGCAGTCTAGTGATAACGTTTGAATTAGGCTTCTAGCAATAGCCATTGCAAGGCCGTCGATGCGTTCCACGGGCCTACACTCGCACAGCCGGAGCGCAGTAGATACTCGACACCATAACAGAAACGAGGTGTCGTTATTTCATTAGTTTCGACGTCGGAAGAAGGTCCCGTAAAAGCATTTAAGCTCGGGCAATGTCCAACGATCGTAGCCAGCACCAAACTCGAGGATAATGTTCGCCTCTCGCTCCGGGACTGGCATAGGGTCGCGAGATGAAATACACCAACGAAAGAATGCCAAGCGCAATAATTCTGAAGAATCGTCATAACGCGAGGCGAATTACGACCATAAATTCAGCCAGGTTTACGAGTGCTGTATTTTTACGATTATTGTTCGCCGTAAAAAAGCGTGCCACCGTGTCGATGCAGCAAAAAGCGTTCGTCGTGGACGCGCCTCGATCACAGATCTGTCGATTCAATAGAAATTATCATAGCACTCGAAAATACACGTCCATAACAATTCATATAAATTACAATAAGTTTAGCATTTTCTTCTTAGAAATGCTTAAATGATTTATTACTAAAACGCGATGATTTAAATGCGTATAGTGCAGTTCAGAGACATAATTCGGATTCGGATAAATCGGATCAGCGTGTCTCATGTATCACGCTATCGGAGATGATTAAACTTACCGTGAAATCTCGGATAAGACGTACGAATCTCGCGTCGCGTCGGACGAATTGCGAAGCGGGTCGCGAAGTATCGGGCACAGATAAAAAATGAATTTTACATCACTCCAGGGGATTCTGAACGCGGCCAAGATTGCTTAGAAAGTTGACTACTTCGGTGAAACCGTACTGCTAAAACTTCCTTGTAGGATTACTTCTCTGTCTGTGTCTGCAAGCGTTGTCGCGAGCTGGCATGTTGTATATTTAACGCGTTCATGATTTACAATTTTGTTGAGATTTCATATTTTTATACAAGCCTGCTAACATTCGTAAAATCTGAGTTTACCTGTATACATATGTTATTAATAGACAGTCGATCTTTATGCAAATTAAATCCGTGTTTTTACATTTTGTGAATGTTTTAAGTTTTTCACTATCTAGTTATTAAACGTATCGTCCAATGGTGTATAGAAGCCAAGTCCAGTTGCAAAGTGAAAATAAATAAAAATCATGTAAATTTTAATAAGTAACGAAACAGAAAATTTGATTTGTATGATCGCAACTACATTTTAGAGAATCGATAAATCAATGTATGTACCCCAAAATAAGTATGACTGAATAAATTTTTCAAACATCGCTTGCAGTCGGGTCCCATTCGAAAAATTCAGGAGTCTTTACACGCATGAGAACCACCTAGCGTGATGAAACGAAATGACCAAGAAATTCCAGCGCACATCCAACCGGCAAGAACTGCTTTTGCAAAAACACTTTTACCTTCTAACAAGTCGTGTGCTCTCGCACACCCATACACGCACGATAAACACAAAATAAGGCATATAATGCGCGCGTAATACACCGCGTCATTGCGGTTTTCAAATTGATTTCACCGGATGGTATTAGATCGCGCTTCTCATTATCGTTCTTTCACCTTATACAGGGGGCACGGTTTCCTACGATCATTCTCAATGATGTACCGTAACAAAATGCTACTGTTTCTGTTTATTTTCGGATTTTATTCGTGGCGCTGCCTTTTACTAAATTGATTGTGAACTTGTATTTTTCTTATTTTGGTACACTAAAGATCAACATATTTTGATACACTAAGAGAAATTGCCCATATTTGAACTATGACAATTTCGTGAAGAAATAGAATGACAATATACCTGAACTTATTTTCGCAATATTCTATCTAGCAATCTTAATAAGTCGATAAAAATGTAATAGCATACTTAAATTCCTTTGATGTTCTTCACAGTTTTGTATCAGATGATTGCACAAGTTGGTGCCCGATTTGAAAATACAATTTAATGGTTAAATTTTAAAGAATACAGCTTTATCAATCAATTATATAGTCACTATTCTTCTCTACAATTAGAAAATCATTGTCATAAATGTCATAAATGTCATAAACTTTTTGTCATAAATGCATCAAATCCGCAGTCTAATTATTACTACAGTGAAATTCCAAAAATTTCAATGGCGCTCCCTGCTTCCGATGGACTAAGCCCGCGCTCTTTTTCCTTATTGGTTAATCCAGCCGCGGCGCTATGGTGAATTTGAGTTACATGGCGGAGAAAGTGACTCGCGCTCCCGACGATTATCGGCCGATGCACGGAATGATTCTCACGGCTGCGACGGGAATAAATCATCGCGACGGAAAAGGCATGCACGCATGCTGGCAAAAGCGAAGGACGCGGACGGGGAGGCTTAGAATACGCATAAGAGTAAGAGAAGGCATTCAGCGTCCTCCGAGTTCCCTCCACAACGACGACGCGACGGGGAGGACACCAGGAGATCGCTGTTTCGAGATGCCCCACTTTCTCGCGATGCAATTAACGTAGCCCACCGCGCCGATAACTGCATTATACGGGAGAGTGCACCTACGAGGCTTCTCGTCTGGTTTCACGATTGCATACGCTGATAGGCTGACGCCTCACGGCCGTTTGGTCGGGCCTCTATGTAGACCGTGCACTCTATTCGTCGCGATAGATCTAGGAAATAGAATCGTCCGCGTTGGATACGAAAATACAGAGACCGTTTAGCAATTGCCTTTTTTGTCCCGTTAGTTGCTGCATTCTCTACTGAGTAGAGTCACTGGCACTGGGTTAGTAGTTGCGTTGCTGATTACTAGACTGCGGATCTTTATGCATTTATAACAAAATTGAATATAGATGAAACTCAAAATTGTTGGAAAATTTTGAAAACATCTAAGTTAGTGGCTCAACAATGAATAGTACGGATTTCATAGTGTTATTACTAGACTGCGGATCTTTGTGCATTTATAGAAAAAATGAGTAGATGAAATTCAAAATTGTCGGAAAATTTTCTAGACTGAAAATCTCGATATACTTTCTCACCCAGTCCTCGCAGGGATGAGACCAGAAAAAATCGGACCACCCTAATTGGCAATTGTAGACGCGACAGTGTGGTGCATTGATTCTTCCCAAGAACCGATCGCACAGAGCAGAAGCTTGCGAATGGTCAATTGGCTAGTTGAAATGAATCAGAGCCGCATATGGGTCGAGTTGGCTCGTTTGATTCGACAGAATGCACCCTTGATGCAGTGAAACCGTTTAGAGTCAGCACCGCTTGGCTTGCTGGGTGGTTAATAGTCTGCGTTCCGTGGCGTCCGCGATTAGCGAGAAATTATATTCACGAGCATGCGTGGGCGGTACGGAATAAAGTCGATCACTCGAGCCGAGAAGACTTCCGCGATGATCTTTCCGCGAGGGTGTGACGGGCCCAACCCGTGACCGTCTCTTATCGATGATTTCCATCGTCTTTTTCTTCTTCCATCCTTCCACCCCTCTCTCTCTTTCTGTCTCGTTCGACAGAGATCACGCAAACACTTGAACGGCGCAAACAAGTCGATAAATTACGATGCTTGACGCAACGCGTGGATGAACGCCTTAACGTAATAGTCAAACCGAGGACTATTGATGGATCGACGAATTTATTACGCTTTCCGAACTTATTTCACGGAATACGGTCGACGGCGATTCTTCCTGGTTCCTTTGTTTTTAACGAGGTGGAAAATAGATTTATCGGTACTTGTTGGATGGAAAAGTTTAGCTGTAACACTTCAGCTGTTGTAAAGAAGTTTCCTGATCGAGAAAGTCGGTTTTTGAGCTCGTTTGGAATTTCTTTTAGAGAAGTCAGCCCAAGACAACCAACTATTTTGGGTTGATTTGGCAAGATACATTTTTTTTTGTCAAAATACGGGAAATTATGTGTGTGAGCTATACACTTTCTATTTCTATATATTAATTTTTCTATATTTTTATATTTTCATATTTCGATATTTTAAGTAATAACGTTTCACCTCGGAGCGTGACGGATCAGACTCATTCACTGCCCAGCAAGTTTTCACTTCAAAAACATCTTGTACTTCAAGACTGTTTATATACCAAAAGGTCTAGTCCTCTGTGTCCGTTAATTATTCTGAAAAAATTATGAAAAATTCTTTTCCGCCGCGAATCGTATGAAAAATTAATTTCCCAAAGAAGCTCCGCGATAAATACGGCAGTGGCCGTCCCGTAAATTACGCGATCGCGGTGTACGCGGCTCGTTCAGCAGGCATCAGTCGTGCGACGTGTCTAAAAACGGCACTCGATTCGCAAAAAGGTCTGACTTAACCGAGGTAGATAGTCGTGGAGCGTCGCGTCGCGTCGCGTTGTGTCGCGTCGAGTCGCGTCGCGAGGAAAGATACGCTCGAACGGATGCGTGGATCATCCGAGAGGGGACTTTCAGCATGATCTAACAAGGCGAAGAAGAAGAAGAAGCGGAGGGGAGCCGACGTAAAGTCTCTCTCCTCTCTTCCGAGGGAAGAGGGCATCGCCCTGACCGTGACCTAGCCACCGCTCCTCGGGCTAACGTGCACACACGCACGCACCCGGCCATACACAACACACACGACCAAAGTACAAAGGCTGCGAAGGGCCACCAACAATAAATATCTTCTCTTCGTGACTTTCTTAACAATTGTTTACATTGTGCGCCGGGAAAGTCTCTTCGTTGGGTTGAAAAATTGGAGTTGAAAATAAGAGAAAGTCAACCATTTTTGTATGTATATAAAATGATGTTGAAGGTTGAAAAATTTTTTATATAAGGAAAATGATGTTTCTTTAAAAAAATCAACACATACCTCTCTCTCCTACCATGTGATGTGAAGGAAAATCGTTTGTGGTATTGACTTGTTTTATTACGACGTCGGACATTTGTGTAGAACAATATAATACAAAACACGATTTCTAGAAATCCTCAAACGATTAGGCTTCCTCGATTGACACTAAATGGAGATCAATGAGATTTCAAATGGCCGAGTGCAAACGTATTGAATGTCTAATAGAAATGTATGTATTGATTTGACCCACAACTTCGTGCAGATGTTCGCCAAGTTGGCATCTGATTGCTATTGTTAGCGGAGATGGTTAACTTCCACCGGACAGCTTTGCATCTTCATTGGAAGCTTGTCTTAGAGAATGTTTGGTGTGAAAGCGTATTGGTGAAAATAATTCGATCTTTTTTTTTCATTCTTGTATGTTTCTTCGTGTTGTGCATGAAAATTGAACATTTATTAGAAGTGTAATAAAGATAGTGTATGTAGATACTTTCTAACAATTTACATAGAGAATTCTCTTATTTCGATTATGACTAAAAGATCTATAAACCTCAATCTATAAAGATTCATGGTGCAGTGGCAGAATTAGACTCATACGCTTGGATGTAGCTCATTGCAGTGAAAAAAGATTGTTAATCTCTGAAAACGAAGAGATTGAAAAAAGGCTGAGCCGTATTCGAAGCCTGATGATCGCATAACAAGAAATATGAATCTGATCTCCTAATGGTGCATGGATATATCCTTTGCGTACGCGATCCGAGAATTTAATCGGCATAAATCTGCCGGCACAATTAAATTGATCTAGGCTGGTAGAACTGGGTTCGTCCGTTCAGCGAGCAAGCGATCGCCGCGAATATTTTCCCCAGACATATTTCTGGGCGCATCGCTTCATTAATTCAGCGGACCATTAATTTCACCGAGTTTCTGGATACACCGCCACGACCACTGGAATTTTCTCTCCGTAGAAGACACGAGGCGTGTAATATTTTACGAGCGGAGACCCCCGCGCGAGAATCGACCATGTTTCCGAATGATTTCGTAGCGTTTTCCTCTCTTTGTCTTTCTTTCCGCCGGGTCTCGCGTGCAGCCGTTGAATTGTAGCGAACGAAATAGCGCGGCGCATAAAGAAGGCCAA
The DNA here is from genome assembly GCA_028455605.1 of Lasioglossum malachurum. NCBI lineage: Eukaryota > Metazoa > Arthropoda > Insecta > Hymenoptera > Halictidae > Lasioglossum > Lasioglossum malachurum. Next base: position 8,045,611 of record CM052313.1, on the reverse strand, counting down.
TTGAAACATATCGGGAACGTGCGCGAGAATTTATGATACATATATCTTTTCATTAAGCCAGCATTCGATGAACCTGAGCGCCACGGTGTAACCTTGGGACCAGGGACAAGCATTTCGTTGCGGGTTTACCCTCGGCACAAGGCTGCCATTGCAACTCCTGCTGCAAGGTTGCTTTTGTGCTAACTGGGTGGAAACATTAATTTACAGAGAGTGCTATTCAAGCAATGAATTTTAGTGAATAAGATATTTTCTCATTTGTTCGATGGTATCTTGCCAAAAATAGTAAATAAGATAATATTTTATTGATTAAAGTTCACCGCTTGAATAAAGAAATTCGGTTTTATTTTACCCAATACATCCACACAGGAGCCAGATAAAATTTGTACTCCTTTTTCAACGGATCCTATAAAGCTGAGACTAATACATTGATGTCCTTAAATATGTTTAGCATGTCTAGTGATGACATGAAAATTTGGACAGTTACTTGATCAGCAGGTGGCCGCAGTTTCAAATTAAATCATACTATTTCATTATCCCTGAAAAAATACATTTAAGAGAATTTCTTAAAATGTTGCACAGACACTAAAATTTACTTTATATACGCAATTTTCTTCGCGCGTGGAGGTGCAGAAATTAATGATACGAAACTCCAGTACTTTATAAGAGAATCTCCCCCAGTAATTTTAGTCGGTATCGTAGGTCAGTAACTTTCGAGGGTGGCTTTTAGCAATTTAGTTCTTCAAAAGAAAGTCTCGGAACGATGCGAGTTGCCTGGCTGTCCGGTGCTCGCACGCAGCCGGAGTAATTCACACTCGCAGGCGTGCACGTTCCACACGCACGAAACGCAACACGGTGGAAAAGAATCAAGCAATAAACGCCCCGTACAAATCGACGTCATAACTATTAATACGTGTACGATACACCGTATCTCGAGGTGGAATCGGTTGTAACTATTCACTTTCGCCCCGGGTTGTCTCGATTATTTGATTTCGCCGTTTCCAGTCGCCTAATCGGATCTTTATTCGGAATAAAAATTTTCTAAATAGATTACGACGTATCGGAAATAAATAAAAATTTGTTTTCTTTTGTTTTTTACTTGAAAGGCAAGCAGCACTCGTTTCGGTGATAAAAAGCATCAAACAAAATCAGCTTGTCTTGACGGTAGATCCGTGTTCAATTAGCTGGTACATGAAACTTCGAGCGACATTTATTAGTATGGTAATAATAATACAACCGGAACAAATAAAACAGTCGGACGTAAAAGGCTGTAAAGCGGATTGCGAGATGAAAATTAATTCTCCACAATATTTCGTATGATTTAACGGTGTAGCCGGCTTCTGGAACTTAAATTTGACAACGGCATGTGCTAGACCAACGGCCCCGATCACCATAAAACACTATGATATAGATTAATAAAAGAACCACTTGAGCTCGTGAATCGTGCTAGCATAAAGTCGCCGTTTTATGTACCATAAAATGTTACGGCACTTCTTCGCGAGCCGCATTTGCACTCATGTGGTGCGAGAAAATAAAAAGTATAAAGGCGAACATGCGCGAGCGAGATTTACTCTTCGACGTGGATCGACCTGTACCAAAATGTCTGAGTGCGAACACAATTAATAGAAAATTACAGCTGTAAATGATCTGTAAATTAATAGAAAATTACATCTGCAAATGTTTCAAGACAAAGCTTTTGGAAGGACAGGAACAAAATTGCTCGTTTATGCGCAAATTTGTACATAAAAATGTTGTATATTTTTATCCAAAAGATATACATTTACTTAAAATATTATTTTATATTTTGCGCGGCCAATCGCAATTCGCTAATATAACGCGAATGTGTTCAAGCCTCGTTCTCGAGTCAGCAAGCATTATCCAATTTGCAACGGAATCATAGTTAACGATGATCCGGTTCGAAGAGAGTGTTCGAAGGTCTTCCACGTGAAGACACAAATCAGGCCTGTAGTTTGGTGAATTATAGCAGGCGAGCCCAACGGCCAAGACACAAAGACGCATTCCAATACTAACATTGGTTCCCCTAAGGGAACGATGGTTGGATGGAAACTTAGAAGGGAATAAATCTGGGGGAGAAAGACGAAGAGTGGCGTCGTTAGAGCCTGCTCATAAGACCTCGGAGATACGAGGCTGTTTTGGCGAATCGGCGGATTTATCGCGTGGGTTTCGCACGCTTTTTCAGACCGTGAAGCCCGGCTGCAATTGCCTCGATATTTTCAGAACTCGGACGCCGTCTGCGACCTCGTCTTCGACCGTCTGCGAACCCTTCTGTTGATTTTTCGTCCTCGATCGTCCTTGCGCGAAAACCGCCGACAACGTTGCGGGTGGGTGGAAAAATAATAGCGGCTTTTGTTCCTAAATTTCAAAGTTCTATATCATACACATAATTAACGATGGAAAACAGATTCTGATTTTATTGGTAGAAAAATAATAGCGGCTTCTGTTCATTGAATTTCAGAGTTCTATACCATACACATAGCTAACGATGGAAAATAAATTGAATAAAATATTTTCTATTTTTCCATCCAAACAAGGAATTGTTATTTATCAAGTCAGAAAGTTTTTCGAGTACCAAACAGAATTGCTGGTTCGGTTGGTGCCCGTTCCCCTTGTCCTTGTCTACGAGTCCCTTGGCTCGTAGTCTCTCGCTTCCTCTTCGCCAACGTTTTCTCTTGATTCGCAGCGTATCTTAATGCACGGTACGTGTGCAATATGGCAGCTTGCGGCCCGTATATCGAGGGTTCATAGCGGGGCCCACGAGGTCACGACCCAATCGCCAGAAATTCCTTTATCTTCATTCCTGCGTTTTTATTACACCCTCGCCGCCTTCTCTGTACGTCGCCCGTTCGATGAACCTTAATTGCAACCCACGAGGGGTCTTTGTTGCGTCGGGCTCCTCTACCGAAACGATCATAAGCTTCGCTACAGGCGTGAACGCTTCTACTACAATGTGTTACCTCGGCATGGCTAATTTTTCAGAGCAGTTATACCCGACGTAAAGATCGCCCATTATTCGATCCAGCTGAACAATGCTCCTTCGAAATTTCCTTTACCGTTGTTCGATTATATTATTAACAATTGATTCTATCCATTGAATGGCTCGCCGAGGTCAGAATCGAACGAAACAATTTCTCCTGATCGATCCTTCTGTTTCTCTGCCAGTATATTGGGTCCATAAACAAATTCCTGATTCTTCGTAATTTCTCTTCGAACTTTTATATTCGTTGCACACAGAGTTCGAAACAGACGTAATTGAAATATCGCCTAAACGAATGGTTTTAAGAAGGTTAACAATTATTTATGGGAAAAATAATTAACTGCGTAAAATTGACAAATAAATCGAAATGCGTAACTCTAAAATGCAATGATAAAAACCGCAATTACTTTTACACGAACCACATGCATACAAAGTGTCTGAAGCATCTGAAATGTTCCTGTCCAACTTCCTGCGGCGTTTCGAGCGAATACGGGACACGGTAAATGTGACCGTGCCCCTGAACGCTTCAGTTGAGATTGAAATTATGGTTATTCTTCCTCCTACTTTCATCCTACTTTAGATTTTCTCTTAGGCAGGAAGTTTCCGCGATCGGCAATTTCCTGATGCGAAACCGCCGCGCCGCACCGTAATGTTTCAATCCGGTCCGATTGAACTTGGCGGGCGTGCGGGAACGAGATTTTGCGAGCCGTTGCATTTGTAATCGGTTATCGGCCGGTCCGATCTTGCCGTTGGAGGGATGATCGCCAATTCATAATACAAAAGTGTTCTCACAGGAATTAATCGGATAGCCGGGGCTACAGTATCGAGATTGTTGCGATTAGGAACGCGGAACGATACCGAACCTCGAGATTGAGAGACGGCGGAACGATAACTCGACTACCGTTAAAACAACGGGCGGGTTACGTTACCTCGCCGTACACGCGGAATACTGTTACTTTAACGCAATTTCGCGAATTAGCGTTTTGAACATGGGATCGGAAACGTGTGGAACACGCCAAAAGGTTCTACTGCGAAGGTGTAACTCTTTTAAATGAATCGTTCGTTCGTGAGGAAAGGGGGACTAAAAAAATAAAAGCTTGCAAGTATGCTTGTTAAAACTTGACAAGTGGCAAGATGTGCGCGTTTTCTTTATAAGTTTCATACTTAACGACCTGATATATATTCAAAATGTGACGCTTGAGTTCATTTTACGATAAAAATTAATTGGAATTAATTTGGAAGAATAATGTTTCTTTCCGTATACATAGAATTATTCTGCATTTACCGAATACCGATTAATTTATCTTGCCGCGGGCTACGTACCGTTGTTTATGAATTTACAATTTTAACGGACGCAGGAACGTGAAACGAAACTTCCGTCGTGAAAATGCTGCAATACCTAGCACATATGCTCGGAATTGCGTGTAACGTTTCTCCACGCACAAAACGGTGCAGAATTATTCGTTGTAGCAATTCGACACGTAACATCCTCTTGATTGTTTTTACGTTTCTTTGATTAATTGCGTTCAATGACTGTGGCTCGACACGCACGCTTCGTTATTTCGCCAGGAGAGCCACTTATTTGTTAACGAGCGGGTAATATTTCCCGTACGTATGTATGTACACCGTTAGAAATCTGATTGTGCTAATTCCTTCTTCGGTGTAAACTCATAAACTGCGGGACGTATGATTTTTTCAAGAAGCTTGCCTACAACTTGATTAACATAATTCGCAGTAAATATATTCTTGATCATCTTATAAAAAGACACGATTAGACCGGGTTCTGGATCATTTTACAAAAAGAGAAAAAGCAAGAATAAATTCTGGCACGTTGAAATAAATATGCAAACGTTCCTAGCTTCGTTTATGCTTTCTATTCGAGTGAGTTTCACTTATTCGCATATTCCGTACCGACAGATTATCCTTAATCCAATAACAAGAGATTTTTCAGCTCAGTCTAATAAAATTAACGTAATTGCGTAACATCGCGGTGAAAAAAGAGTAGCTATTTCGTGAAGAATCTCGATGGAACATATGGCTCCTATTGATCTACGCCGTGAACCCGTTCGGATTTGAAAAAGATCAGAACCACCTTGATCCCGATAGTCCAGGGAAACCGTATTCGTATTTAATAACAACCACGTGTACGAGGAATTTGAACGACTAACCTGATTACCGTCCATCGTCCAGCATTACCTTCCACGTCCATCCATTAACCAATATTATTCATGCATGAATTGCTTGTTGAAATCGTAGCCGCCGGATTTCGTTTCGCTCAGCATGGAAACAAGATCGAACGGTGGACTCCCGGGTGAAAACGCATCTTGTCGATCTAGCATCGCGAAATGAAAACGTCCATGGAGTCACCGGGGTTTCCCATCGATCCTCTTTTGCTCTTGGCTAAAAGTAGCCTTCGTGTTCACGGTACACTCGGCCGGAATCGCAAAATGCTCAACAAAATTCGTGTCTCTATTATTAATTACTAGATTGCGGATCTTTACGCATTTATGAAAAAATTGGTTGCGCAATAGTTATTAAATTCTTCTACTTGTTGTTACTCTAAAACAAAAATTGTCTCTTTTTTTGCATGATCACTATTTCTTGCTTATATCCAGAAAAGTATTTCTTTAATATCGTAGATACACCGTTCAGACGTAGATTGATTACATTCCAGTAACTACATTCTCGTAAACGCTCGTCCACTTCGTTTCCCGATAAAATCTCTTCTGTATCCATTTAACTCGACTACTTCGACTACTCCACCGCGTTAATTTGGAGACGAGTGTCGGATTCCGAAAAAATCGCCAGTATTAAAGATCGCGCACGGAAATTCAATGGATTCGTTAGGCTACAGCGATGTGTTAATGCTGTTTTCACCATCCCTGTGCGCAACCGCCGCTAAGGAGATTACGTAGATTTGCGTTAACGTTTCGATATTAATGGCAGCGCACGATTGCCACGGGCTAGGAGGCAGCACCGGTGTTAAGAAGATAAAAGGGTAGAGGGCAGAAATCTTAACTCACTCCTAAACATGAAAGCCACCGCGTCGACTTAGCGCGAGTTATACCGATCCGCTAGTACTACGCACCCGCGACGCTTTAAATTACGGTTCAATGCACGCGATGCAGCCGCCAAGCCGCTGCAATCTGCTCTAACTCGCCGATTAAGTAAAGCGTCGATCCCGGTACTCGTGTTGCGCAAAGTTCGTATAATAGATACAAGAACTATAAAAAAAAAACGATTTTTTATCCTATTAACTACGATGCACTTTGTTAAAAACATGCGAACAAAAATTAAGTGCGTCGCATAAATTATTGTCTTTAAAACTTCAACGAGAGGTATGCATTTTTTACGGATTTTTGCAGATCTTCAATTTTTTAAAACATGTTTGCCTAATCCGAAAAATCTGGATACACATTAACAATCATATTAAGGTGCAACTACCATAATAATGTGGAAACGTGGAAACGCGGCCTTAAAGAAAATCATACGATCCTGAAATAAAATCATACGTTGCTACTAGGAATTGCTACTAATTGAGAAGGATCGTCGCTAGATCGCAGACGCTCGTGAAACGATCGTTGGCATCGCAGTCCCCTAGATAGATATACAGTTGTCGTGACCCGATGCCGATCCCCGTCCGATCGGTCGAAGATATACGCGAAAATGTCGCAAGAACGGCGACAGTTAGACGATCCTTGGAGGGCTTTTCCGTGACTCGTTTACGAGCACGTTGTACCTGACATTCCGGGTCTACGCTCGCGGAAGAACGTGTTCTCTGGCGAGTCATTCCTCAGGAATCCCTTCGAGGCAAGTAAAACCGGCCTTGGACCTCCTTGAGGCCCCTTGTGTCAATATGCTGCGACTGCACAGCCTTCCCCTCTTTGACATGCAGATCAGTACTGCCAGAAGAAACAAACGTGCTTGGCTTTCACGAACCAGGAACACCGCTCCGCACCGTGCCGCGCCGGTTACGATGCCCTCGCTTCGGCGCCCACCAAATCCGCAATTGCACCCTCCTATAGATCATACGAAATTGTGCAACCTTGCCGGTTTTATTCTCCACCAATAAATCGCGTGGTTAAAAAAAAAATGGAATCTCTTAAAAAGTGCAAAAGAGTTGCAACTTTTTCTTTTTTAGATTCATAATAATTTAATATATTGGGTTCGTCGGAAAGTTCCCGCCGATTTCCGATAGATGATAGAAAAGAAATAGATATCGGAAATCGGCGGGAACTTTGCGAACGACCCAATACTTAAAATATACTTATTAAAACATCTATTTTTCACTTCATTACTAAACTCAGCCTTTCAACATCGTTATGTTTTACTAATTCTACAAGAGCATATCCTTAACTATGATTTGCTGACGGATAATCAAGAATTATTGAATTTTCATATTTCGAGTTTCTGCCAGATTTTCGGGGCTGCAACGACACTGCACGACTGTGATGTTTCACCTACTGTGGAAATGATACTCTTCCTACTGATGTCGAATCATCTCTGAAAGCTGTCCTCTTGTCAGAAATTTTATTTCACATGAATAATGCTCCAACAATTTGTTCATATAATGATTGATCGCGATCACTGATACGGTTCAATCGGATTAAGTAGTTCGAGATCGTTCCACCGTGACAGGAAATCAACCGGCAAGTTTTCGCAGGAAATATAAATTTCGGGAAGTTACTAGGGAGAAATAATCGCAACTAATTAACACCATCGAACGGACGCGAGATGGACCTTCGTTGGTTACACGGTGAGCCTTGGATTCGATAAAATCTCTGAATGCGGTTTAGATTTACGGGGATATCAAGATATACTCGAACGCGATCGGTATCGAGGTGTGTGCGTGGCCGTATCGATATCCTGATTTCCGCCGACATTCTTGCAGGCTGCATTGCTCTTCTCGATTCAGTACCATCAGACAGAGGATACAGAGCGTGTCGGCATCACGGTTAGAGCTGTCGTCGATTCCACGGCTTCCTTTACCCACTCCCTAAATCTGATTACCGGTGTGAACTGTGTTTCTATGCAGTACCATGATCGCGTCTTGAAAAACATGCTGTTCAGTTTCATTATTTTCTCATTAATTCCAAGTAAGGATAGTAATAGTTTTAAAGACACCAATTTCATAAAAATTCTGAATTTTCACATTTTTTTATAAAGTGCATCGTGGTTAATAAAATTAACAAATCGATTATTCGACGTTTTTTACCTCAATCTATTTTCTTTGCTGTCTACATTGAGTCCAAAAAGAGGATTAACATTAATCTAGCAGAAATGGATTCGAAAACATGTGAAAGAAAATGTCTATGTGAATGGATCCAGTTCTGGCTGCCCACGGAATTGTCGGAAGCGACCGCCGTTCAAAGGTTAAACAATAAATACAGGTTCTAAAATTCGTGAAAGCCTGGTTTTAACATAATCAGATGGAGGTTGTTGCCTGATGTAATAATTTCGAGTAAAGAATGGCCAGGTTTACGGTTGTTTGCCTGGCCATTGTGATCGAGCCGGTTTAAAGTCGTCTCGTTTCCGTCGCGACGCACAAAAGGACTCACTTTATGTAACGTTTAACATTGAGTTTTATGGTACAGTAGCCACGCGATACCGAGAAATTTTTACGGGTGACGGAAGATCCATCCATGCATTCAACGAATTGGATGCACCGAGTCGTGAAGAACAAATCACCCGGCGCGGCGATGGAGATGCACGTTTATACGAGTAAATCCGATGGTTGTAAATTCTTCAGAATCGAAATGGAGGAAACGTATTCGCAAATCAGTACTACTTATTCGAGACATTCTTCCATTCTTTCGAAACACATTAGTCATGCGCATAAAACGAAGCAATTCAGTACACAGCGAGATAACCTATCTGAGATGCAAATGAAATTTTTTTAGAAAAATCGAGAATTTATTGTGGAAACCTCCAGGCGATTTTTAAAGAAATGGAACAATTAAGGGTGCGGTTTTTCATTCCCACGGCACACGCCCTTTATAGTGACCACTCCTCTATCTGAATAAATAAGTCCGCGTACGGTTACACATGATTTTGCATATTCCCGTGCTCGACGATTAGCGAGATAGAGATTGACGGCTATTATCAATTATCCATGCTATCCTTCATGGGTTTCCTTAGTTTCCTGGCTACCAGACGTTGATCAATCATTTTTGCAATTTTCCTACCGGCGTATCACGCGGAATAACTCGAGAACACTTTTTCTCCGCGTTTTTTACTGCATAAGTCCCGCATTAACTTTGCCACCTTTTCCATCCGTACGTTAGTATTACTTTGCACTACTTTACTTTCTAATAATTATTTCATATAAAAATGAATTCTTAAAATTGGACACGCATATAATTACGTTCTGAACTCGTGCAAAATGATTGGGGTAGAGGCATGTTCCATTGGCTGGTGCTCGGGGGATGAAATAAATGCAATGTAAGATTCGCTAAGCAATGCGGTTCTGGTCCAATTATTTTTAATTTCGCACGAGCCGAAATTTTTCGCCGACGCGGCGCGGTGGTCCAAGATCAACAGCCTTGAAAAGCTTTCAGCTGATCGCAAAAGCGACGCTCCCTGAAATAGAACTTTCGCAACGGATGTGCTGCGCAAACACAACTTCCTTGCAATAATATTTGCGCATTGAGCGATATGCGAGGGTTTAGGAACGGGGACCGGAAGAAATATATCGGTCCATCTATCGTTCCATCTATCGTTCCATCTAAGGTTCCAGCTATCGCGAAATTTCACGGGAAAAATTCAATGCCGAACGATTAGCGGGCCATTACTGTTATACTAATTAATAAACTGCAGGTTTTTTAATGCAATTTTCAATTTTTGTAGACAAATTTAATAAGAAAATTAAGCTAAATAAAAATTTTAGACTAATTTGAGTCTAGTAATAACTAGACGCAAGAGCTAAATATAAATTTATATTGTTCATTAACACTTTTAATGTGTGCGGTGAAAATAATATATTATGATACAGTTAAAGAATTTTAATATTTTCACACTGTTTTAAATTGCGCCTGCTCATTTTTGTTATAAATGCATAAAATCCGGAGTCCAGCAATAACATTTTTGGGTGCAAAATAAAAAAAAAATGTACTGAATTCTGTCGAATTTGATACCATAGCTGTTGTTGAACATTTTTATAAACCAAAAATGCATAAAGATCTGCAGTCTACTTACATTAAAAATTGTAAGTGAAACGATCGCTCAATTAATCCGTTATTGAGACGCGGTTCGCTAGAATGTTGCAGAAAACAAGGTTCTAGATTCTAGACGGACTATTACACGTATCTCTCGCTGCTAATTTATAGCTAATCCGTCACGCGATATTCGTTTAATCATTACAATATCCGTTAATTACCGGCGATGCGTATCGCGGAACATAGTAAATTAATCAGTTCGTTAATACCGGCCGAAGTAGTGTGCTTTCTTCTTCTCGGATCGAACCTTTAAATACACTGTTACGCCTGCCGAGATCCCATGAACCAGTTCAGTGGTCTCACATGCTTTTTCCTTTCTTTTTTCTTCCCCCGTTCTCTAACGACGGCCATTTCCCTGTTTCGATCTTCGTCTAACTTCGCGTTATCTCGTCACGGTTCCGCTCGAAACATTGAAGACCGCGCGAAGTTACTTTAAATAATTTAATTATCTGCTCTTGCTATCTATTTTCTTGACGTGTTTCAAGGTTTTCTTCGCGGTATCTTCTTCTTGCTATACGGTCGCTCAACGCGTCCTTTTTGCACGAGTCTCACTGCGATGCTGTTAACGATCCCGGTATTCGATACTGGGTTCATTGATTTTTACACTGGTTTTTCCTCTACCAGCGAGACAGCTTTATCTTTTTGCTGGATCCCCCACCTTTTCTCTAGATCTTCCTCGTTATCTGCTCCGATGCTCCCGTTTCTTTGCACGATACACTGCTTCTCTGCGCCGCCTTTTTCCTATTGTCCAGCGTACTCTTTTCTTTACCATTGTTCGGCTGTCTGGAGATCTTCTTTCGAAGCTGCTCTTCTAGTTCACGGTTGCTCGAGTTTTAATTGCTGCCTTTGGCCGTTGTTCTTTAAAGAGCTCTTATTCCGATTCGTCGCGTTCGATTGTTGTTTGCTTCTTTATGTTCGGGATATTACACAGGATGTAGCAGCTCCACTAGAACTGTGCGACAGTTACGGAGAGATTAATGTATTGGGAGCTGGAGAGAAGTCATCTGGGGGCCTGTCTGTTCAGGCTTCAACGGTACACGCTAGTATGTGTGACCACGTATTGTTAGTCGATATTTCGTTAGAGCCGGAAATACGTGAAGTAACTTCTTTCAAGCTTCCAATAATACTAGGCAATTCCAGTGTTAAAGTCTGAAGACGTCAGTTCGGTACGTTTCCTTGCTCTTCCCATTACCGACGACAACGGTCGCGAAGCATGAAATCGTCTCGACGCGACGCAGCGCTGTCTGCGATCTGGAACACCACCTCCACCTCCAGAAGTTCATTTCCTGTCAGTTCGCCGGTTAATAAGGTTTCCTGTTGCTCGGTTCCAGGGACGAGGCGTAGGATGGGCCGGGCCGTGCGACGAGTCGTGCTACACTGAAGAGGAGGAGCTCCCCGAAGACGAGAGAGAAGGAGGAAGGAACGAAGGATGCCTGCCTCGCAAACCGCCGCCACGGAGCGGCGAAATGAGAGGACAGTGAGTATCCTTTCAATAAGGAGTTTTATGCGAAATAAAAATATCTGAATCGCAACTGTGCTGATTTATTTTTATCGATGTTACGTATGACTGACGATCATTATAACAGAAGAACTACCGAGATGAAATAAATCTTGAGATATTATCTTATTTGAATAGGAGTATTGAAATTCTTCTTTTCAATACATTTTATTTTGAATGCCAGCTCCGATCGTTAGCATGGCAAGTGTTCTCCTTTTTTCGAGATTCTTCGTTACCAACGCCCGTCCTAGACATTTCACGCGGAAGCTGAGCCTCTTGGAAGCTGGAGAAAGGTTTCTCTTAAGCCGTTAATCAAGCAGCTTGTCAGTCAAGAGTACGCTTCAACGAGTACGACTCAAAAATTCGCTGAAACGAATTCGGTTCGTCCCGATCGAAACTCCTTAACCAGTTTCAGACATGGATGACTGGAATACTATTCCGTGCTACAAAGAGGGAACAGTCTATTTCATTTTGAATCGAAGAAGTACTGATACTAATAGTTTGCTCAAATATAGAAATATAAATCCATATTCCCATTTATTTGTACCTCCGCGTTGCTGCTTCACCCTTTCCTCAGTCAGCGACCCGTCTTGACCTATTCTTTCTGAAGAGGACTTTGACGCTATGGCACGTCATTATACTCTGCTCAGAGTCGCGCCCTCTTAGCGAAGAAATTTCCGCTGCAAGCAAATCCCAAGAGCAATTCAAGTTTGCCTGCCTGTGTGCAGACAGCATGTCACCACGAGCCTCCGTAGATGAGCCTTAGTATAATTCTGATAATAAATGATAACGCTATCTCGCAATTGATAAAATACGTCGCGTATAAGAAAGTTGACAGACAATAGCAGCAGAGAAAGAAATTAATCCTCAGTCACAAATATTGTTTTCCCATCGATCATAACTAAACTACGGATATTTATAAACTGATGGCTTACGTTTTGGATCTGCAAAGGCTGTGCACTTTCTTGAAATTTGTCTACAGAAATTGGAAAATTCATAAACATCCGCAGCCTAGTCGTAGTACAGTATATATAATCGAAATAAAGGGAAGGAATCGAACGTAATTGTTTATCACTTTCAGATCACACACGAGCCGCCAAAATTAAAAACCACTCTGAAAACGCCTCCGAAGCAAGCAACCAATCCTCTTCAATTCGTCAAAGTTGGACCATGCTCCTTATACCGTACCGCTCAGGAGCAGCTGCAGAAGGTTCAAGAGGTGAAGAAAATCAAACAAGAGGTCCGCGATGACCCGGAAGATTGGCAATCGGTATGATCAGAGATACATCTATTTATCATGAACCTTACACGAACCTTACAGCGTGAAATAAATGCGAGGAATTTCTGAATACAGTCAAAAGCATTATTCGTAATTTATTTACAGAATCTGGACAATTGGAAGAGCAGTCGGAGGAAGCGCCAGGAGCACATAATCGAGCGAGTGGTGGAGGTGAAGAAACTCGAGCTGGAGGAACACGATCGGCAGCGTCGTCGAAGCAAAACTTTCTCGGAAATGATGGAGGAGAGAGGCAATAGGGGTCGCAAACTGAGCATCAGCTTGGCCATGTATCACGAGGAAGATGCTAATGACTTGAGTGACCTTGGCATAGGCACCAGCAGTGGAAAGAGCTCGGTCAGCGGCGACACTCACGATGACACGCACAGTGTCCTGGTAAGATGAACGTCTGTTTCAGTAATAAAAGACATAAGTATAGTACAATTGCGCTTACGAAGCAGAAACCGATTTCTTCCTAAATTGATATACGAGTCAGCCTCTTGTGTTTCGTAAGGTATACTCAGAAGATGGATACCTGAATAGTGTACTACCGCGATTTATATCAATGAATGTTAACACTCTATCTCACAATCTTCCTGCAAAATTTCATGTCCTTTTCTTCGTACACATGTATCTATAAAATGACTCAGAACCAAAACGGGTTTATTAACAAAATTGGGCACACGGATAACCAGGAGTTTCAATCTCTTTTCTTTTTGCAATCTGTTGGCGATCGTAATTTTACAATTCGCACAGTTCACATAATTGATGAGCTACAATGATGAATTACAATGTCTACTACAATGAATAACTCTTTTTCAATTTCCCTGTAAGGCTAGAAGGAGCAGAGAAATTGAAGTCGTTCGATCCATTCATAGAAAAGTTATTCTGATTTAAAATGTGTGTGATAAATTATGTGCGTAACTGCATAGGATTGGCTGTTAAGATACACACATGCATACATACACCGTTCGTACTTCAACTCTATCCATTAAACCTCTAAAAACCGATGTTATCGTCAAATTTGAATAAAAAAATCACAAATTTGCTTCCAGAGCGACAGAGACAGCGAGATCGAGAAGAACCACTCGGACCTAGATAACGTGCCAAGCGAAAACGTGATCAGCAACGACATAACGTCATCGTCAGCGACCACAGTCTCTTCGACGAGCACGACGACGAAGAAGCCGTTCGGTAACGGGTTCCACAGCAACCATAACCACAACAACCAGGAGTACGACTCAGCGACGACAGCAACGACTAGTTCCCCTGAACCTGAAGAATACACGTACGAAGGTGCAATTCGTAGTTACGTGTCGAGGGTATCGCAGAACATACCGAGAAGATCGTTAGTTAGCCTGGACGCAAAATTGGACAGCGCGAAGTCATCGACGAACGGTTCTAAAACGAGTTTGAACGAGGAGAGCAAGTCCGCGATGCCGGTGGTGAAGGTGGACATACTGAAGAGGCGGGAGATCTTCGAGAAAGCGACGCTGAAGAACACCGAAGGTAAAGCGAACAATAGGCTGTCCGGCGATTTCACCGGTACGAAATCGATCAAGGAAAGACTATCGAACTTGGAGAAGCAGAAGCACGAACCGGAGAGTACTGAGAAAAGCGGCAAGTCTTTGAACAGACTGTCTGGGGACATGAGCTCGATCCGCGAGAGACTATCCCATCTGGAGAAACAGGCTTCGGAGAGGGAGAGCAAGAGCTCCGTTCACCGCAAGCTTAGCACGGAGGAATTGGAGACGGTCAGACCTCTTCGAGAGAGACTGTCCACCCTGGAGAAATACAGCAGCAGCGACGAGTCATCCGTGCCTGGAACTGCTCATGAATCTCGACACAACGGTGAACTTTCTGCCAGGACGATAAAGGATCGGCTTAGCGCTCTGGACACGGTCAGAAGCAAAGAAACCGACAAAAGATCCTTCGTTGGGAAACATTCGTTATGTTTTCGGGATCAGGAGAACAGAATCGACACCTCCACACCCAGCGAGAGAAGCTCTTCACCCGATTCAGAGTATCGCGTGCCGAGAGCTGCGTTCCACAGGAGCCTCGACTCCCTGGATGCTGATGCTTCAAGTGGTCCCGACACCTTCGAGCGTGTACAAAGCCTAGAAGAGCTCGATTACGGTAGACGTTACCCGGCATCCTCCTCGTCCGCGGAACTTCTCAACGACACCGATCGTGAAGATTCGGGGATCCACACCGCTGATGTTAGCTGCTCCGTTAGTCAAGCCGACGAACCGGTCGACGAGGACATCGTGCACGCTAGCGCGATCATCGAGAGGCAGGAAGTCATCGAAGAGAAACCCGAGGAACCTCGTGAAGAGACGGCGAAGGAGAACGTTGCTGAAGAGAGCAACGTCGTGATCGAAATACCGACGAGTTCCGCCAGCCAACAGGAAGCAGTAGTAACAAAGAAGGTAAGTCGTTATGGTGACGTTGCATGCTTGTTCCATCGGGTAAGCTCGGTTTTCATCGGCGTCGTTTTCATCGTTTCGTGGAATATATTTATTATACAGTGTCGTTGCTTCAGAGATTTTTGGACGTTGATTTCGAGGGGCTTTTGTCAAAATTGCGAGGGTGAGTCGTTCTATGATATCAAGTTCTGTTTAAATTTTGTATGAAGAACGAGGAACATTTACCAATATACAGGGTGAACCACGAATCTTGACCAGTAGAGATTACTCTGTTATTAGCAGTCCGATCGAAAATGTTTTTATCAGGTATAGCATGGTTTCAAGAGAGTTTTCACGTGATTATAACAGATTTTTCGTCAACTCTTTTTTTTCCATGATTTCTCAAGGTCACCTTCAATTTGTTTGCAAATACACCTGTAATTTTTTTACGTCTACTTGTTAGAGGATTTCAAGGCGAATTCGGTGGGGGGTGTCATAACATTTTAAAAATTGCAAAAAATTTCTAATAACAGAGCAATCTCTATTGGTTATATGATTCGTGGTTCACCCTGTGTTCACAACGTTTGTCCGACTATCTGTCATTGTGAAATACTTTGAAAGTAGTTATCCCAGACATTGATTTATGGAAGGCTCACGTGTTTACGTGTCGATGTATGTTTTCATTCATAAAGATTTGAAGAATTTTGTATCATACATTCCGATTTCAAGGAGCAAACGACGATACATTGAACCGATTTAAGTTGTTCGGTTAAGGGACGTCACCGGCGATTCGATCTATCCAATAACTCTTTGGTTCTCTAGGGTACTGCTGACACTTCTGGGGAACTATCGACTAACAAATCACAATCGCAAGCTCACACAGAGGTTACTAACTCTCGCACACTTCGTTCCTGTCCCGCTACGTGTCGCCCGATCGTATACCAAAGTCCCAAAGTGCCCCCGCGAAGAACTCCCCCGGAGACCCCTCCCAAGCCAAAGTCATCTGCACCCAAAGAGCTGACCGATGCCAAAGCAGAATCTCAGTCAACCAAAGAAACGAACGCATCGTCGAGTTCCAAGCTTCTCGCGGAGGAGCAAGATTGCGTTATCGACGAAAAAGCGGACTCGACTATGGTCCCTAGTTCATTAACATCGCCGTTAGATTCGAGTTTGATGAACGAGAGCTGTCCTGCGTCGCCCGGCAGGACAGTGACAGTTCCAACGACCTTGCAGTTAGAGTCCAACGCTACCTCAGCCTTCTCTTCCGCGAAGGAATCCGCGAAGACCACGCCGGTCACATCACCGCGATCGACATCCAAGATCCCTACTCCGTTCCCTCGAAAGACAATCAGCAGCAAATCGTCGCCGACGAGTTCCACATCCTCTCTGAGCCCGCCTGTCTCGCCTTCTTCACCGAAAGCGCCGTCTATCAAGTCGAGAACGTCGAACACGAAGAGTCCAAGTAGTCAGCTGTGTTCGCCTCAATTCCCAAAAGCTTCGGAGATACCTGTTCCTGTTAGTTCCAATACGGCGTCGATCAATATTCCATCCGGCTCCTGCATACCGGTTCCAAGCTCACCCAGTCTAGAACAATCATCCGTGTCCTTCGCGAAACACCTTCCATCGTCCCTTTCATCCAACACGAAACATCAGGTGACGGTGGGTGAAGAGACACTGGCTGCCAATAGACGCCGAACGGTGGTGGAAATTTGCGAAAAGGTGGTGGTACCTCAGGGCAAGACACCTACGTCACCTCCAGCGACACCGTTCATCACCGTGGATCGCGTGGTACACAAGCAGAGCCCAGCGACCGAGGTTAGGACCGAACAACAATCTAACTGTCCCTCGAGAAAGTAAAACAGCGCGGACAGTGACTCGCCTTTGGCTGTCTTCGCGTAGCGCGTTGTCTCTCGCCCCTCTTGTTAGACCTAGCTTCGTCTAACATCCATTAGATCTTGTACATAAGAATGGGCTTAGAACGGGCGCCCTGGTGGTGGGACACACTCGGTCGATGAAAGAGCCCAGCTCAAAAATAGATACTGGTCCTCGATTGGAAGTTCTAGGTTTTGCACTCGAAATTCGCCCTTTTGCAAATCAATTTCACCCATTACGAATATTTAAAATTAAGCAATTATTTATTTAGATTGAATTATATATATTTATTTAGACTGCGAGGGAAACATAAATACCCAATACTAATTACTTTTAAATCAAAATTCTTTGTTTGTAGAAGATTGAAATTGATTTGCAAAAGGGTGAATTTGAAGTGCTAAACTTGCATTCTCTGATCATCTTCCCCCAAACTACCGTAGTTAGAAGCTGACCATAGTTACCAAATGATCTACTTGATATAGCATTCTGCTAGTGTTCTAATAAGGATGCACAGACCTAACTAAACAAAAAGATTAGAATTCGTATCTTTAAATATTTTACTAAATAATTATTGAAATCTTTAAATATTCAACTAAATGCTTCTACTGAAGCAGTTTCATTTATGTTCACTTGTGTTGTGATAACTGCTTTGAATTGGAGTACGCACCTATGGTAGCAGGTATTTTTCATCAAAGGCTATGTACGCGATAAAATGATTCTGGAAAATGATTTTCGCATCGCGAGCTCGATCAGGAAACCGAATCCCGCCACTTAGGACACCCAGATAATATAACCCGTCTTCGCCTGTCGCTTCCACACATATTTATTATCTTCCATTACGCACAAGTCTCGCTGGAAACGAAGGCGTGAGACCATAGCTAACGATGTAAATAGACGACGCAGGAGCAAAACGTATATAATAACCCCCAGTATCAAGTAGAATTAGATCAGGTAGCCGGAAACACGTAGTAGCCGAAGGTAAAAAACGGTACCGATTCGAGCAAAGTCAATAATCATGATGACTAGCGCGAAACTCGATGGCCTAATCGAGAAGGACATCCATCTTCGATCTACGCAGTCTGTTCGAGGTGTTCCTTCGAACGTGAATTGAGACAACAATTTTTTCGTTATCGTGTTCGTTGTTTTTCACGAGTACACTCTGTGCAAACATTTCTATTCAATAATTTATAAATAATTCTATTTATTCTCTCCCCCACCACAATAGAAATTAATAAGAACATGAGTCATTCTAAAAACCTTGAATTTTGAATTCAAAATACCAGCGTCAAAATTTTGTGTAATTGTTCCAAGTAGCTAAGTCATTAAGCAGAATCTGCCCTCAATCATTTGCAAAAATTGTTGTCTGAATTTAGTTAAGGAATGGGAAACCGTGTATGACATGCTGCGTAATCGATCGACAACTGCCTAATATTAAAAATCGTAGACGACATTGTGATAAGAAGAATGTGCGGACAAAAAACAAGATAATGGCCATAAAGAAGGGAATCCGTTCGTACCATCGAAGTCAGGAATGCTCGAAGCTGAAACTTCATTTTAGATTATTAACTTGTAACCGATCTTGACGCGACTCGTCGACACTCGCGCGCGGATAACGATCAATTTTAGGACTCAGGAGCTATGCGATTAATGGAATATATAAAATTCACTGGGCAGCGAAGTTTATCGTGTCGTTTTGCCATCGCGACGATGCAAATAGAATTCAGGTTTCGCCGAGGAAGGGATTTCGAAGCTACAGTGAAACGGATTCGCCGATTGCTAAAAAAGTATCGGAAAAATGGCCGATTTTCTATTCGGCGAGTCGACGCGAAACAAAACATCGTGAAAGAGTTACCCTCTCTCTGCCAGTACCGAGTTAGTCACTTGACACTGTGACACAACGTGGAAGGGGAAGGTAGAGCGTGGTCACAAATCTGAATCTGTCGACTCTGTGAACTCGATTCATTTGTGCTTCGAGGAATCTCGATTTCGGACTCACCGAACCAGCCAGTGTATGTAATCGAATGTTAGGTTAAAATTACATACGCGCACGAAGTACGCCGACGAATGTTTCTACCGAAATTTTCCATTCTGAACGCACCGATTTTACCACTGTCTTCGTCGTCGTGAATTGTTCGAAACAGGAGTGGAAAATCCGCTGACTATATTCGAAACGTCTGATCATAAATAAAGGGGAAATAGTATAAATTTTCAAATTGTATTTCAATGATTTGTTTTGCATCGAGCCGGCACGAATTCGTTCGATTTCCAAGAGTTGTGTATCGAAAGGTATCATATTTAACTAGCTGTCTGAAAAATATGAGCATCATATATATGATTTATATTTTTTTCATGCTGCTGCGACAACTCGGAACAAATACAAGAATGTCATCAAAATGAGCAAACACGTCCGAATGATTCCTGGAAATCGAACGGACTCGTTTAGTAATAATCTGCAATCGATTTCTCGGGATCGACGCGCAAACGTTTGCGTTTCGGGACGGATCCGAGATCGTCTTATCGTTCCTACGATGCGTGTCATCTTCAAATAACAGGTCGAAGTACGACACAGTTCGTGAAACAGCGGCAAACACGCCCGACGTGTTGTCCCCGTGACCTCTGGATCGGAGGTCGATCGAAACGACGTTTAATTATTAAAGAACTCGTATCTAGTCCGTCGCGATAGAAGTGCCCTGATTTGTTACGATCGCTCGCTGCATTGTCTTCGAGTTCTCATAGTCGTTTCGTGGTCCGTACGAGGTAAGAACCAAACTTAACCAGTCGGTTGATCGTTGTTTATTAATCGAATGTTTAAACTTCCGTATAATATCCCTTTTGACGATTAACCAAGAAGTGCAATTAATATCGAAGAGTTGATGACCCGTAGTTCATCCACCATCGCTTCTTGTAGTGAAACGACTGATTTTTGATCCTTTACGATGTCATCTTTAATACCGATTATAACAATAACTCTTCGCAGAGATGACGTAGGCATTTACTCCATCGTACTATACGCATAGTTTGTTTGAGGTAGCTACGTCGGCAACCATCATCGTGCAAACTCAAGCAAACTAAAGCTCTCTTCCGCTGCAAGGAGGTAAGCCGGCGCTTTCAACTGCTCGAATTAGAGATAATCCCTAGATCCCCGTGTTTTCCCAACGATTGTTAGCTATCTGCTTATCGTCGGCGGAATTCGCCCTCCAACCAGGATTTTTATTTGTGCATGGCAGCAGAACCCACTTAGTACTGAGAACCTGCTCTTCATCTTTTTATAAACGCACAGACTTTGTGTTTCTCAATATTTTCTTCCTCCCACACACACACGCGCGCGCGCGTGATTTCGTCGAAAACAATCGCACAGCAATAAATTTGGATTTATTTTCAAGCTTGTACATTCCACTTTCGCACCCCTGACTGTCGAGAGCGCTGCCATCTCATGATGGATGAATAATAGTACGTAATAAATAGACAGCGGATATTTATGGAAAATAAAAATTTTCTACCCGCATCGTAATGAAGTGGAGCGAAATAGAAATTGATTTTCTTTCAAAATATGTTTAATAGGTTGAAAATAATGTAACAGTATCTTTAAGTTATACCTACTCAATTTTGTCGTAAGCGCATAAAATCCGCTGTCTAGCAATAAATGTTTAGCAATCGTGACTAAAACAATAATATGAATAATTTTGAAATTGGAAAGTCGTCATCTAAAATAACGTTCGTACGTTCAGTAGAGTTTGGTGCAATTCACACAGCCAACCGGTTACTTAAGAAGTCGTTAGTCGTGTTATTTTCACCCGCACATTGTTGTATGGTAATTAAGCGCACAACTGTTATTAACGCACGTCGTGTAGACACGCGAAGAGACAAGCTTGATGACGGCTCGGCTACTTCCGGTGACATAAAAGTAACCTGACACATCGCGCCGCGCCGCGATCAAATTGTCACCGCGGTCCTTATTACTTCCTCCGCCAAACTTTTTCGGACGTTCTCGTATTTCTCAACAACACAGAAAGTTTAAGTAGCCAAGATAGCTCTGCGCGAAGCAACCAAATTACATAATTCGTGCAAACTTTGTATGCCTTCGTAGTTGATCGCGTTAGAAATCGGGATTAACAATGGTGATACTCGAGACGCACGTGTTCTGACGAAACTCGAAAGTTCACTTTCTTCTTTTTTACTTTCAAGTTCAGTGCCACTGGCAACTTTCCTCGGATCTTTATCTTTGCTCTGACAGAAGATGTATAATAATTCATCAAAACGTTTAGAAAATTCTCGAACTACATAATTCAAATGGATCTCGTATTATCCACGTCATTCTACGTGGTACACAATTATTTTTCGGGAGTTGAAAATCGATATATTCGATCGCTTATAGTTACAGTAAACGAATCTATGAAAATTCGAATTTGTATAAACATTCATAGTAGATCTACGTTTACTCAGTTTCGCATTCTGACAAGATTACGTTGTTTCTGTCGAGCTATTGCACCTAGATTCCACCGTCATCATCATATAACATCATGACGTCAGCAAAAAGTATTTCTTGATTTCCCAAGATATTTGTTTCATAAACGTTTAATTAACAGAAGACTTCTGAAGTGGTAAAAATATTTACATGTTACACGTGGGAAATAGAGGATCGCCGTTATAGATATCAATTTCAAAATTGCTACAAGCGAAACTGGAGCAGTTGGCAATTGCGAATTCCGTTCCCGGCGCACCCGTGGATCTAGATAAACGCTATCATTATTACCAAAAGATCTTATCTCTGTTTGCTTGCTCACACTTTCGTCAGTAGACGGCAATAGCACATGAGATCATATTTTTTACAACTTATTTACTCTTTTTTTTAACGAATTTGTTTGTTTTAATGTCGTAACGGTTCACATCACACAGTACACCATTTTTTTTCGATTGAAGCTTGTCGACTATGAACGAATGTTTCGTTTCGTGTGTTCCATGCCGCACAGATTGTGCAAAAAGATTTATGGCGGCAGTCATGCATGAATGCCGGTGCATCGATGTCTATCGAAAATATGGTGAACATAAAAAAAAAAAAAACAATAGACAAGCTGGAAGAGACCCCGTAGAATGCAAAATAATCTTCCATCCGAAACCGCAGTTGCCACTCAAGTTGTTATTCGAAATCCAGTGTTTCTCAAGCTTCGTTCCCCCCGTTATAGTTATCTACTTTTACATCTCCTTAATTTAATGTGCAATGTTGATTTCAATCGTTATTTTCTGGCCCGACAGAAGACTATCGTTCACGAGGGGATAATGAAGTGTGCATGGGAATACGTGATTATTGTTTTGCCGCACAAAACGCTTTTGTTGTTGTCCGCCATGCATGAGAGTGTTTGCGATCGTCACTCGGAAAAAGTATTGTTACGGATGTGAGCGGTATCTTTCGTATGAACTGATGCTTTCCAAAAATTTAGTCGTTTGAAAATATTTTCTGCCCATCAGTCCACAAAATATGAATAAACTTGATTCACATTCAAGCCCGATAATGTACCTACTTGTAGTGTCAATATTTCTGAAAAGATAGCTTACATCCAACTATTTTAAACAATACAATCATCTGACTCAAAAGTGTTCACAAAATTAATTTATCGTCGCACCACAGATTTTGCGTGACAAGTGTGAATGTGTAACAATTGTTGAGTTCATTTTCTCAAATTAACCGACGAACTCATAGCCTAGTTTCTGTAAGCAGATACAGACGTGATCGAGGATTAAGCGTCGAATGATTTCGCTTTATCATTGCATGGCTCACGAACATAGTAAAGAAATTGAGCCGACTCCTTATGGCCGACAATATCGAATATATGTGGCCATAATTATGAAAATGGTCCAAATAAAAATTAAAAGAAGAACTGGGTTTACCAGTAATTTTACATCAGCAAATTTACATTACGTATTATAAACTAAATTAGTTCGATGTAATTTGTAATACTGCTTGTTATTTCCACATTATATTGAATTCATTTAGTGTTAATATCCAGTTCCTTTAAATATCTCGAAACAAAAAATATATGACTCAGACCGCTTTCGTAATTATCTTTCGTAATTGGTCTTTTTTCTGGCTTATCATTTTTTACTGGTAATTCGTATAAGTCCGTGGATTAGTTCTGGCTTGGACAACTAGTGCTCGAGAGTCGATGACGTAGAATCGACTACCCCTACCAGGCCGGCCAGCGCGAATCGGTCTGTCGCGGCAGTTACAGACCTGTCCTTTCTACGTCATCGACTCTCGGAGCAGCAGTTGCCCAGACCTGGTGTAATTGACGGTATGCAGTGAGTTTTCGGCCGCGGGGTCGGGTTTACGCGCGCTGTCCTCTCCTACGCTCGACGCGGTCACAAAAAAATACATCCACAAGAAACAGCTCAAACCCGAAGGTTTTCTTATTGTTTAGATCAAGGCTTTACTGTATAGTCAATATGAAGCAGTTTATATGGCAACAAACGCAGGTAACACTGTAAATTGCTTCAGTATATAAAAATATTCAATACCTGAATTGCAACACGTACCTGAACGAAATAGAGATTTATTTTCTGTCTGAACACGTTCAATGTTTAATAATGTTTTTACCGTTTTAAATTACACCTCATTTCTGTCACAAATGCATAAATTCCGCTGTCTAACGGTGACATACAGATAAATTGCAATGATCGAATAAGAAAACAGAAGGCTGAAAAGTGAGATCGAATATAAATAAAGAGTACTATTGTCTACGCTAGTTACACTGTTCTCCATCATGCTGCATCCTTTTCATAACGCACCGGGAAAAACACGTTGCTCAAAACAATTAAAGAAGCAGCCGCAGATGCCGCTGTTCACACGGCATAAAATTTCTGGATGCAATCATCGTTTCCATTGGATGGTTGCCTTGAGTTCAAACTTTTTCACTTGAACCATCCAATTTGTTTCGAATATTTTTTTAGTGTTTTGAGTTTGGCGTTCAGTTTCGTAACGATGTTGTCGGGCATAAAGGGTCGTAATTAGCGAAAGGTCGATCACGATCGTGGCCCGGTCAAGTTTGAGAAACCCTGCCCAGACCAGGCAAAGCACGACTGTGTCGATTTGCATAGAATGTGGCGTTGCAAAATTCGTGGCGGTGCTAGCCGCAAGCCCAGTTCCGTACGGCATGGCAGAAGCAATAACGCAGTGCTCGTCTCTACAGGAACCGATCGTTATCGAGAAAGCGGACGAAGAGGAGGCAGCGACGATTTGCCAGCCGAGCCCGCCTTTGCCAGTCGAACACGAAGAGCACGAGGAAAAGGAAGCGACGATGAACGGGAAGATCATCGAGGCTTTCGAGCCAACGTCGCGAAAGTTGATCGAGGAGTCAATCGACGCGCACGATGCACCTGAGACCACCGAGACCGCGAACATCATCCCTGCGCCTGAACGACCGACGACCTTGACCTTCGCCAACCAAGAAATCGGCACGCTGGACACGATCAACATCCTCAGCCCGATGTCTCCCATCTCGAAGCAGGTAACCGATCATTTTCCCAACTTTTTCAATTATTCCAGCACGTTTTCGATTTACACTACCAATGTGTCATGTGTTGCAAAGAGGAAGCTCCAATCTTCGAATCTATGGTTGCGTGATTTATGAGAAAAATTTTTGGGAGTTTTTAGAGAGGTTTGAATTTGTAGAACCTTTAAGGAAAAATGGGTCTCCTGACAGTGGGACACTGGGATAACAATTTAGTTTGTTTCCTAATTTTTAATGACACAGATTTCATAGGTTTGCTTCCGATCACTGTCGAGAGCACAGTTAACATTTGCACTGTTATTGGCGCCAGGAAATTAGTCGTTGCGACACCTCGAACGTTTTTCTATAACTGACTCGTGACTGTCTTTATCTTCTGTTTAACTTGTATCATTGTGTATTCAAGAATTTTTTTCCGAATAGAGTCGTTCAATGACGTGTTTTCAAAACTGTGATAGCGAGTATATAAGAGTGGATTATTCAACAGTCCAATATGAAATAACAAACGACTACGAGTCGTGAGGTTATTCTATTGTATTAAGAAACTTTGTCACGTAACACTGTGTACGCAGTTCTCTTTCGTTCGTCGTATTTTTGTCAAATACAGTCATGAAATTAAACACGGAAAGTTTTTTCTCTAATAATCAGGCAGACTACAGACGTCAGGTATCTGATTTCTACTAATTAAACTTCCTTTGAGAACTTCGGCTAGTGAAAGTGCAAAGCATTGTTCTGTAGTTAATAAGGTTTTC
Source organism: Lasioglossum malachurum (assembly GCA_028455605.1). Classification (NCBI taxonomy): domain Eukaryota; kingdom Metazoa; phylum Arthropoda; class Insecta; order Hymenoptera; family Halictidae; genus Lasioglossum; species Lasioglossum malachurum. Next base: position 8,020,100 of record CM052313.1, on the reverse strand, counting down.
ATGAAAAGCAATTTAATTAATTTAATAAGATCTGCCACGTAGAAACCTTCAGAATTTAAACAAAGGCCGATTCATAAATTTATGGGAAGTGAGACTGCTTTTTGGAAACGTTTTCTGTCAGGCTGACAATTAACATTTTGATCATGAGTAATTCATGTTCAATAAATTTAAAATTTATCAAATTCATTCAAAATTCATCAAACTCATTCAAAGATTACCAAATTCATTCAAAATTTATCGAATTCATTCAAAATTCATCAAATTCTTGCCTCGTCTCTCTCCATTTAGTGAAGACTACTAGAATTCGAACTAATTGGTTTTCTTCTATTACAGATCTTGCCGCTGAACCTCTCCAGCGACGAAGAGATTGTTACTGGTCTGGCATTTCCCCTTGGACCACCTACTAGTGTAGAACCTCCAAAGGAGAAACCACCGCCACCACCCGTGGATGTCAGTGACGAAGAGAGTCTCCCGATAGAACCCTTGAAGAGATTAAACTCTACCCGCAGGATCAAGAAAGAATTGCGCACGAGGCGTTCCGATTTCCTTGGAATTGAAGGGGTGAGTAATCAAGAAAAAATAAGAAAAAATAATTTGCCACTTAAAATAATTTGACAAAGTACTTAATTTCCATAATTCTCATCAACCATTTATTAACACTAAACCTAGCGAGCACTAAAAGCGTTTAAAATGTTCTGTCTTACAAAAATGACAAGGCTCTATTTATTTAGATTTTGTGCAATTTTCATTACAAGTTTATTGAATCAATTTCCATGTAAGCGACGTCATATAATTTCAATAATTCTAAGATGAAAAATATATTCATTTGACCGGCAATGATAGGTTGTGTGTTAAAATAACAATCTAAAAATTGTCCTGATGTTTTCTACAACTTGTTGGATACCTCGATAAAATACGATTGTTTATCATTAAGCATTTTTCAACCGGTATCTAGTTCCATGTAGAATTTATGTATATTGAAACTTTTCCGGCGTAAAAGTCGGCACATTCTTTTCCGCTCGTATTTCTCCGCTTGTCGTTTCTTCTCACGCGTTTCCACCACTTCGACAACTTTCACTTGTTTCCGGAAGCCAACGTGCTCCATAGTAATGTACTGGATGTCGGTACACCCGCGTTTAGCGTTGCGAAAGATGGTATCGTCGCCGTAACATCGTTTAATGATATTAATTGGAGCACGTGAATGGATTTACGTAACGCACAATAACACTGGTATACGTTCGAATGAATGACAGAATGAAATTCACAACTGGGTTACTTGGCTAGGATACCTCGACGAGCGGAAGCTACATTTACAATATATTCATAATCACTAGATTCAGGATCTTTATGCAAAATATAAAAACTTTTTACCCGAATAGCAACACAAACTGGACTGGATTGTGTACTTTGAGCCACAGTCGTCAGAAAAGAATATTCAACTTTACTCAAAGTCTCCAAGTAATCAACATTGTGACGCAGGTGAACGATGACGATCTGGAGAGGGAGCTAACCCTGACGAAGCCGCCAGACATGGCGGCGATCCTCGCGGAAGAGAGACGCATCGAGCAGCTTCATCGTCGTTCTTACGACACCGACAGCAACTACGAGCAGGATTCCAGCCACGAGAGAGACTCTGGTGTGGAGTTAGGCCACGCCGAGGACTGGGCGAAGCAACCAGTTAGCCCGGACATGTCCCAGCACAGTCGTCAAAGCAGCGAGCCATTCGGCGCGAGCGTGACCTCGTCCGAGGAAGACGAGATCTCGAAGAAAGAACGGGAGATCATCGAGGTCCTCGAGAAAGAGGAGCAGTGGCGGTACGGGAACAATTGCGAGATGAACAGGTAGGAATTCACCGTGACAATTTCACTGATCAATGGAGGGTCTAAGGGTCCTATCTATCGGTTCGGTTCGGCTCGACGTCGCTTCTCCTTTCGGACCGGCTGGTACACAATTTTCTTCTCTAGTTTACTATCGGGGATTAGTGCGATGCGGTGTTCTCTCTCTCTTTCGAAATTTCATTGTTTGGGCTTTCTGGTTTGTTTTTATTATTTATACGGTGTATTTACACATTTATTTACACGGTGAGCGCTCCTCCGAACCCTTTCGTACGCGACACCTGCTCGAGCGTTCTTTGACGAAGACACGTTTCTCTGCTGGTAATATCCGTAGCTACGACTGGAGAAACTTTGGGTGGCGGTTTACTTTGGAAGCTCATTAGCCTGTGTGTTAATAACAGCAAGTTTCGTTGTGTTACGAATGTGTCCTAGGAAGTGGCGACGACGCGTCACAAAATTGTGTTTCTAATGCTACTGTGTGTTCAATTACCCGGGTCAGTAGAGCTCTCAGATTCTAGATTGACGCGTTCCACGCTATTCCGACGACACTACTATCTCTAAGCGTGTTTTGTATGTATATAAATATATCTATATGAAGTTATATTGAATCTGTATGGCGAGAGATCAATGTACAAAAAGAAACGGTTATGAATAAAATAAAAACACTTTTACTTTGAAAAACACTGATGGTCCTTTCCTACCGCTTTTACTATCACTGTCGCTATTCACAATTGCGTTCACACTCCTCTGGTATCGGTCGCGGCTACCTTTCTCCATTCATTGACTTGCCAGCCTCTGTATATACAAAACAAACAGACAAACAAACGAAACAGTGAGCCCCGTTAAGTCGAGTAATCCAGACATTCATCACAAAACAGTGACTTGGGAGAGAAATTGGCGCACAAGCTGCGCAAACTTGAAGAGGAGAAGATGCAGCTGGAGCGGGAACGAGCTCAGGAAGCGGTCCTTCGGCGACAGGAAGAGACCATGAGGAAGAACGAGGACAACATTCGTAAGCAGGAAGAGGCGTTGCGAAAACAGCAAGAGGAAACAGCGAGGCAACAGGAAGCGGCGCGTGCCGAGACCGAGGCGAAACGCGCAGAAGAGAAGAGGCAAGAGGAGGAACTGAGGGCGCAGGCGGAACAGCTGAGGATCCAAAATGAAATCGAGGAGGAAAGACGAGCTGCCGATGCTCGACGGAAAGAAGAGAAACGCATCAGGGCTATGGAGAGCCAAATCCGAGAGCAAGAGGTCAGTTACACTTCTTTTGTCGATTGCTTGCTTGCGATTGGTTTCTCTTCAAGTACGGTATTCTCTCATTGCACATTTAACGTGCTGTGAAGATCTGTTACTTATTCACTATTCGTTCGCCAAATGATAATGAACTACAATGAACTTTCTCTCGTATCGATATATAATCAATAGATAGCGGGTCTTCATGCAAAATAAAAATTTTCTGTCTGAATTGCAACAAACTGGAGTGAAATAGAAATTAATTTTATTTCTTAATACGTTTAATAGAGGTGAAAAATAATGTTACAGTATGTTTTAATTTTCTTAACGTTTCTACTGTTTTAAACGACACCCACTCATTTTTGTTACAACTACATAAAATCCTCTATCCACTAATCAATGAACATTGCTCCCAAACTGTTCTGATTAAATTAATGAGCTCATTAATAAATAGAACGAGAGAATACTGTACTTGGTCGAAAATGTGCAGATTGTTTTGTGCTAAATGTACAGCATTGCACAGATTTTTCAGTCCACTTGTTCACTAATTTAGACTATGCAGTGTGTAAGTCAACGTTTATGTCATCAGGGAACGCTTAGAATTTTTCAAGATGATTTACTTGGATTTACAATTTAGTTTTAGAGCGTCTAATACAGACGACTACGAAATTCAATTAAGACTGATAACTAGCGACAACGTAAAAAGTTCAATTAGATTCGATTTAGCTGAGAAGTGCTTGCATGTAATTTTTAGTCACGCTAACAAGCCAATATTTGATATCTGCATGCTGTAATATGAGATTCGTTTGCACAGTAAAAAAAAGTTAACGGGCGAATCGTTGATAATTATTCGCAGAACACAACATTGGTTGGTGCTGGGTTGAACGACGAAGAAGACGAATTTGCTTCTGGGGTAAGGGAACATCATTTTAAACCGTTTTTGTCTCGTTCTTCGACGCTTGCTTCTAACAAAAGCAGTTACCGAATTTGAGAATCCAGACGTTTCAATTAAAAAAACGATGCATATAAAAGAACAATACATTGTGAAGTGTACATAATTATAATACAAATAATTCCTTGCGATCAGAAACGAACGGATAGTAATCAAATATATATATATATTGTTCGAGCAGGAAGTGCTCAGAGTGGAAAGAGAATTACTTCAATTGGAGCAGGAAGAATTGAAACGACAACGCAATAATTTGGCGTACCGCGAACAGAAGCAGCTGAAGCTGGCCGAACAATTGCAGGAACAATGGAAATCTTTACAGGACGTTGCGCACACCTCCGCGAATAATATCCAACAATACAAGAATCAGCCACCGGTGAATTACAGGTCATCGATGCCAAATCTTCAGCTGCAAGACGTGCAAAGAAGAAGACCTCCACCCCCGCCGATACCGCCGGCGAAGCCATTGCGTTTGATCGAGCACAGACAAAGAGACGTCACCATTAGGTAATCACGTTATCCTATATTCATTATACCGCAATCTCCGCAATGAATGCGCCAAATCCGCAGTCTAAACACATTTTCACATCAATTGCAATTTTCTCAATAGTCTTTTACTTTTTTTATTACGCACTGTAAACATTATTGCATTTAACACTTTTCCTGCCGGCGTCTTTGTGGCATTCATAGTTACAACTAGACGGCTGATCGTTATGCAAAATAAAAATTTTCTAACTATATTACAACGAACTGGAGTGAAATAGAAATTCATTTTCTTTCTTAATATGTTCAATAGGTGAAAAATAATGTTACAGTATTTTTTAATTCTTCTAATGTTTCTACAGTGTTAAATTACACTTTTAATTTACATATCTTACACATCGTTTTAAATTACACATCTTAACAATCCACACACGTACTGCTAAAATGTGCGTTTAACGAAACTTCGTTCTTGGGGGAAAGGGAACGCCGAAAGAGGACACGGTTATGTCAGCGCTTAAACAATCGATTCACAGCAGGAAATGCAAATTAGAAGTGGAACACACGCACCGCCATTGATCGCGTCACTCAATTTCCTGCTATAGCTTTCCGCTTTGTTGCGCTCGGTGAAACATTTTCTGGCTAGGTGACGTGCTCTTTCAATGGCTGTGGTCCTCAGTTGCAATTTGGTCATTCTTACCGTGCATTTCTCACTCCGGCACTGCGACACTTTAGAGATTTTGCGAACCAGACGTTTTGTTACTGACCATACCCAGTATTAAAAATTACACATTGAATTATATAAATAAAGCTGCACATGAATTAAATACATACAAGTTTAATGTATCAATTAAGATACGATATATTAGACACGAATTGATTGCTAAATAAAACGTTTATGCATCACTTGCAAGAAAAGACAGTTAAATAGAAATTTCCATGTTCTTAATGCTTAATGAATTCATAAAATCCGCCGTCCAAATACAAATATAATTTAGACAATGATTTTCACAGACTAAATGCATGTGTTAAATATAGACAAGTGAAGATAATGTCACTGTGCTTCGAGTGTTTTGCTAATGATCAACGGTGATTTGTGAACATGAACAGGAACAGCAGAATACCGTCGGCGGATTCAATTCCGCAACAAGTGGACGCATCTCTGCGGCACAGTGCATCGGCGACGACGCTTTCGAGCCACGCTGGTCAGCAGATGAGCAGACAAACGTTACAAGCACTGAGTGCAGTTCCTCGGCCGAGAATCGTTCAAAGTGACCAGTGGGTTCAAAGAAGAAAGAGCGATGTACCGCGAGGCGCCCACGACTTGAACTACCAGCATTGGTTGATACAGGTGAGTCTCGAGGTTCTCTTTGTCTCGGAGTAGTATTTTAACCAAATGATAGTTTCATACACGTGGGTTAACAATGTACAACTATAAGCGAGTTGTGACTCCAGATGTTATAACCCAGCATAAAGCATATTGCTGATGCCGTAATGTTATGTTGCAGGAAGCGGAACAGAGGAGGATTAGCGAGAAAAATCAGCGATCACCAGCGCGGAAATCTCAGATGCATGTAACAGGCACGTCCGTTCCGTATGCTATGGCTCCGACGAGGACGGACAGTAAACCATTACCGGACTCCATTATACAAACTCTCACGCAGAGAGTGCAGAATAGAGTGCAAGAAAAGCCTCTACCACCAAGAAGAAGGTAAATCACGAAGTCCCAAGTTTAACAGCCTACATCATTGTACATGAACTTATTCATGTATACAATTTGAATGAATTGAAGAATTAGATTTAATACAGTCGTGATTTTGATGCATCGCTTTTTGTTTACTTTCAGGTTAGAACACAGCACCAGTCACGAGCATTTAACCGCATTGCAGCATCAGTCGCCGCAGCATGTTCTCCAGCAACAGAAGCCAGCACAACCGCCACCGATGAATCCCGAAAGTCAGGAGAAAATGTTGAGCGTCAGCGGGAAGAAGAAATGCTCGCATTGTGGGGACGAATTGGGTACGAAACAAATAGACTGCTAAACAATAATATTCATTACGACTGCACGAAGACTAGAATATTGAATTTAGTATCTAATTATTATCTAATAATATTCGTAATTGTTGTTTTGATGTTCTCAGGTCGAGGAGCAGCAATGATCATCGAAAGTTTACGGCTGTTTTACCACATGGAGTGTTTCAAATGCTGTGTGTGTCATGTGCGACTCGGTGACGGATTAATGGGAACAGATGTGCGCGTACGAAATCACAAGCTCCACTGCCATAACTGTTACTCCAGTGACGACGGTATCTACACTTAGCCTACACTTTCAGTATATTAAATTGATTCATAAATGAAAAGTTGTAGTTTTTCAAACCAGCGAGATTTACGAATGTTAAATATGCAGGGTGTCCCATCTAAAGCGAATCACTCGAATATCTCTGAAATTATGAATGACATCGAAAAATGTTTCAAACAGAAATTTTATGATTTGTAAGTAGAGTAGGGGGGATATAAAGCTCGCTTTTAATTTTCTTAATGTAAACACGTATTTTCTAATACACCGAAAAACCCCATTAGTTTAGAAAATGTTTGATTATTCGATATTCGAGTGGTTCATTTCAAATGGGACACCCTTAAGTAGGTCTCGAGGTCAGGGCCGGATTAAGCCCCGTAGCAGAAGTAGCAAATGCTACGGGCCCCGCGCATCTGGGGGCCCCGCGCCATAGAAACAGGGGCCCCACACGGGCGCTTCATTGAAGAGGCGACGATACATGAGCGCCTGTCTATGTCAGGGGGCACAGATATTTTTGTCATTCATTGTGTTTGCTGAAATGGTGCGGATCGGCCCTGATACAAAGCCTAGGGCCTCGTCATAACATTTGCTACGGGCACCGCGCTGGCTTAATCCGCCACTGCTCGAGGTATAACAGATCGGAGAGCAGCAATTTATTTAGGGACTGACTGTCCTGAAACTATTTACTGTCGAACAGTTCGGTTGAACAATATTAACACGAACATCCTCTGACTGTTCCAGGTGTCAAGTTCAGTTGCGTGTGAGACCCGAGAGTAGGACTACGCTGACTAACTTGAATATAGCATCTTCGGGCTATATTTTCTAAGTTATAGTTATTTAACTGTCGGTAGCGCGCGACCGCGACACCAACAATTTCTCTCATTCTGTAAATAAACTCTGACGGAAGGAACGAACATCTTCTGACGTTGTTTCTTCCGTAACACAACAATCGAACCGCGGAGCCTCGTGATTTCAATGTAACACACCGGTTTGTTTTCATCGACTAAACGTAGGACGTAGCGTGAACGTGTAAATAAACGTGTATTTATGTAATTAGCGTAAAGATAGGGAATTTAATGGAGCGACGAATCACAAGGCAGCCATCGCTGTCCGTTAGAATGATTTAGAGTAATATCGGCATGAGTTCACTGTACATTTTTGTATCATAGTTAATCCCGTGGTATTTATGAGAGATCCCTGATGCGTGACAGCTATAATTACAAAACCACTTGTTTCGTCAATCTTGCTACAACTGTTTTCCTCCTCGAGAAGCTTCTTCACGAACGCTTGGCAATTAGTAGACTCCTTTATCAATCAGATCGAACGATTGTTTCTTTCTCTATAAATGATCGTTTAGATTTCTAGTTGACTATTGCGCGAAGTACAGTGATTCGCTGTAGCTGCATACCAGGATGCGATTTCTTCTATCTCTTGGCTCGAATGATCGACGCGATGTCGCGTCGAACGTTACTTAACTATTGTGAAATATTGTATGATACGGTCTCGTGTTATTACAACATGTAATTTTATATTATCGAGAATAAATGTTTATTATAGCGACTATATGCCCTGCTTCTTTCCATAGACGCGAGTATCCTTCTTTACAGCTGGACGACCATGGTCTAAGAGTGATTCACAAGAGGTAAATATTGAAAATTACGGTGCAAGTAATGCAAATTGCGCCTCGTAAACGTAAAAATAGTTCTTTTGAAAGCGATTGCGGCCTGTATTGATCTTTTATATAGCACTTTTGGCTACTGGAAAACTCCCTGAAGGTGTAAGACTCGTTTCCGATAAGATAAAAGATCAATCTAGGCCGCAGACGCCATCAAAAGTCCTGTTTTTACGTTTACGAGGCGTAATTTGCATTATTTGGCAGCATGTAACGGTCGCAGCTTTATGCTTCCGAATAATGCAAATTACGGCTCGTAAACGTGAAAGAGAAAAGATTGATCTTTTATCTAGCGCTGCTGACTATTTGAAAACCCCATCTTTGCATTATCGAGAAATGAGAACCCCCTTCCCACTTAATCTTAATAACCTTTCAGCGGTGGCGCTCAGGCATTATTCGACTTACGCAGAAAGCGCTGCAACGAATTAACCGCGTAAAGCGTTTTCATGAAACCAGAAGATTCGCCAGGAAAGGCGTCCGCGTTATAAATAATTCCTCGAGCAACAAAATCGAGTTAGGAGTCCGAAGCGTCGTTAAACTCTCGGTCACGATAGTGTAAACAAATAGAGCGTAATGCCGGCAAACACAGGAGCCGGGTATCCGTTTCGCCGCACCCTACTTCCTTGAAAGCAATTAATTCTAGGTCGCGTTGCATAATCGTGAAAACCAACGTCGAAGGGAGACGGAATCGGTAGCCGAGCACTGCGTCGTGGTCCGTCAAGCGGAATTGAATTACCGACCACTTCTCGACTCACTTTATCAGTTTCAGTAATTCGAGCAGCGTCCCTCTATTAATAGATGAGAGTCGCATAGGCTTGTGGAGAACGGGTATATGTATACGAGTTGCGGGGGTGCAACGCGAAACTACGCGAATCCCTGTCACCAGTTTCCGCGATCTTCATGCAGCGGACGTCATGTTTTCGAGTCGTGTTACAGAGGCGGACTCGGTTACAAGAATTCGACACACGGTCGCAGCTGTTGTGGAAACTGATTCCTGGATTAGTTCTATGGTATCGTTAGTAAGCTCGATTTAATGCGTTTATGACAAAAATGATTATGACTAGATCAATTTAACCCTTTGCACTTGGAGCTATTCTAATTCGAGAACCGAATTTTTCTTCCGACCTGAAATATTTCTATTTTATATGATTTTTTTAATTTTGTCAATATAAAACTGATATAATAGACACATCAAAACAATTTTTAAGAGTATCGATGTACCAATTCGATCAAAATAATTATTAAATGTACCAGCACCATTGATCTAGTAAACATCACCGATATATGAACTGTATTGCTACTGTTACACTATAGCGTACACAAATAGGATAGTCTGCAAGTCTGAATACACTGACCTTCGGTTAGTAATAAAACGCACGTGGTTTGTCAGGGATAACAGCTGCACAAGTCATAACAGGCGCGCAATTTCTAATCAGTATTTATATTTTCCCATAAAAAAGCCAAGAGCAATCAGCCGTCTAAAGGAAAATTGAAAATGTTCGTTCTCATTCGAACATCGGCGCTGTCATAATGATTGATTATTTTTGTTCGTTTTTGGGATATTAGTCGATCATTTTCTTCGACTATTTTTACGAGCCGGAGGGCTGCGCGCGAGGAAATTAGGTCAACTCATGTGGGTCGCTTTAGGGTGGTCGCCTTCACAGAAGTTTTATGGGTTGCCTACTAAAACGACAAAATTATTATGCACTCTTCAACACAAAAATATACATTTACTACTGAAACTCTCGAGACACTTGATTTTAAATATAAATATAAATGGAAAATATAATAGGAGGAAGATATAAATATGCTATAAAATGTTGTTTCGTTATCAGGAAATTTTATATGTGGTATTAGAGGAGGAATGAGCTTTGCCAAAAATTTTGTTTGTTACGAGCTGATATCGATTATTGTACTCCACTACGGGGCGTACACAGGGTTAATGATATAATCGATGCTTCATTAGCAGCCCATGTGTTCCAGAATGCTCTGCATAAAACATGAGAGAAATTGAATACAGTCTTTAATCTTTAAATCAGATTATCAAGAGTAAATGATGATGATCAAGAAAATTTAACATAGCGGGAGCCACTGAATAATTATAATAGCAGAGTACACAACAGATATCAGATTAATACATTTACAGTGAGTGTAGGAAGTATATCGTACACCTTTTCAAAATTGTGTATAACTGTACAAGTTCAAAACTCTAATGCAGATTGGAATAGATTTGAAATTTTAAATTGATCCACAATAATGAATGTTTATTATTCTCATCGTTAAAAAAGTGCGTTATACTTGAAGCAATTCAAATGTCCTTAATGCACCCATCTGTATTCGAACATTTTTCCCGTTGTGCAGTAAGTAAAAAGATCTCTTTCCATATTCGCTCGACACCGTTATATACATACGTATGCCTGTCCTCACTCCGTTAAGCACAATACGAACACGAACCCTGAACTAGAGCGTAGCGCTTCTACTCGGTTTAGGTCGTTTTCAAGCGTAAATGATTAATTTGTTAAATACTCAGGCAATTACTAAAAACGTTCTTTAAATATTAAAATGTATAATTTATTGATTTTCTTAAAAAATTCATGGTTAAAAATTCTTTTTTTTCTCGTAAAGAAGTTACTTGGAAAATTTCGATTTTAGTGGGAGATGGCAACGATCTCCAAAAATCTCCACGAAATAATAAATATAACGATCTGTCGAATCGGTTTATTGGCATCGTTAATTTGGGTACTCTATTAATAGGCGAGCACCTGCTTCACATTGTAGCGTAATCGAGCGGCGAGAAACGAACTTATTTTTTCGATAGAACACCGGAACATCTCCACCCTCGAGAAATACGTTGCTCACGAGCATATTTAACCTTTAATTAGTGGACCCCTTAAACGGCTTGTTAACGACGCGCCGTTTCTAAGTGAAAGCACTGTATACAATAGAAATTATCTTCGAATCGATAGTCAAATGACACGCCAAACTAATTTGGTAAAATGACACGCCAAACGAATCGTAAAATTTCATCTGTATCTACAAACAGTTATATTGGTAATAGTTCCATATTGAATAATTATCAACATAAAAATCGCAATTATTCACTTAAGGGTTAACTCAATTTCCTGGTAATAGTTCGTATTCAAATTAACATTGAAAATTCTATACATTCACAGTACATATATAATACAACGCTGTACATTCTTTGAATTTCAAATCTTCGATCGACTTCCTGTTTTCCCTGACTGAACGTTAGATCAATGTCGCCATTGCGTTCAAAGCAACTGGTTTGCAGGAATGGGAAATATTCCGATTGCGTCAGGAAGGTGTACTTTTATTGTAACTTTCTGTTTCCTCGAAACGGGCAAGTGTCCAGCGAATTACAAAACTTTCTATCAACTGTATTTTCCATTTGAGGAGAAAAATAGGTTTGCTCTCTACGGTCCTTTTAATCACTCCAGACGATGCGGTCTGATCTCTGGTGATCCATAATCCAGTTAGAAGTTTCGCAGTGAAAAGTAGTGGTTGTTCGAGGCGATGCGAGTGCGCTAACCACAACAGTTGTTGCTTGTCAAGGAACCACGACGTGTCCCATAGCGGTTAACGAGTCTCCGAGCATACTAGACTTGGTAAGGGTCGTGTTAACTAGGTGCGTCCATACATGTATAGGTAAGCATGAATTCTGTATTACTTTTACATATTTATTAATCCCGCCCAGCAAAATTTTCTTCGGAATTTTAATTTGGCTTATAAATATTGCTTCGTACTTATAAAAATATACTTATTAGAACATCTATTTTTCACTCTACAACTAAACTCAATAGCAGTGACCAATTTTTAACTGGAACAACTCTGAACTTAGCCTTTCAACATCATTATTTTTTAGTGATTCTACAAGACCGTATCTTTAACTATTGTATAATTTGCTGACGTATAATCATGAATTCTTGAATTCTCATATTTCGAGTTTCTGCCAGGATTTCGCATTCCCACTGTGCACCGGTTCGATTTCGCTCGTCCCTGTAATCCCAATTACAACGTGCCTGCGAGAGTGACGTTCCGCGCGGAGAGTTCATCAGTCGATCAAAAACAAAAAGATCTCCGTTTCTGTCAAATGCGAGCAGACACCCGGAAAAGCGAACAGAGAGGAACTAACGAACCGCGAAACGTCAACATTCTCTCTCGGCGATTGTCGTTGATAGGTGGAGTTACAGAAAATTCGCGCTCGCCCGAACGTGAGCGCGCCGGTAACAAAAGATCTTTCTTTCTTGTTCTTCAGGTTTCGCCGCGTGTCCCATTTTTAATTTAGTCTACCTCGGATTGCTGACCACTGCTGACTACGCCGTCTACCAATAGACCGGCGTCATATCCAGTATTATCCAACGAAGCTCTCTCGGCGGAGCCGGCTCAGTCGTGTGATAAACGTGGAGCACCTAGGTGGGTAGAGGTGCGTCTGCACATCTATCGACGGTAGTGAATCGTTGCGGCGAACAATGTGCTCGTGGACCTCGTGAAACGGAACTCGATCTGTTCAATAGACGTGCTAGGAAGTGTTGCGAAACCAGGACTGTCGTTCGGCTACCGTGTTTTTTTGCCGGCGTTCTGAGTGTTCTGACCGGCCCGACACTGTCAGTCGGAAAACCGTCTCCGGAACTTCGCAGAAGCACTTGCTCGTTCGTTTCCTCGTGGATCTTGTAGTTTCACTTATTTTTCAGTGAGTGTTGCAAATCGTGCTTTCCATTCTCAACGTCCGACTCATTTCGTTTTCCAAGCTGCGCTCTCGGGAACGGTAAACATTCGACCAATATTTGGTAATTTCACAGATTCAATTTTACTCCTCGCTGAGAACACTTACACTTGAAGAGAACGAAATAAAATTGATTTTTGAATCGTTGGGAACCTCCTTAAATGACGTTTCTTGGCACTAATAAGTATACTGCGAAAGTTTATTATATTTTTTAGAAGGAAGAACCAAATAAAATATTATTTTCAGTTGAGTAGCCTTTATAGATCTGAAATATATCAAAATTTGACTAAATTCTGCCGGAAGATATGTTCCGGCATTTTTTGAAAATTTTCAAAAGCTATAAATGCATAAACATCCGCTGTCTAATAGTAATAATGCACAAGGAGTAGTTGCACTGTTTTTTAGTGATTGTTGCAAGTATAGAGAATCGTGCTTTCCATTCCCCGCGGTTAACGACGCACGGTGACCAGCAATTTTCCTCTCAACGTCAGACTCATTTTGTTTTTTCAAGCTGCGCTCTCGGGAACGTTGGACATTTGACCAATATTAAGTAATTTCACAGATTCCATTCTACTCCTCGCTGAGAACACTTACACTTGAAGAGAATGAAATAAAATTGATTTTTGGATGGTTGGGAACGAGAAAACCCCCTTAAATGATGTATCTTGACACTACTGCGAGAGTTTATGCAATTTGCAATGTTTCGAGACGATTTTTCTAAATTCTGTCAAAAAATATATTGTGGCATTTTTTGAAAATTTTGTTTAATAATCTTAACTGTTCTCCGTGGCACCGGTATGTTGAAATACAGCAGGTTTCGAAATCAACAGTGTTGTAGAAACTCTGCTTTGATTTGGTGTTGCGAGCGAGCGTAATCCGGCGTTTTAATTAACGCTAAATTAGAATTCATAGCGAAAATATTATTTACTTAGAAGCTTTAACGCAGAATGATTATATTTATCTTGGGAACATATATTTCGTGTTAGATGGTAATTACAGGAATGATATAATAAAACGTTGAGCACCTGAGTTTAATTGCTATTAGAAAAGAACAAAGGCGGACTTTCCACCGTAAATTGGAAAGTAAATTGGAAATCTGGTTAACTGTGTCGGAATTGGTAATAGTATACGCGTCGAAGGAGACTGGATATTGTTTCTGATTCAAATGAAATTAAATGTTTTATTGTTTTCAAAATCCGCTGTCTAGTAATCTAACATTGTATCGAAAATTAAATAGACCTCCTTTGATCTATATTAATCGGGTATCGAGTATGTAAATAGACCTCCGATAATATTTATGGGACGTTGTCCTATAATTAAAATCTGAACTCCCGTATTAATGTTACATGGATTGGCGCTGGTGGCTGTGTCATTGTTTCCTCGATCATGTAATTGAACATTAACAGACCGAAACCACCGTTAGTCCCTTGTGCTGCTTCTGCTGGTAACCTGACAAAAAGAAATGCTTCCACGATACTGCGATAAAAATACGTTCAATAGAAATGAACGTTTATAGTGCACATTTATTGCAGAAATTCTGTTGCAGTCTATGTTATTTTAATTATTATATCACAACGGATTAAAGATCGAACGTGTAATGAACTGTACGAATGATTGAACAAACTATAACTTTCAATTTCAACAAAGACGAGAATTTTGAATAATGTTTGAAACACTTTAATTGTAGCTAGAATGAGTCTCCGCTGGATCCATGAAAACTTGGAGGCGCCAACATGCGACGAAGAATGCAGCGACATCGATGACAGTTGTAGCGACGACAGCTACGATTCGGATCTATCGATCGGCGAGGAGAAAGGGACGAAGAACGAAAAGGAGATCAATGGTGATCGCAAAGGGAAACGGGAGACGAGACGCCACACGACTACAGTGAAGTTCGATGAGAATGGGTATTTGCCAGTAATTACGAACTATCGACAAAGCTCAATCTTTGTAATCTTGTTTAAGTATTGATCACGCCCGGATACAGCTTAAGAAGTTTCAACTGGTAGTTCCAACAATCTATCGTTGATTTACCAATTAAAATTCAATTGAAATTACAACCTACGTTGGTAGAATGAATAGTTCATAAGATCCAAAATAATATTCCTAACAACATTTATGGACCTTTCTCACTTATTTTATAATCAATCAGTACTTACTACATTAATTGATGTTTTTGCAGTTCAATTTATAAATATAGAAGTCGAATGAGAATTCATATTATGCATTTAGATTTTCGTGGAGATAAAAGATAAATAAAATTATTAAGGCACATATATATAAAATCCTTAGCGAACCGATAATTCGTAAAAGAATATTTCTATTAATTTTCGAGTATATAGACAATTACAAGTAATTTGAAAAAAATAGTACTTTACAGAAAACTATGTGCGAACGAATTACGACTTTGTTTGATGTCAATCAAATGATAGTTCCACTATCGGCATTAATATCCTCAATGATGCACGACTCGCTGACATTGATGAAAAGGCAATGCATATTTTACAGTAAGTTTCCCGCAAGCACAATGTGCCGCTAAGTTCGCGGACGTAATTTCCCTGTAACATGTACACTACAACAGTCGTTCATTAATCACATGAATCGATTAACTCTACATCCCGTGCGCTGCAAACTTAACAGTTTTAAATTTGTTATCAACTTCCGTGGCTCTTTCGATCTCGGACGATTAGGACGATTCGTACGAGAAAGTAAATGGATTTCTGTAGGAAAAAGAATGACAAATATTCATCAGTACGTAGCGCTATGGTTGAAGGTGCAGGAATAAATATCCAATGTAGCAAATATCGTCCCTCGATCTCGACATTGACGATGAACGCATAGTTACCCTTCAATACTTGCTACGATCTGAACAGATTGGTCATTTGACTCGATTAACTTTCAGCGTTGTATTGTTGCAGGGTCACTAGGTGTAGTAGGTACCGTTCGTGTTATATCATTACCGACATTCGAGAACCGTGGCAACCGACAGAACTGCAATTCCGCGCGAATTGCATTATAGCGCACGCACGACATGTCCCGCGAAATTGGGATCGACGTTTATGAACGTGCTCGAGCTCTAACAAATAGATCGTGCCGCGTGTAATTAACGGAGGCGTATTTGCGCAATGTCAAGACGTAATCCTACTAATGTTGAATTTTAAACATCTCGCGAATTTTTGCTCCGTCAAACATTCGTGCCATTTGTTCAAAGGGTCTCCATCTTTAACAGACTCAATTTTCCAAATTTGAAACTGGATCACTTGTGTAACTTATTTTTTATTCTGTGAACAATCCAATATTAAAATTCGTATCACATATATTAATATTAGACTGCGGATCTGAATGCAAAATAAAAATATTTCGCGTCGATTGTGGGAAGAAGCAGTTAAATAAAAATTCATTTCGATATTCTTAGATTTTTTATATTTCTCACTGTTTTATATTTCAACCAGTTAATTTCTTCGTAAATGTATAAAAAAGCGAACGATTGTACGCGGTATTAAGTCTACTGCACCTAATTTATTTATATTCTCATCGAAATGAAACGAGATGTGTAACATGTAACGTTACATACAGATTACCATTTTTATCTTATATAGAAAAATAAGGAAAGAATTTTTCATTTGCCAGAGTGGACTGCATGGATTAATACTTTCCTTATTCAAGGTATACAGCACTGAGACACAGCGGTAAACATGCAAGGAATATGAATGTATTCGTGTCTCGTTATCAGTGTCATTAGCTTGATTATTATCAGTCGACGTTCCGCTTCTTGGAGTCTATCGGCATTGCCATTCTTCCCCTCGAGCGTCTGTTTAAATTTAACAGGGTTGGAAAACATCTACACTGCAACGGGCACGCTTCATTCATGAAGCTCACTGACCTAGAAAGTCGATCGGCCCATTTTTCCAAACGCAATGATATGTTATAAATAGCACACCATCTTCGTGTGTCTGTTCTCATTAAGTTTATCTATTAAGGGTTAACATTATTATATCGTATAAGACTACCGTGTAAGAAAAGCAACCAATAAACTGCACGACACACATTGTCACTGGAGCGAAAAAGACACAGCACAGTAAAAGTTAAGGGGGTATCAACCCAGTTTTATACGGTGAAGCTTCAGCTTATGAGATCAACCTTCCAGCAACTATAATTTAGCGAACATATTTTGTGCAACGCTATATGGTACAAATGAACACTTTGAAATGTCTATTCTTTCAGAAAACCGCATTTTGTGACAACTGGATCAGTGAAACCCCCACCTTGCGTAATATGGGATCCGAAGAAACTCACGGAAAATCCAGTTTACAATTGTCTGGTAATCAAATTCTTCTGTCGGACCGGCTACCATCTTGCTGTTTCAAATTCGGGCCGCGTTCTGGGTTTGAGCGGTACCAGTGAACCACATGGTAATTATGATTATTCATCATTTATGAAGATATTAAATAATATACTTTTAATTTTTAGCCTTATTTCACGTTATACCAGTTGCGTTTGGTATAATTCGAATGCAGAGCATCGAAACTGGTTTTTACCTGGCTTTCAACAAAAAGGGTCGTCTGTACGGAGAGGTGAGATCATGCGTTTTAAGTATTAAAAAAAAAACAAATCAATCTGAACTAATGAAAAATTTAGTAATATTACATAAATCTGCCCATTTTTTGACAATATCGTAAACATTACAGTGAATTAATTTAGTTCAAAATAATGTGATGTAAAATAACTGATAAACTCGTTTTTTTTACTTTCAAGATTATGGGCACAAATGATTGACTGCGCATTTTATGCATTTTTTACAGCCGAACGTGAACAAGGACAACACAGAATGGGAACAATGGAACGTTGGTTCATACGACGCGTTTCGTTCGCGAAAATATGCTAACCACGGATGGTGGATAGGCATAAAGAAAAATGGACGGGCAAAACCGGGACCAAAAACACGTTGGGGTCAAAAGGCGATACAATTTTTAGCTGTACGTCAAGATTAATTTCCTCACGCCTGTACCTAATGCCTCACATTGTAAATTAATGATTTGATTAAGTGACAAAAATTCTATGGATCGAGAAACACAGAAATGATTACATACTATTGAACAGCTAGCTCTGTCGTGGACCATTTAGATACGAGTTTCTATGGTAATTGTAAGATAAATAAACAACTTCGTTACCTTCCAATAGAATATAATGTTTATTATAACACTGTTACTCAACAACGGAATAGTTTGGGATTGTGCATTCTGCTTGTGCCCTTCAACTGAACCTTCAAGTTACAGTTCCAAATTGCAGTACATTTTTCCTTATTTTTTTTCTTCATTTTAATAATATTAGTCGTTGATCGATCATGCTGCGAACAAAGTGTACCGACACTTCATTCGCAGCATTCGTATGAACGCCAATCTGTATTTTATTATATAATAATTATATATGTAATATAATATATTTATATGTAATTACTATTTATCTCTTTTTGTACACCTACATACATTGTATACAGGTATATCTAAATCCTTAAGCGAAAGCCTCAATTAAAAAACGCCGGTGTTTGATTAAATACGGTAACTACAAACACTTATTACCCTCGCATCTTATTCCGTAAATATCAAATATGCTGCCAGCAATCAACTTCAACAAACGCAGTTGAAAATATCAACAAATAAAATTTAGCCGAGACGAGACGCTAATAAAATATGATAGCAGTTGTTCGTGAGTCATTATGAGTATCATTCGATTTTTGCAATTAATTCTTTCAATGCCAAGATTCAAACATTTATATATACTTTGAGGTAACGGTATAGTGTGGTAATCAATCTAGTATGATCGTGATAACAATTTTGAGGATCAACAACCATCAGAGAGTGCCAATAGTAACACCAGTATAGAAAAAGGTCCATTTTAGATCAATTTCGGTAATTTTTCAAGTGCTTCAGGCGATCCTGAGATAAAAGGGCACAAAAGTTGCTTCCATTTATAGTTCAATCAGATTTACAACCTCACTGTATCGTTATTACGCAACAAACATAGTGATTCTCTGAGATGTACCAAGCAAAAGCACTTCATCAATTGAAGAATTCATAGCAAAACCTCGTAATTTGTATTGGTTACAGCGCCACCTCAAGAACACTCAACAGAATCACTAAATTCGTTGAAATCTGAGCTTGGAATAACATTTTCCATTCGGATACGTATGCGTCTTTCTTTCTAATCCTATTTCTTATAAATAGACTTCTTTTTAGAGCTACCTCTTATAAATACATTTAACATGAGCAACCATTAGCTTAAACTGGTCACCATACGTCTGTGAGCTGAAGGAATCTTTTCAAAACATGGATCTGACGTCAACAACGCTGTCCAAACATTAAAGGGTTACATACATCTAGAGAAATTAACAAAATTGATTTATTATCTTTCATTACGATGCACGTAACCTCTGATGCGTACTTGTTCGAAGCCTATAAATGTCCAACTCACAATTGAATTGGTTTTGTTAATATATATACTTAGCATCGGAAGAATTAATTCCGTTTCTTCTGATCCTAAATTTCCATAAACTTTGTAATCGTTGAGATTACATGCCTCTTACACACCTAGCATAAATCAATAAATTAAACTGCAGTATATAAATGCAAAATGGAATTCTTTGGCAATATATAATAATTACAAGCACGTTGCTTTCGAAGCAAAAAGCGTACAAAGTGATTGAAGGAAAAAGTAAATGTGTTCGATCCACGAATATTCAAATGGACATGGTCCAAAATTCTTAAGAGAAAACAAGTATATTTTCGCTCATATATGCCGTCCTCGTAAAAAGTATCTACACACTAACAAAACAGGAACTGCCTGAATAAGCACATCTATTTTATACGGCATCTTGACATCTCTTATATCTACAATAAATTTGTTCTTTCCCTTTTTAACTTGAATTTTAATAAGGTGTTATAAAATGAAAGCGTGTACATACGTTTTACGAAGAGCTGACGATCACATTATTTCAAGATCCCTGTTTTGTTTCTGAATTTTTCTCTAGTTTAAGACGTAGATTCACTTTTTCTTGGTGTTTGGGCTCGTGGACTGAAAAACACTGGATGCTGACATTAAGTTTTCGATATACTGATTCAGTACTTGATTCTCGCTTCTCAGTTTTAGGTTCTCCTCCTTCACACTGTCCACTCTCTGCGACAAATCTGAACAGAAGAAGCAATAGGGAAAATTCAGCTACACGATTTATCAGCGTGAGGTAGAAAATAGAATGAGAGCACGATTGTTGTCTTAGAAAAATTCATAAGTAGACTGCGGATCTATATGCATTCATGGCTTCTGAAAATTTTCAAAAACTGCTAGAATATAAAATTCCAGAAAATTTAGTACAATTTTTATTTATTTTCGAACTACAGAGAGACTACTACACCACTGAAAATGAGATTTTACATGATTCCACTTTCTTATAATTCATAATTTGCCTATTAGAAATTAAGAATTGCATAAACATCCGCAGTCTATTTATAAGTTATAGAGGCTCGACTGTAGTTTAAAGGTAGTTTAAGGTAGTTCTTACCATCTAAAGTATTCTGGAGTTCAAGAACTTGAGCAATCAATCTAGCCTTCTCCTCTTGTTCATCAGGACTAATATCAGGATCTAAGCCTGTAATAAAGTTATTATATATTACAAGAACTAGCTTTTACCCAAAGGGAACTGTTTAAAACGTACTATTAGGACTACAGCTGCCATTCGTGAATGTCGAAGGAATGGAGTCCATGCTGCGTCCTCTGCCTAGCGCATCAGATAAGTGACAGCTGTTATCTAAAATTTCTTCTTCGGGAATAATCACTGTGTAGAAAAATACTTATAAACGTCATAATTTCTGTATGAAGAAACAGGGTTAAATAATAAAATAAATCAAGAAAATGTGACTCTAATCTAATAAAAACATTCAAGATCCCAATACATCAGATAAGTGACAGCTATTATTTAAAATTTCTTCTTCGAGAATAATCACTGAGCAGAGAAATACTTATAAACGTCATAATTTCCGAATAAAGAAACAGAGTTTAATAATGTATAACAGCTAAACACTTTATTCAAGAAAATGTTTACTCAACAATAAAGGAGCATATAATCATTTCTATAAACAATGTTAAACTAGTTGGATTTAAAATCGTACGAACGATATACATTTATATAAGATTTAGAAAGTGCTCAACGTCGATACACTTGGCAAATATGTAAATATTTCATTCGAGTGAAGACGGAAGAAAACAGGTTATAATCGAGTGAGGAACGATAATGCAATTAGGAAAAACTGTGTGAAAAATGTGGATATAAAGTATTCACCTTGTGGGTCGTCGTCTGCCAACGGTATGCTATTCATGTCATCTTGAAGTTTGGCTGTGACGGATGTAGACATCTTGACGCCGAAGATATTCGGTTGAAAGAAATAATACACGACAGAGAAACCTGCGCGCAAGGTTCGACCGTCGACTCGAATTTATCGATCTCTACACAAAACTGACACAAAACTTGTCGCACGTTTACGAGACAAATATTCAATACGAATTCTCAACTAGTTTTTAATCGATTCCGAATATCCCGATTCTGGATCAGCCAGAATAACTTCGTGAAATCTGCATTTATTGCAAAAGTGATTCAACGTCGTTTGACACCATTTGTCATTCGCTTCCTCGCTGACACCTGCAGGCATGTTGACTCACTACTACTTCTGCATTATTCAATCGTTGGGTGTTGATACTGAATGGTAACGGGGCGTTAGCGCACCGATACCGGCGGACACCAAAATGCATTGGGTCACCGACGAGATACTATTAAAGACTGCCAGCCTTACGGGAGTTGGTGTCACCCGAATA